>JBBPBS010000214.1:4165936-4177915 GCA_037974835.1 Cicer judaicum | reverse complement strand
TATCACATTAATTATGGATGCGCATATGTATGTAACATTTTCTAAAATCTTATTCTTTCAAATAATTTTACTAAAGTATAATTATTTTTGGAAAAATAAGTAAAATAGTAAAATATAATATATATACAATTTAAATTATTCATTAAGTTAATTATGTATAAACACACATATAAAAAATTTAATCACTAAATTTATAATAAATACACATATAAAAAAAATTAATCACAAAATTTATTAACATATATTTTAAAATATCTTTAATATTAAATTAATTTTTTAAAATTTTATTTAATTAATAAAATAATTTATCATAAATTTTAGAGTATTACATAAAAAAAAAAAAAATCTAAATGTCTAATATGAGAGGTATGCTCGTCATCAAAAAGATACAATTAAAACTTTTGTAAGAGATATGTTACCCATTGAACTCATCAGGCCAAGTCTCCGTCCCTAAGCTAGTCCTTTAATTGTAGTTAAGAAAAATTGTGATAGTTGGAGATTTTGCACTGATTAAACAATATCACCACTCCAAATTAATTCCATAGTCATGTTATTGATGAATTATAGGGAGCTATTAGCTTTGACTCATCATTTCAGCCCATGACATTGTTATTAGGAATGTTAAAAAAAAAACAAAAAATTAAATTAAATTGTGGAACTCAATTATTTTAAACTGAATTAATTTATAAAAATTGAGAATTAAATTGTTTTTAAATTGATTTTTTAAAACTAAAATTAAACTGAATTGAACTAGTTTTCAGTTTAAAAAAACCAAATTGAATCAGTTTTTATTTCAAAAAATTTAAACCAAATTTATTTTTTAAAAATAGTTAGAGCATCTCCAACGGGAGATAAAATGAGTTCGTCCGCTAACGTGTAATTACTTAACTTCTAGTTTTTTGTGGGTTCACCGTTGTAGTTGTGCCAAGGTGTAATCGGTACTGTCAGGAAGGAACTGTGCTTTTAACTTTTATTAATTTATTAATAATAATAATAATAAATTTATCATTTTTTATTAATTTATAGCCGTTAACTTCTTTTTAATTTATTAAATAATAATAATTTTGTAACCATTAGCTTTTTTTTAGTTAATATACCACCTTTAACCTTTTTTTTCTTCTTTAATTACGATTGTTAACTCATTAATAGGAACAATTTGTTACTCATACTCTTTTTTCACAATTTAAATTTATTATTTACTTTATCATTTTTAATTATTTATGTCATGTATTTAACATTTAATTTTTATTATTGTTATAAAAATTTAAGTTTAATTTTATTGTAATTTAAAAATTTTATTTTAATTTTAAATTAAAATTAAAATTTTATTTTAATTTTAAATTAAAATAATATATAATAATATTAATTAGAATATTTAAATTAATATTTTAAGTTATAATAAAATTAAATACAAATTAAATATTAATATATAAATTAAAGTAATGGAATATAATATGATTTTTTAAAAGTTAAACTGTAAAAAATGAATGAGTTGATTTAGGGTGATGTGGTATAGTAGAACTTGAATCATATTGAGTTCACCGTTGGAGTAGAAAATGAGTGAATTGCTTCAAGATGATGTGACACACTGGATCCCATCTAAAGAACTCATATTGAGTTTACAGTTGGAGATGCTCTTAGGAGTAATTATATAAATTTTGACATATATAAAAAAAAAACTAAATTAAATCGGTTTAGTTCAATTCAAAATAATAAATCAATTTATTAATTTATAAAATAGTTCAATTTAATTTTTTAAATTAAAAATCAATTCCATTCAATTTTTTTAAATTAATAAAATTAATTCAATTTAATTTTCAAACGATTTAACCTTTAGTGGGACAGAAGTTATAGGAGACAAGAGGGGCACATAATAGCTAGGGCAGGTTGGATGAAAAGTAAGGCAGACAAAAATTGAGTTAAAGTGGGCCTACAAATTGAGAATATTTTTCTCCTGTTAGGAGGTATCTTTTAGAGAAATCTTGTTTGTTTGTGATTTAATTTCATGTGGTTTTTCCACCAACTATTCTGTAATTGGTTAGACTTTTTTTCTTTTATTTGTTAATTAAAAAAAAGTTGTCGTTTTTCTTTAATTTATGTATGTGTATAAATTCGATACCATAAAATAATTTTGTATAAGACATTTTCATGTTCACACATTTTCCAAGAATTTATAACAGTATCTATATAATATAGCCAGTATTCATTTTGCCATTATTTTTAAGTCTATATACCATACAAGAGAGTTACAACTTCAAAGGAATTTTATTAATCATAAAATTAATACACCACATAGGACATTCAAGTAATGGGTACCACATCAATAATTAGCTTCAAAATAATCAAACAACAAAATACAACTCAAATCCAAGTAGATGTATGAAAATTACAATCTTAATGATTTAAAAACTTCTATTTACATGGGTCTTCCATAGTTTCATTGTTCTTCATTTGTACACGTGTTGCTCTCCATTCTAAAGCTTTTGGTTATCTTGGCCATGGGAATAATATATGTATTATTTCTTCATTAATAACCTGGTTGATATGGGAAAAATAAATTTATGGAAAATATGTAATCAATCAGTAAATTCAACAAAAGGGATATCTAAACGTATTAAATACTAAATCTTCCAATGAATTATCAATCATAGAAGAAAACACATTGAATTGAAGCTCGTGTTAATAAAACTGGTAAAATGCACAACTTGAATAGAAGTTATGAAATAGGAACAAACTTGAAGTGGATTGCTTCAAGATTAAAAGTCATTGATTGGAACCAACTTGAGTGATTGTGCTTAAGCACGTCTCCTCCTTTTTTTTGGGTAAATAACATTGAGAACTTGTTCCATAACAACAATAAGACAATTGAAAATGATGAAAATATTAATACGAGATTGTTGAAAACGATTGAAAATGATGATAATATTAATACGAGATTGTTGGAAACGATGATGATATTAATGAGAACTATTTGGTGTAAATTGAAAAAATAAAGAAATTTTACATAAGAGGGATGACACACTAGTAGTGTTTATAATGTGAAGGTATAACGCCGATTTGGGCTTAGGCTTAGGCTAAGTGGTGTATTATTTTTTAGTATCCAAAAAAATTAAAACAAATTATTTCTAATAAATGTGTGCGTTTTTTTCTCTCTTTGATACTTTGTACACATGTCTGTTCTCCGCCGAGTCAGCATTCAACATCTGATTTGGTCAATTCCTCCCTGAATTGCACATCCGTTTTCCTTGGTCAAAACCTAGGATTTTTCGCATTTCACTTTTTGGTAGTTTCACGCATCAGATTGTTGCCGGTTAAAACCTAGAAAATTTCGGAGTGTCATTTTTTATGGATTCATTTTGATGGATCACAATTTTTTTCTCCTTTTGTTGTTGAGTTCTTTTATAAATAGAGAGTTATACTCAGTTAGAAAAACACCAAAAATTCTCTAAAAATCCGAGATTCTTTTCTACTTCTCCCTTTTTGATTCATCTTCTATTCTTTCTTTCGAGTGGTCATTAATATCATATTATGGGTGACAATTATTAATTGTCATATTGAGGATGTAATTCTAGAATAGTTTTCTACGGTGCAGTAGAACTCCAATACAATTTTTTGGGCTATTTAAATTTGGGGATTTTGTGGTTGAAAGTCTATCTTGCACAATTTAGGCAGTTCCACAGAACATCTTAAAGAGAGCAACCTAGTCAGAGACTCCATCGTTTCAATTTGAGAGATGTCACTTCAAACGATGACAACAAAATATGTTATTTTTCTTAACCATGACAAAGTTTGCCAATGTTCTGAAGCATAACATTCATGTTGTTCTAAAAACAAGCAAACAAATAGAAAAAGATAAGAAAACTGTTGAATTAACCCAATAAGAACATAATGAGTACTTATATAAGAATTAAATTTTGAATGGACTTGTTGATGATTTGTATGATTACTACAATTTTAGATATACTACTAAACAGGTTTCAAATTCTTTAATAAAGAAATATAATATTGAGGAAGTTGGAGTTAACAAGTATGTTGTTAGTCGTTACCTCCAATATCATGTGATAGATAACAGATCAATGGAAGCTTAGTCCCATGAAATCCAGAAAATATCTCATGAGATCGTCCTTGAAGGTATGTCCCTAAATGAACAATTTCAAATTGCTGTTATTATTGACACACTACCCCCTGCTTGGAAAGATTTTAAAAAATTTCTTTGGTATAAAACAAAATAATTCTCTTTGGAAAGTCTGATAACCCGCCTCAGAATTGAGGAAAAATCCTATAAGCAATACCATAAAGATGAAGCTCTTCTTGTTACAAATAACAACAAGAAGAAATTCATCAGAGTAGTTTTGAAGCCAATCGAAAAACAAGTTAAGAATTAGAATCGCACTACAAAGAACAACAAAAAGAATGAGAACCCTCCAAAGGTCCCAATTATAAGGAAATAACCATATCCTAGAAATAATTTTAATCCCCCATTTCTTTGCTTTAGATGTGGGAAAGAAGGTCATATGGCACACAAGTGAAGGACAAGTCAAGCTTTGCTCAACAAACTAGCTTGATAAAAGAGCAATTAATTGCTATGATAACTGAAACCAACAGTGTTGATGGAACAAATGGGTGGTGGATAGACATTGGCATCTCACACCATGTATTTTTCGTGATATGCTCAAAACATACACTATTGCTGAAGATAAGAAAGTATTGTTGGAAGATTCGCACACCACTAATGTTGTTGGGGTTGGAGATGTGGAGTTAATATTCACCTCTAGAAGACCTTAATTCTGAAGGATGTGATGTACACTCCACAAATAAGGAAGAATCTAGTTTTTTAGTTTCTTCTTAATAAGGTTGGGTTTACTTAGTCTATAGGGGCATATTTGTACACCATTTCTAAAAATTATATTTTTGTTGAGAAAGAATACACCACCGATGCCATGTTTAAATAGAATGTTGAAATTAATAAAATGTCTCCTTCTACTTACATGTGTGATTTTAATATTTGGCATGATATAGTTTGTCATGTGAACACACGTGTGATTTCAAACTTAATTAACTTAGGTTTAGTCCCAAAGTTATCTTTAAATGATTTTGAAAAATGTGATTCTTGTAGTCAAGATAAAATAACAAAGAGTCACATAAATCAATAGTTATAGAATCTAAGTATTTAGATTTAACACACTCTGATATATGTAACTTTGATGAGGCATTAACAAGATATAGAAAACGTTATTTTATCACTTTAATATACGAGTTTTCTGACTATATTTTTGTATATCTAATGAAAAATAAAAGTGAAGCGCTTGACATGTTTAAAATCTTTATAACTGGAATTGAAAATCAATTTAGTAGAAAGATTAAGAGATTTCGTAATAATAGATGAACATAGTGCGATTCTAGTTTATTTAATGCGTTTTATAAATTGTAATGAATTATACATAAAACTAATGCACCATATTCGACTGAAATGAATGGAAAAACTGAAAGAAAAAAAATATAACTCTTATTGAAATAGTTTTCCATATTTCTCGAGTAATGATTCTTCTAAAAGTGATTTGTCCTCTTGCGGTGATTTGGACACTTTTAATTTTCTTTTTGAATCTATAAAAATAGATTATGTCAATAGTAAATAGAGTAATTCTAATTTGAATGATATTATTGTCATGTCTACTTGTGATGAAAATAATTATGTACATGAAGAGCGTTTTATACCACCTAGTATTCGCAAATGAACAAGGCCAAAAAATCCTCTTATTTACCTTCAGAACTTTCATTGTAATATGTTAAACACTTCAGGTACTACTACTAACTCTACAACTGATGATGTTATATATCCTTCATTTTCTGTTTTGTCTTAAAAATCTTTTTCTTCTACTTATTTAAAATACATTCATGCCATGACTAGTGCTATTGAACCCCAAACTTATCATGAAGCCATTAAATCTAAGGATTTGACCATTGCTATGGAACATGAAATTACAGCTTTAGAATCTAATAACACTTGAGAATTAGTTGATTTTCCTAAAGATAAACATGTCATAAGATGTAGGTGGATATATAAGATTAAGCATAGGGATGATGATACTATTGAAAGGCACAAGGCTAGACTTGTTGCCAAATATTGCACTCAATTAAAAGGTGTTGATTTGCTACACACTTTTTCTCTTGTGGCCAAATTAACTACTGTTAGATTACTTCTTGCTTTGGCTGCGACTAATAATTGGTTTTTAAAACAGTTAGATGTTAGTAACACTTTTCTTCATGGTGACCTTCATGAGGAAGTTTATATGAAACTTCATCCTGGTTATCTGAGTCATAATAATAATAAAGTTTGTCGTTTAAGAAATTCTTTATATAGTTTAAAACAACCGAGTCGACAATGGTTTGCCAAACTGTATTTTGTTGTGATATCATTTATTTTCAACATTAAAACAAGATCATTCCTTATTTATTTTCAAGACATTAAAATCTTTTACTGTTTTGCTGGTTACCGTAGATAATGTTATTATTGCTGGTAATTCTGAATTAGAGATCAATATGATTAAAACTTTTTTAAATTATTCTTTTAAGATTAGAGACCATGGGGACCTAAATTTCTTTCTTGGATTGGAGATCTCTCGTTCAAGGGAGGGTATTCACATATGTCAACGTAAATATGCTTTTGATATCTTGTCAGACGTTGGATTATTAGGTGCTAAACCTTGCAATACACCTATGATCGAGGACAACAAATATCTATACAACTCAAAGGCACAACCTCATGACCCAACCTCTTTTAGAAGAATTATTGGACGCCTTATCTACTTGGCCAACACACGACCTGATATCACTTTCTCCGTGCAACAACTTAGCCAATTTATGCAATCAACAACTGAAGACCATTACATGGCAGCCATGAGGATCCTCAAATACATAAAAATTGCATTATCCCAAGGATTGTTTTATTCATCAGCGTCCAGACTTCAACTGGGAGTATTTAGCGACTCTAATTGGGCAACCTGCCCAAAAACAAGAAGGTATGTTACTGGTATTGGTATATTTCTTGGATCATCATTGATTTCATGGAGGTCTAAGAAACAAAGCACTATATCTCGTTCATCTTCAGAAGTAGAGTATAGAGCATTAACATCAACAACTTGTGAAATTCAATGGAGAAAGTTTCTTTTGTAAAATTAATCATGGATCGTTCTGCCCCTACAACTCTTTATTGCGATAATCAATCTGCCAGGAACATTGCATCAAACCCAATATTCCACGAGAGAACAAAACATATAGAAATTGTTTGTCACATTATTCAATATTAACCATGTTTTAGTAATCACTTGGTTCAAAAATATTCAAAATAAAAATAATTTCTTAAGCTATAAAAAAAAATTCAAATTATTTCATAAATATAAATATATATTAATTAATTGATAACAAAATCAAATCCAATAATTAGGACAACCTATTAACAATAGAAGGTTGGGTTGGTTGAAGAAATGTTGATCAAAATTAATTTCTTGAATTGACTACAAATGATAACTATCATAATAAAATTAATAAGCCATAATCATCCGTTAAATATGGTATGATCTACTCATAGGACTTTGCTGATTTGGATTAATTTAGGGATTAACTTTTCAAAAAATAACTGTTTAGAAACATTTCAAATCCTTTTAGTATATTATAGATAATAGATTCACACATTCTCATTTTTTATTTTATTTTTAGGTAAAAAATTTAGGATAAAAGATAGTGTTTCAAATGTAGGAAAAACTATAACTACTTGAATATTTATAGAGATTTTTTTTAAACTATCAATTGTTCAACCATAATATTTATCTTTTACTACTAGATCAAACTATAGAAATTATATTCTTTGTTGAATTATTTTTAAAAGTTTTGAACTTTGACGATCTTGAACACCAAATTAACATATATTTATATATCTAAACACCAATTTTTTACTTCATTATTACTATAAAAAAAAAATAAAAAATAAAAACATTTTCATCAAATCACATTTTGTGGTTGACATTATAATGAGCGTAGCATTTTGCAATCCGAAAACTCTTATGTTAAATTTATTAATAGACAAACTAATAAGAGAATATTATCTTATTTTACATTTTCATTTGAGCAATGATATTTGAACATAATTCTAAACACAAATACATGTGGCCCCCACATAATATCTCTCTTCATTTATTTTTTAGGTGTTTTTACGTGATATATATATATATATTTTTTTTTTTTTTACTTTGTTATTTATGCTTAGAGTTATTTTGGATTTTTTTTTATAATTTCTTAAACATTAAAATTAATTACGTATTTGTTTGCTATATTATTTTGTTGAATTGTGAGAGTATTCCCGAAGATCTTTTCACCGTTAACATATAAAATATTGGTTGTAGAATGAGAATAACAAGTCAAAGCATAAAAATAATATAGAATGAACATAACCAATTTGCACACATATATATAGAATGAGCATATAGATGAGGTCAACTTCTCTTGGGGAGTTTGGGGGAGCAAATCAGCAGTAGTGCGTTAAACCTCTAAGATCCCTAAGAGACTTTAACAATATATGTCCATCCAAAGCCTTAAGGCAGTGAGTCCAGGGGAGCACATGAGCAATAGTGGGTTATCACTCTTATATATATAACATTTCCTCCATTTCTTTTTGATGCAGGACTAACCACTAACACTTGAATTCCAACATCTGATAATACTTGATGGGGAGTTCAAGGTCGTGGGAGTAGCAATGTCAATTATAAGGAAGGGAGATTTGAATTATAATTGCCCTTTTTTAAAAATTATTGGTTAAAACTAAAAGTTTAACTCAAGATTGATATTGGTTATAAACGAAAATTGATCTTGGTTAGTAAAAAACAGCAATATCAATTTTATCAATATAAAATCTGATTGTAAAGGATAAAATAAATAGAGATAGAGATAGAGATAGAGAGATCACAAAAAAGATATATCATGGTTCACTCAATTCGGGTTACGTACAGTCCTCACAACCGTGAGACTTTCCACTAAGTGTTCAAAACAGAGAACATTCTTGATTTTTACACCACCAGTCCAGATCAACCTTGATCTGTTATAATCTTTACCTTTCAACCTAGAAAGGATTTTTACAATCACCTTTCAACCTTGAAAGGATTTTTACAAACACACTCAATCTAACATAAAACATAGACTTGAGTTAAAAATGATATGTATGATAAAAGTGTTTGGGATCTTGAAACTTCTCAAAACTTGTTTGAGATAAATGAAAAACAAAATCAGTATATAATGATTCAAAATTATAGTGAAGAAAGCTGGAGAGTTTGGTTGAAGAGTTTTTATGACTTATTACTTGAACAAGTGTTGGTAGATTTGTAAATTAAACTCTTGCCTTCATCTTCCAATTGATCTTAAATTTATAGATGCTAAAAGGCTATGAATATTCAATTTAAAATGAATATATTCGTTGGACACACTTCCTAAGTAATAGATATATTTTAAAGCGATTAAACATGTGTTTATTTGTTGTCCAGAATGATCTTGACAAAATGGAGAACGTTCTTGCTTTTGGGTTTCATGGAAAATGTGAATGAATGAGCGAATGAATGAGTCGTCACATGTCACTTGGCATTGTTTTGAGTTAAGTTTATGGAGAACTTTCTGCAGAATATTATTAGAACTCATCAATTTCGAGATCAATCTTGAGACTGTTTTATCAACTTTGGGCCTTGACCTCGAGTTCTTGACTTCACCAATGATTTGAGTAGTCTTGATACTCTTTAATATGTGATTTATACTGTGGAAAATTAACTCTTTTAATTATGTCTTTAAAAGAGAATTAAAACCAGAATGTTCTTTTGTAAAACAAGAACATTCTTCATTTTGTGTTTTGTATGAGTATTGGATTTTGACAACTGTTGTGTGTCAGTCCTTTATCTCAAAAACATGATGTGCTTTATGCAGAAAGGTGCAGGAGCAATGTCCTTGTTGTCATGGTTGTTCTTTCTCATAGCTCATCAATTTGGAGATTGATCTTGATGTTTTTCTATGCCTTTGTTGATCCTCTTTGATTAAATATATCCAAGACAATCTTGTGTAGATTATTAGCTTCATCTGTGATGAATACTAATGTTTTGTAGTGTAGATAAATGTACTTTTGTACTCAAGATCAATCTTTAATTACAGCAGATTTTGCTCTTTGTAAACCACAATATTCTTGGATTAAAGTTTTGAAAACGAAGAACGTTCTTCGTTTCTGTTTTGTGTGATTGCTGAAATTTGACAGTTGTTGCGTGCCAAGCTTTTCTATTTTGTATGTGTGTTAGTGATGCAGGGATTTTATCATTTATGTCCAGTGAAATAGGGTCAGCTGTCATGAAGGAGTGGTTGGATAAAGTGTGCCAAAAAGCAAGAGTGGTCAAAACTTCATCCAAACACGTTCTTGAGATCCAACATTGTTCTTCAAATTTGTTTGTGATGAACTAATTTGTATTTTGAGATTGTGTTAGTTGTCTGAGTTAAGTGCTTGCTTTTTCAATCACGTGTGCAGGTCTAGAAAAGTACAATCAGTAGTGTACTTTACAGCTTGTAGCTTTGTACTTGCACTTGCCTTATTTGAAGAATGATCTTGTTTTATACTTTTAAAGAAGCATGTCTTTGATTCTTTGAATTTTGGAACAAATATGACTTAGATTGATCCTTTCTTATTCTAGATGAAGATATGAGATGAATGTTTCTAGGATCCAATTTTTCACAAGGAAACTAATTATTCTTGTTTCTACCATAAACGAAGATCGTTCTTCGTTTCTCAGCAATAAGTCAAGATCAATCTTCATTTTTCAGAACTGTTTTCTTTGATTTTAATGAGATCTGATTTGTGATGTTTGATACCTATCTTGTTTTAACACACTCAAATACACATGTTATATACCAAAACACTTACGAATGAGTTTGAAGGAGGAAGTGACAAACTTTGAATAAACTTGTATCACAAATTGTAGCAACCCCTTCTTTATGTTGTTCCATTTGTGATTTTCTTCTTCTTGAATCTCTCTGATTTTCTTCTCGGCGTTGCAGTGTGTAAACCAGAAATATTTCAAAATGACAAAAATTTGAAGAAGTTGGGTTATGTACAAAAAGCTAGAGTAAGTTACAATTGTGACCCTAAAACTTTTGCAATGGTTAAATTTATGAAGGACAATATTGTATTTTTTGTATAGTTAAAATTTTTTATAGTATATTGTAGAGTTATATGGTTTAGAAGTTCAATAAACATTTTAATTCGAGTTAAACAATTTAAGTGAATAATTTAATGTTTCATAAATTTAAAGTTTTAAATTGATCTACTCTCACAATATCATAATCGAAAATAATAATTTGCTCTAATTCATTCAATTACTTAAAAAAAAAACATCGTTTTCATATATAATCTTGTCTCTACACACAACAAACTCACTCTCCTCTCTCTCAATTCTCTACATAGTCAAATCTTTCTTCAACCCTCTTAGTTCATGTATCGAAAATGCATTTTCACCTTTCTTCATATAAACTTGTATTCTCTGTCTTTTTCACACACATATACATGTATCTATACTACCTTTGCTTAGTTCAACATTAATATCTATGCTTCATCAAAAGGGAGAGAAGGAGTAAGAAATAGCTTCATCCTTCTATGAAACTCTCTTAGATGCTTTTGGTACTTTTGTTTTTTTTTTTTAAAAAAAAAATTGGATATACAATAATACATCGCTAGAATTCTCTTATTATTTATAAGATTTAATATTTAATATCATTTTTATATTTTATATTGTTATCAATTTAATAGAAATCTATTGGGTCAAATGCATAGAGCAATTAATCGGAGAAGAAATATCAAATTAAATTAAATTGAGAATTTCAGTTCATATATAATGTATGATGTACAATAAGATTAAGTGAAAAGAGGACTAAGATCATATTTATAGGAAAGGTAAGAATTAAAAA
>JBBPBS010000214.1:4133169-4152416 GCA_037974835.1 Cicer judaicum | reverse complement strand
AAAAAAAAAAAAAAAAAAAAAACTTTATTAAGTGGTAAGAGATAAAAATGGTGAAATAATTTTTGTTTTTCATGTACTTTATGGTTGAGAGATAAAGATGAAGGAGTGGATGGTAGATATTTTTTTACATTTTTGGGTAATTTTTGCTAAATATTGTGCACAGATTTGCAATTGGACCCAGTAATAATAGCAATCGTGGTCGAGTTGGGAGGAACTTTTTGGTAAATATTTTTGCTAAATATTGTGCACAGACTTGCAAATTTCTTTAAACTATACATATTTTAGAACTCTACTTTTTTGGTGATATAATTTGTTTGAAAAATTGCATGAAATTTATGTTTCTTTTTATATGTACATCTGAATTCCTGTTGGAGGTGAAAAAAATTCTTCCCTTTTAATTTTTAGTTATTTTTTCTTTTTATTAACTAATTGTAGGTAGAAAAGAAATTATGAATAAAATTGAAGTATTATTACATATGTGTCAAGAACAACATAATTATGTGATGCACACTTACATTAGCTTCCAAGTGAAGTTTTTTTTAGAAAAAGTTGAGAGAGAGGAATTCTTTTATAATAACAGTTATATTAATGATAATTTTGAAAGTGTCTTAGATGGGATTTGAATTATGTTTCCAATAGTTGTAATGGTTTTTTTGCTTGAACTTCATAATTAAGATTCAAATCCAATGGAAGACTTTTGTGTTGTTTTCTTTTTTTCTTTCATATTTTCACAAGTGCTTTGCCAACCTTTCTACAACTTTTATATACCTCATTTTTTTTAGAGTTCAGTAGTTCAATTGATTTTAACTAAAGGTTGAAGGAGTTTAATGATAAAAGTTCATACTCTAATAAAGGTCTTTTTGTGTGTATGATATTGTAAACGTTATATATTACATTTATTTATACTAAATAGCGAGGGTCTGGACCTCTATGGGCTTAGCCTGCCTTATGGGGCCTGACTTAACTCTATTTTGGGCCTATCCCATAAACAAACTCTAATTTAGGCTTGTTACATGGCCCACCATTGTTTTGCATTATTATGGGTAATAATTATTGTCTCCACTTTTTTTATCAACTTTAAATAAATACAATACAAATATAAATAAATCAAAGTTAATGCATTTGACTTCTAAATGGATCAAATAAAATAATTTTCTTTAGTCTATTTTGTTTCTGTTTTTAATCTTAACCTATAATTTCTATAGGAATGAGACTCTAATAATTTATAATTTGACTAAAGAATAACTAAAATTTGATAAGAATAATTTCGTCCTTAAAACTCATTAATCTCGTCAATCACTTAATTTTCTTTACCATATTTTTATCTATATTGAATGTTGAAAAATAATTTTTTTTATATATAATTTTTGTATAATTAAAAGCTAGCACATAAAAAATAAAATAAAAAACTAGGTACTATCCAGCCTAAGTACAAGATGGTGAATTTAATAAAAGGAGGCATGCGTGTAGCACCATTTCTTGATCTGACAATCACTCCATCTAATTCTTCAACAACTACCTCCTCACATCACATAGAACAAAACATATCAAAACTTTTGAGTGGATATTTGGTAATGTAGTAGTAATAACATAAGGAAACGTAGGGAACAAGAAATTGTACGTCACGCATATCAATACATAAACAGCACAATTTCAGTGACAAGTTATAGCTACGTGCAAATTTGACTATATTTTCATAAAGAATTCACGTGCTCTTCTTGTGGATTTTTCTTGTGACGTCTGAAATATATATGAAAGATAAATGTCAACAATAACATATTCTGCCATAATATATATGTGACACTTTACATCATTTAAATAAAATAATAACTAATGTTGTTCAATCCAAACACTAGTAAAGATAAAGAACATTTTAAAGAAGAGATTCAATATGCATACCTCAGTCATATTTACTACCTCTACAAAGTATAATTTAATACTGTTTAAAGTAAAATTGAATCGGTGAGTAAACTTACTAAAATACCATATATGTAGAAGCATTATTATTAGTTGATTATAGAAATTATTTTATAAATTGTAAATTAAATAGGATGATTGGAGTTCGTTCATGCGGATCTTAAAAAGAAGATGATTATTGACCAATTAGATATGACACTACCAATACACATAATAATTTTGAATGATTTTATAATTTGATTTATAAAGAAATAATGATTTTTTTTTAAATTCAAAGTATTGTTAAATTGACACCTATTTATGTTCAAAATATGGATTTGTTTTAAACAATAATTTTTTATAACGTTTTCTATAATATAATTTTGTTGAAATAATAGTTAGCTTGATTTTGAACAACAAAATCATGTTAAAAAATGTTTATATGTTCATTTTGTATCATAATAATTTATTTTATTGCTATAATTTCATGTTCAAAATATGATATTTTTTGTCAAATAGTGATTTTTCAGTTGTTTCCACTCCGCTTCATCAACAATGTTGCAAGCAACAAATTTGTGCCTTTTTTTTTATTTTTAAATTCCATTCGCATTGTTTGGATTTTCATAGATCTGTAATATTTAGACTTTTATATGTAAAAGATTCTCATTCCTTCGTATTTGGAATTTTTATTATTTTAAAAATCTTTTGAAAAACACTTCAACAACAAAATCGTACCTAAATCCTCATTTATACACTCAGATTTTCCCAAGGTTAATAGGTTGACAAGTTAATGTCATGGAAACAAATTTTCCCAATGTTAATGAACAAGATCTCTATATTTTTGCATATTTATTTAGTCAAACAAATTTGGGAGAAAAATGACCTTTCACAACACTCAAGTTGTGTTCAAAGGAGTTTTGCAAAGTTAATAGTTTGATAAGTTAAGGTAATTTTTCTTCCATGTTTATTTTCCGAACCTTCTTTTTTACAAACAAAACCAAATATAACACATGCCTCACTTTATTTTATTTTTGTATGAAAGAGGATAGAATTATTAATTAGAAATACAAGGAAAACTTAATCCTTTACAATCACTTTATAACAAGATATCAAAACGGTGAAATTTCATCCATAAACAATAAGTGTAGAGTGGCACACCAGTGTTCTTTGGCAAGAAAATATGCATTATGGTTGGCTTCACTAAAAATTTGACAAACATTGGTACTTTAATTAGGAAGATGGAAATGAGATTAAACCTTTCTAACGAGAGATTGGAGACTCAGAGAGTTAAGAGAGACTCATCTAAACACATTAATTAGAGGCTTTGAGTCACATTCAAAGCACACTTTCTTAAGATTCATATTTCATGCTACAATATTTTCACGACCAATATTTCCATAAAAACCTTGTGAGGAGGTTCTCTTTGTTATCGTGAATAATACTAGAAAGAATTTCGTGTAGGATGTTGAAATGTTTCTTCCACCTTGACTTTGATAACATCTAAAGAAAGGGGTTTCCATTTGACATCTTCAAGTTTTCTCCTATGCTCTCAAAAACTAAGGGACTTTAAAGTATCTTTAAACACAAGATGGATATGACTTTGCACTTTGCCCCAAAAAATCAACATATAGTTCAGAATAATTTGAGAAAACTAACCTATTAGATCTTTCTAAAGTAGCCAAATAATGATTTCGAATAAAATGGATCAATACCAAGGAACACAACCAATGTTATTCTTTGTTATATTCCATTCAAACCAATCATAAGTGCCAAGATTGAAGAAACAACTTCCATGATCTAGAGTAATGATATTATTCCATAACTTAGCAACATCCTCACAGTACCATAGAATATGCATATAATAGAGTGGATGTATTCTTGAAGAACTAAAATATTATCCATTGTAGATCATCCAAAGATAAAACTATTTTGAGTATGGTCTACACCACATGAAGAAGAATGGTTCTTATTTTTTGAAAAATCACTTTAGTAATAACTTTATAAACCACATTGCACATAAAAATCATCATAAATTGAGATACAATGGATGGGTCATCACACTTAGAGATAAGAGTGAGGATTGTGAATTGACATTCGCCAACTAGCTTCCGTTGACTTTAAAAAAATTATGGACCCAACAAATATATAGTTTTTCATTTATTTAAAATGATTGTTTATTATGATATTTTACAAACAAGTTTTGTAATTCATTGTAAAACTAGTTTACTTATCCAAGACGGGTTACTAATCCAAGACATAAACATGTCTCTATGTTTGTGATAAACAAGATCTATTTTTAGGTTATGTTGGAAAAATAATTAACAAAACACAAAGTTGATTTTTAACGTAACTAGTGCAGCTAATTTATACTACTCACAACATTTAACAAATATTTGCGTGCAACTAATAATTTCACAGATGCCAAAATATCTTTTTCCTAGATACCAAAGTATCTTTTTCATTTAATTGAATTATAAATTAAAACAATCTATATTCAACAACTATATTTAGAATTAAATAACTAATAAAAAAAAATTTGCAATCACTAACCATTACCTCATTTTACATTTTGCTCAAGGACTTTATTGACATATAAGAGGAAAAGTATCGTCCAAATTACTTGGTTAGTATGTTCTTTATCAATGGAAAGTATTGTCCAAATTAATTGTATGTCTTCCTTCAATTGATGATGGTTTATGTTTGAGATCTATATAATCAATTAACAAAGTGCATCCTTGAAGTTATATTGGGACCATGTTAATTAAGAGTTACAATGGGCTAAAATCCTTCTAGCAAAAGGCTTTTTAAGAATAATTGACCTATTATTTATGTTTAAAGATATTTTTAAGTTTAAACATTCAAACAAAATTAAAGGTGTGAGATTTGATGCGACCTCTTTTTACACTAAAAAATATTTTAACAATAGTTAAAAAGTCGTAGTCTAAAAATGTGATATCTCAATTTGTCAAAATATGTGATTTTTGTGTAAAAATTTAAACAGTTGAATATTTAAGTTTTTTTTTTCATTCCAATGAAATATTTAAAAAAATCTTGTATAAAACACTTTCCTATTAGTTAAAAGAAAGTGTTTTTTTTCGTGAGGCAATAAATTTATTACAAAATGAGCACATCAGAACATGGTACCCCAAAATGATGTAATTACTAAAATAGTGCTAAGCATGACATAAATAAAAAAAGTTAGTGGTTCACTTTGTAGTAGCTCATTGTGAATCACATTTACATCCTCCAAGGTAGGCCAACTTAGCAACACAAGTCCAAAAGAGCCATCATCATGCTATTTTCATATTCAATTGCATCTCTCATCCCTACATCTGGCGTGCACGTAAAGAGAACTATAGAAAAAGGTCCTTTGCTTTTTCTTGTTTTATTAAAAAAATGATGAAGGTAATTTCTAAGAAATAGAAACGAATATGCAAAAATTATATTATATAATTTCTATCCAAGGATCTGAAAATTTATATGACTTCAACGATAATTTAAGCATTTTTTTACTAGGTAAGATTTTTGTCCATCGGTTTTGTTTATATTCTTTTTAATAAAATTGGAACATAAAAAAAAGCCAATATATTCTTGTTAGGCTTAATTATTAAATTTTACGAAAATGAGAAAAATGTATGAGTTGTTTCATCATTTTGTGTGCTTAATCGAACTCCATTCCTAAGAATTGAAGGTGTGATTTACCAATAAGGTTGGTACTTGGTTCATTTAGATATATTTAGACTTTGTTTGCGAGTTTTAAGGAGAAAAATGAAAGAAGAAATAAATGAATGAAATGAAGAGTTTTAGAGGAGAGAATTTTAAAGAGTTTATTTTTATTCATAATATATAATACTCGTAATTTAAAGAACTCAAAAGTTGTATTAGAAAAACATTTTGGAGAACTTAAATTGATTCTTCAAATCATTTTTATATTGTTACAATGCTCTATAAATTAAAAATGGTAACTCCTATTATACATTTGTTAAGATTACATATTTTGGTTACTAGGTTAGGAGATTAGTTAGTGATTAAATATTGTTTGTTAATTGGTTAATTGGTTATATTTATTAAGTTTAAAATGTGCTCAATAAATATAGCTATTTTATTCATTGTTTTTAATAATTTTATAATCATTGATATAAAACATTCCAAGGATTTGATCTCCAAGTTGATGTAATATTTTTAGCAAAAGTAAGTATTAAATTATCGTATTCGTAGGGACTTGAGCGATATCATTTTTATTCAACAATTAATACAATTCTAAGCGAAAGATTTTAAATTCAATGACTTGTAATCAAAAGTAAAAAGCGATAAAAGTATTGAAAACAACTAGGAGATAGAATTACAAGGATTGGGTTTCGTTAATCACTCGCTAATGTATCAGTTTCTACAAATATCATCATCGTTGCTATTCACATTATTAATTCTTTAATAACGATGAGTTATCAACAATCTTGTTTAAACATCGATTTCTCAAGCACTTATCCAAAACGCTTGTATTAGCAACCAACGATTGTGACCATTAAGCCTAAATCAATTCATTGAGTTTAGATACAATAGATGTTTATCTTAAATTCAGATCTAAAAAGTATTTTTCAATAACCATACAAATCAAATATCATATCACGATTGATCACGTCATAATAAACATTAAAATCAAATATAAATATTGATATTCATGAATCACTAGTGTATATATAACTTAGATCAAAAGATATGCAAAAGAATATGGTTAATTACAGATAATTCCAACAAAGAGAGAATTTAGATATTTGTTGTCATGGTAGCTTTACATAAATGAGATGAAATAGCATCAACGGTTTATTCCTCTAACCTTTGGTGCTTTGATGTACTCCGTTTTCTATAAATCTCCCTCCAAATCCAAAAAATTCCTTCAAAATCACAGTGTTGAGTTTAATTTATATTGGCAGGATAAGTGTAATTTAGCTAAGCAAAATTACAATTCGTTTAGCGAATTGTCCTTTCTTCACCATGAAGTATTTGCTAGTTGTATACAAGTGTTCTAAATTGTCATGATTCGCTAAGTGAAATTGATACTCATTAAGCAAAATTGATGCTTCAAAACTCAATAACTTTTTATTTGGATTCGCTAAGCGATAGTTATGCTCGCTTAGCGAATTTCCTCGACCCTGTTTTCTTCATTTTTTAGATCAATTGGTTCTAATTGCTTTTATTCTTGAGTGTTCATTCTTTTTATATCTAACAAAATCAAAAAAATACATAAATATTACCATTTTCATATTTAAAAAATCTATTCACCAATTATCTACAATGATTGGACAAAATTCAAATATTTTCGATTAAATCAAGTCCATAAATGCCTATATAATTCTATTAAAACGGACTAAAATTGGCACTTACGAGTAGTATCTAACAACATTCACAAAATTGAAGGATTCTTTGTACACTGCTTTCTAAACCAATATTAACCATTATTTTTACGAAATAAATAGTTATTTGTTGACATTTGTATTTTAGGAAAAATTATTTCATAGGAAAAAATATAATTTTATTATTTATAAGTATTATATTAACTTTTTTATATTTTATCATAAAAATTATTCAATATTAACAATTTTGAATAATAAAAATTTAGAAACATTTAATTTTATTTCGTTAGTATTTTTGGTAAAAAATATTTAGTTATTACAATTTTTTAAATGGTAGGAAAGTTTTTTTTAAGAAAAAAAAATTCATTAAGCTGTTAATTTTAATATCAAATGTCCTATTATATGTTGAATTGCCCAATGTACAATAGAAATTGAAGGTGCTGAAAAACACAAGAAAATGAAGATTTGAATTATATTTCGTCATTTCAAAAAATTATTTGAGTTGCTTAAACAAAAAGATATGTTCTTTATCAAATCATTCAACTTATGATTATAAAACAGCTTAGGTAAAATAAAGTTGAATCATGAAGAATTTGGATTACATAAATAAAGTGGATATTTATCTAGAATAGTCATAACAATAACAACTCCATATTTTTTACCATTGACATAGGAACCAAATAAATCAATGCACAAAAGTTCAAGTGGTCTAGAAGTAGAAAAAACATACTTTGAAACAAAAGATAATTTTGTTTGACTCCCTTTCTCACTTGCTACAAATTAACTAATACAACTACCAAAAAACATCTACGTGGGGATCATTGATATCCAGATATGCATATTGTTGGTTCTTAGCGTGATGCAATGTCAAAGGAGAACAATGTTCAAAACCATCAAATTTCTTCTAATTTCGAAGTTAATTTACACTCAAAGGTTATGGTGTCGAGTAGGGCATATCTAAATATTGTTACTATCGATGATTTACATTCTAAGATTGTTCATGACTTGAAGATATCGAGAGGTTTAGGCTTGTTTAAAGATAGATATGCTAGCGAAGCAGGTCATTCTACTTCTACTGAATAACTTTTTATGAAGGTAATTTCTAAGGTAAAGAAAATAATATGCAGAAAGAAGCTATATTATATATATATTTCATTCAAAGGCCAGAAAACCTGCATAATTTGAGGAACATCTTTTGTCTTTTTTTTTCTTTGGTTAGGTATATGCCCCCCAATTTTGTTTATGACTTTCATTTTCTTTTAAATAAATTTTTAAGCGTAAAAAAATAGATCTGCCTCATAAAAAGCATCTAATTCATATTTCAGACTTGGTAAACCTTTAACTAAGTTAAGTCTTTTCAATTTTGAGATTAATCTCAAGTTGGCAAGTCCCAACATTTTGGGCCAAATCAGTTGTTCTTCATTCACTGACAGTAGACACTTTACTTCTTATTTTTCTAAACCTAATAAATTTATCTTGTAAATATTATTTTTTTCGGTAGCCAGTAAATAGTATGGATCCATCTGTTTGACTAATTGCTTTACAAGATTTTTATTGAAGACAACATCATAACAAATGTCACTTAATTGACTTATGCTCAACAGGTTATGATAAATCAGGTGGCTTTATGTCCTTAAGCTTTAGAAAGTCTTTTTTTCAAGAGTAGGTGAATTATACATGGATTGATACTGATATACATTTTTTCAAGAGTAGGTGAATTATACATGGATTGATACTAATATACATTCAAGAGTACAAGCTAGATCATAATAATATCCCAATTAAATTAAAAATATATTTAAGATATTTGTTATCTTTAAAACTTAAAATTGAGATTTTGCCTCAACACAAACTTGTCACACGTTCACTAGATATCATGTGATATTACAGTGTAATTTTGTACCATGTTAACCACGACCCTTTCTCACTTGTTGTTACATCATTATCCAATGAGTGATTAACATACAAGAATTAAAAACAATACAAGAATGAAAAACAACAAATAATATATTTACACAGACTAAAAACAAATAAGACAAAAATATATTTTTCGTTGTTTATCTTTTACATAATATTATTTTTTATTCTTATTTCTTTTTATTTGTTTTAATCTTTTATCTTTTATCAAATATTCATTTTAATAATTTGTCTTTCACAAAATTATACAAGTTTGTTCATTTATTAAGACTAAAATGATTATTAGGTAAAAGATAAATGACTAAAACGAAAAATAAATGACTAAACCGAATAAGAAAAAAGATAAATGACCAAAACGAGTATTAAAATATATGATAAATGATGAAAAGTATAATTAAGCCAACAAATAATAATTTATGTACAAGGACAAAAGGCATAAAGAAGAAAACAAAATTAATTTCAGTTTTTAACTTCAATAATTACGTACATAAGCATATCAAGACTATAAAATAGAACACTTTATGTCTTATTTTTTCGCTTGTAAATTATATCTCGTAAAAACTTATTTTCTCATACTTCATCGACAACAAATGGGTAGAATACTATTGTTAAGAATGAAGAGTGGAGTTAAACACAATGGTTACATTTTAAGCTTGATATGGCTAAAGTTGGATAACCTAGAGGCCTACTATCAGTAAAGAGATTTAACTGAAGATGGTTTCAAAAGTTGAAAAGCAAACTTTGAGACATGAATGTTTCACAATTGATTGAAAAAAGTCAACGAAAATTCCTATGTAGACCTTTTAGCTCCAAACATTAACTATATTTATAGGCACTGTGAAGGCACCTCCAACATTTGCAATCCCTTGTTCAAATGATTAAATGTCCACATTTATGTCTTGTTTTGGTTCTATTGAATCTTTTTGTACCAAATCCCTAAATCATATAGAATCAATAGTGATATGGCCAAGCATATAGTGAAATTTTCAGTATCTTCAAGCTTTATAATTTTACGATCTTTTGACAATTTCAATTGCTTAATTCTCAACAAAATGTCAAAAATCTTATCAACCTTGTTATGTTAAACATATACGTATTTTTATCAACAAGATTAAGTTTCTCTTTTTCTTTAATGGGAGTTAAAGCATGGTAGATATAATGAAGACCTCCTTTCAACTCAGCCAAATCTATTAAATGTCCATCAAGAATAGAATCATTGTTAGAGAGGTCATCTATCACATAATTGATCTTCTCCTTCTAAACGAACATATTATTTTTATGATTCTTTTCGCCTTTGATTTGTTCAATATGTCAAACCTTTTATCCCAATTGGCCTAAATCAATCAAATGTTGAATGACCAATTTATTTCTAACATAGAAATTTATGCGTATGGTAGCCTTTTTGACCACATCTACTTTTGGGTTTTGTGTTAAACATATGGATCTCATCTATTTGAATCTAGCCATATAGTCATCAACGACCTCATTATACTTTTTCTTGATTCCAATAAAATTTGTAAGAGTAACTTAAGTTTCACCAATAAAGAATTCTTCATGAAAAATCATTTCCAATTGAAAATAGAATTGGTCCTTAATATGGAAAACTACGAGATAACATCATTTGTCAAAGAACTAGAAAATAACTTCATTTTAAGTCCCTCGTCGTAGACAAATTCTCCTAATTATGTGGAGTATCTAGAAATATGTTCTATGGTAGATTTCTCATTTTCTCTTGAAAACTAAGTAAGAAAATTTTATCACCCTTAGAATTTTATTTCGTTAAACCTAATCTAGGAAAGGTAATGCAAAATATCTCTGATTTGCATATTCAATATTTAGGACAAACCTATTAAGGGTTTGTTCCAAAATCTAATTTATCTCAATATATTCATTGTTGGATTCTACACATTTGCATAATTCTTATGTATCATTTTTATATTATCATATTATAATCTTGATAGTTGATGATTAACATAATTTACATTATACCTCTATTTCGACATATGGTTGTGTTATAGGAACCTTGTTTCTTTGTCCTTGTTGGGAATTTATTTCCTCAGGACTGACTACCTCTTATACTTTGGCTTAGCATTTTCTTTTGTGTTTCCAATGCGATCCACGCAATATATGTTATTACTATTTCCATTTGTTGGGTAAAGATATTCACCTTTTGTGATTATTATCAATAACTTGTTGAAAACTTGATAATTCGTTTTGAGACAATCCAGTAGCGTTCGGTTTCCCTTGTCTCGACATAATTGAAAACACATGGGATTTTTATGATTAGAACGTCTCAACAAGATTCACTTTTAAACCAATATTGAGATGGACAAATGCAAGTAGGCCATATGGTAGATATATCACAAGGTTAATATAATTTAGAGATATCTCTATTAATGGTATTGCTAAGAGTTGCCTAAGTTTTTGATGATTCGAGCATATAAGTTGTAAAACCTGGATTAAATCCTAGTGTCATGTTGCCTATACTATCTTGAAATGAAAATCATTGTGGAATTTATGTTAATGCCATTAAAGGTATTAACATTGATACACCCTTGACACGAGTATTGTATTCTCGTCAACTCTAATGGAAGTAATTGCTCCAATAGTTATGTTTGTAATTGCAAGAATAGTTATGGATTTTCAACTTTACCGCTTCTTAATTGCATAAAATTCACATAATTGAAGTATGAAATCCATCAAGTGTTGGAACATATAAGTTATTTAATCAAGTCCCACGGGACATGCTATTTTGTTAATGTTAATTTTATCTTTGGTAGTGAATCTATCAAAAACATCAATAAATGAATGTTTAATTTCAAATCTTGTACAATTTAAAGAGTACGTCTCTATACGTGTACATATATTCAAGGATGGAGAAAGTTTGTCATTCAAGTTTCACAATATTTTCATGAAGAAATCATTATGTCAAAGCGTAAATGAATTATGCATGTGATAAATTATTACAAATATACATAAAATAATAGATTTTAATATTCACATTATTGATAAGAAATATTAAAAGTAATTTAATGCAATAAAATAATAGAAACATAACTTGACATGGTTGTAAAACACCTCTAGTGAAAATGCATAATTATAAACAAATGAATTTTTTTAAATGAACTTTATAAACAAATGCAAGAATGTTAAAGTAGTGAATAAGTAAAGTTAATGAACCATGCCTTCCATAAAGTAATGGCACACCTAAGATTACATAATCAATAGTTGTTATAAATAAAATGTGATTTTTGAAAAAAATAATAAACTTCTATTATGGAGTCTTCTATGACTATTTATAGAAGAAAAAAAAAGTAAATAATTAGTGATTGTATACATGCCACTTATTATAATCCTAAACTCTAAACTTATTTGAACCATGTTTAAATATTGAAAATTGTATTGTCCACACAAATAATAGTCCCATAGAACAAATATCCTAAATTTGTGGTGATACTTTAGAGCATCACCAGCTGAACTAATAAATGTTCTTAGGAATTGATGTTTATTAATTGGATTGGGTCGGTTTAATTTTTCTAAATCCGTTATTTGCCCCAAATCAAATTTTATTGATTTGAGTTGAGTAAAAATATATTTATTTTCTTGGCAAATCCAAACAACCCAACTCGGTGGTGAGTGACTTGGTTTGATTTGTCATCGAGTCCATAAAACATTTAAAAAAATATTATATATATAATTAAATAATATTCTATTTTATGAAATTTTAACAGGTAGACTAAACTCTACGATTTAAAACTTTAAATAAATTAGAACACTATTAGATAAACGTACAACGTCTTAAATTATATTAATACAAATTTAAAAAAAAAATCACATTTTATTGGAGTTAGACTCGCGAGTTGAGACTCATAAATATGTTACGTGATCTAAATCACTTAAATTTTAAACAAATTAATTTGAGTTGAACTCAAACTTAAATAAATTTGAATTAAATCATAGTTGTTCCAACACATTGAGGTCTATAACAAATTTAAAGACTATGCTTTTTTAAAATCATAATAACATTCTAGTAAATCTACTAAGTTTTTGTTCAAAATATATAATTCATGACGTTTTAAAATGCAAAATTATTTATTAAATTAATGTAATTGTTTTTGTGTAATTTTCTTTTTGAAATGGTAATATATTCAATTGATTTAATATTTATTGCAATAATATTGATTTTAAATAAAAATTATTAATTTTATTTTAAAATAATAAAATATAAAATCCTTTATGAAGTAGAAAAAAAGAACTTTTTAGATACCAAGACAAATTGTCAAGGTATATTTATTTTGGGCCGACTCTAAATAAATTAATACGGGATTGATTTAGAAAAACGTTAATAATGTTATTATATTACATTAGTAATTTCTTTTGCATCAGGCGATCCTTTTATATTCCAGATCTCAATATCTCTTTTATTGTCTTAGCTTTAATATAATTAAGGTACTTTTTCTTTTCTAAATTAGCCTTGATACCCTTTACGTGCAAAGTACATGTTTACGTACATGGAGTTAACTTTCACGGTCAGCATAAGAGACAAGGGCAACCGTGAAAGATTACACACGTACACAATGAAGATGAAAGGTATTAAGTAATATTGTTTAATATGTTCTATCTTTTTGGGTACAATGCTTTTTTTGGGTACAATGTTTAATATGATCTCTGGTACAATACTATATATATGTCTTATAATACGATTTCATATCCTCGATTAAATAGCATGTAACTCGCTGCATCATAAAATTACTATTACATTTGGGCACAACAAATTTATCTATTCTTTATTTTTCAATACAATTTTATTGGTTTTTTCAATTATATTTTTTAATTAATATATTGTTTCGATCACAAATGTAATTAAAGTGTATTTAACATTAGTAGAAAATTGAATTTTATTTTTAATACAGTAAATTAAGTGGTTTATATGCTATCAAATTTAAGACAGATGTATGTTAAGTCATTGCCGTATACAAATTAATATAATAAAATGTGTCAATTTTGTTAATTATATTAGCAATCGATTTAACAGAGACTACAAAAATAAAAATTAATATATCTCTCTTTTTCGTGTTTAACTCAATTAATAGTAAATAATTTTTTAAAATGAAATATTGTCAATGTTATAAATATTTAAAATTTGTTTAAAGTGATTATATTAATAACCGATTTAAGACAACGTGAACACTTGCTTACTTATTATTAATATAAATATTTTCATAAATAAAAATTACTTAATTATTGAAATTAATATAATTAATTGTTTATTTAAAAATTATACATAATTCAAGATAATTATAATAGGATGAAGAGAGAAATATTTATTGTCCATTACGAAATCGATGAATCAAGTCATCACGTTAGTGTTTGATGAAATTGGTAAAATGAGAAGTCACTTTTCATTTCAGAAATGTAAATGACATCACGGTCATTTACATCAGTTCTGCCCTCTGAGCACAAAACAGGTTTTTGGCAAAACAGTGTAAAAGCATTTAAAACGGATAATAAGTGAGCCTTCTCACTAGTAAAAAATATATAATATATATATATATAAAATGTTTGATGTAATTACAAGAAAAATAAAATTATTGAAATATATTATATAGAAGCATTTTCTTTTTATATATTATATAATTTTATTGATATTATAAAGTATATGATAATTTTTGTTAATATCTAATTTTCATCGAAAAAGTTAATTAATTATTATAAGCAGGATCTCTTCTCTTCGAACCATCATATTTTTAAATCAACTAAAGTGTATTTTATTAACGACAATTATGAGAGTTTACGCACATAATTCAGACAAAATTCTATGAATATAAGGAATGATGGATCACAAGGTGAATCTTAAAGATCATCACATTAAGCTTGAACGTCACAAAAAAGATTTGGACATCGTATCTTTATCAGAAATATTAAAGAATTCACTTATGATGTTCAGCTTTCCGACTTATCCATCCGAAGTGAGTTCATCATTTTCTTGAAATAAACACAAAAAAGATTCTAGTGCAATATGGCTTATTCCCTTCTTCTTTTGTTCTAGTTGGTATTGAATTAAATCTACACCTTCATACAAGATTTTTTTGTCCTTTTTTTCTTTTTCTTTTAAATAAAATCTCATGTGAAACTTCTTGGTAATTAATTTAAATTTCTTATTGAAAATTCAATTATGGATTTTTCTTCTTCTAGAAACAAGAACAATTTTTTTTTCCTAGTAGATGTTGAATCTACGGTCTACATATCCATGCAAGATCTTGAATGTTTTTTAATGTCAATTTAGCTAACATGAAATAATTAACACTAAATATTGTTGGCGTTCTTGAAAATATTCAACTAATGCACTTGATTCTATCTTTTTCTTACTTAATGAAAATTTGATGTTGAAACAATGTTTATATCAAACCATCGAAAAAGTCTTGAGTCTTGATAAAGTTTTATTGACAAATATGTTGCCCTTAACGGCCGTTATTCGATTTTTTGTACTATTATCATCATCATGATAAGATAATTCTAACTTAAAATTTGAGAGAAAAATAAAGAAGAAAATGAAGAAAAAATGAGGAAAAATGAACCAATTATTCAAAAATCAAATAAAAAAAATCAATTAAATTTCTATGAAAAAAATTTCAAAAAATTATTGAGAACAAAAATAGTTAAATAATTAATACTCTAATATTATATTATAATTCTTGATTTAAATAATTAAAAAAAATAAATAAAAAAGTTAAATTAAATTATATTAATAATAAAAAAAGTTAATTACTTCAAAAATTATATATATATATATATATATATATATATATATATATATATATATTCAATTAAATAAACAATAACTTAACTAATTAACCAACTAAAATATCTAAAAATATATTCATTACTTCAAAATCAAAATGAAAAGTAAATTTTATTAAGAATAAAATCATAAAAACGTGTGCACAAAACCCAAGAAAATATCTTAACATGTGTATTGATGTCAAAACAATTAGGAGCAAAAGAGTAAAAGTGTTACAAATTTTCTCATTAAATAGAATCGACCCTTTTGAACCATCGCACTAATTGACCACTATTAGTAGTTGACAATAATTGAATTTGAAGGTATTAAAACTATTAGTAAGAACAAATCTAAAATTATAAGTATGTACTACAACACAATGTGACAAAACAATATCATAATTTGTTCAATTATAGGTAGTGTACAAGACAAATTAGATATTTTCTATACTTGATCTAAACAAAAATTCATATAGAAGCATGAATAAAGCCAATTAAAAAATGAGTCAGTCAAAGTTCTTGTGCTTAATTAATGGTTGATGTAAGTGACAGGTTCGTAGTCATGCGAAGACCATGTGAGCCAGTTGCATACAGATTTTAGAACCCATTAAAATCATCCTCGCCTGAATTTGTTGCCATTTAATACCAACACCTTCTTTCTATGATATTAATGGATGAGTAAGAATATCAAATGAAAAAATTTATTTTAATGTTTACTACAAATCTTGATTTGAATCACTGATTAAAAATAAATTAAATGGAGTAATACTAATAATTGATTAAAAATAAATAGAAAAAATTAAATAGAATGATATTAATAATTGAGAAAATAAATTATATCAAGAATTATAAATATTTATATAGTTAATTAAATAAATAAATAATTAATATAAAATAATTAATTAATTAATTAGGTAATTAATTAATCAAATTAATTAATTAACTAATTAAAATATTTAATAATTTATGGACAAAACAAAGTAGGTGGATTTATTACAAAAACACATATTTTCTCTCATTTTATTTTCCTCAAATATAAACCAGAGTACTCCATTAATCTCAAAATAACTTAGTTATTTGTTTAGTTGACACATATTAAAAAAGATGTATAAATAAACAAAAGAATATTACTTTTAACTAATTATCCTAGTTATGAATTAGTTCATTATCAATGTCATAAATGAATAATAATAGATATTAGAAATTAGAAATTATGCAAATGTATAATATTAATTTAAGAGTACAATTAAAAAGATGTATATTAGAAATTGAAATGATCAATTATCGAGGAATAATTTTTTTTACAATAGGTCAATTATTTTAAGACGGAGGGATTACTTTACTGCTACTCACATTTAATGGCATAGTTTCAAAAATATATTCATGCATTAATTCTTTAAAATTGTAGAAAATATTCATGATAAATAAGGATAATAAGTCCTTAAGTTTTAGTTCAACTGAAAAATATCAATATTGTTAAGTTTAAAGTTATATTCTGAGTTCAAATTCAGGACTTCGTAATTATATGAGTTAATTATAGTGAAATTTATCATCTCTTTTAAAATAAAATAAAAAATAGAGATAATAATGGTTAAATTTTTTTATCTAAAATAAAAACAAAATTAAATGCATTTAATTAGTATCATCTTTAATAAATATAAAACTATGTAATATTTTTTTTTATAAACAAATGTTAGTGGTTAAATAGTTAGTGTCAAAAAATATTAGTAAAAAAAATAGAGACAGACCCCCTTCTCAATACCAATTGAACTACTTACATGAGAGGTAAAACTATCTAATGTAATCTTACTTACTTAAGAAAATACACTATATTTCAACGTAATTTTTTTGCAAAAACATTCATCAAAATTTGAATTTAAACTTATTTTATATGAATTATAGCTAACTAACTATGTGTGTTATGTATTTTTACAATATGAAGAGTCAAAAGTTATTCTATATTTAAAATTAATTTTGACATCTTTCAATGATTTTATCTATAAAATGGATTTTAATTTGAAATTAATTAAACTGTTTAGTTTTAGACTTAAAACATCAATTTTATGTTTGAATTTATTATTTAACTTTTCAAATAAAATTAATTAATTTAAATTTAATTTTTGTTATTGCATAATTCAAACATTCTTAGATGTCACTTGAAGTCAAATACATTCTTTTTTTGTGTGGATAAAATCAGTTATATAAACTTAATTTGTTATAATACAACTAACTAGTTTAGAAGTTAAAAAAAATTAATTTAATAATTAGTTGAAAATTTCAAACAAAGTTTTATTTATAAATTATATATTTCTTCTAAAATAAAATATAAATTAAAAATAATAAAAAATTTAATGCATCTAAGTTTTTAAATTATATATCAACTTTTCGGTTTTTATTCTAGAAAGCGTACTTCACTAACTGAAATACTTAACTTTTTTACAAATAGTATTTTTCTTCCCCATGAATAGCATTATTTTTCTTTTGATATGACAAATTTCTTCCTCAACAGTTTTTATATCAACATTCTTTGGTATTAGATAAACCAAAATTAGTATCTATACAAAATAGGTCAAAATAGGATTTTGAATGAAGGTTTAGTTTGTAGGTGAGGTACCCAAATTGTTTATGACACTCATAATAACTCCTCTCACTCACTCTCTCTCTCTCAAATTCTCTCTCCTATTTAATCCTTCCTAAGGGCAGACACGCCTAACTTCCTATCCCTCTCATAGACAACTAGCAAGTGTAAGACATTTTCCTTCCTCTTAAAAATCCTTTCTTTAGTCACAATTTTCTTAATTTTCTAAATTTTTCATTTTCTTTTTCTTTTTTTTTCCAATCAATTAAGTCATGGAGCAAAGAAAAATCTTTGTCCATGTAGTGATTTTCTTGGTCATGTTCCTACTTAGAGGAAATAATTATAAAAATGTTGAAGCAAAAGGTGAAGAAGAAGAACATGATAGAATTTTTGAGCTCCCTGGTCAACCTAAGGTTTTATTTCAACAATTTTCTGGCTATGTTACTGTTGATCATGTTGCTGGTAGAGCTCTCTTTTATTGGCTAACTGAAGCTTCTCAAAATCCTCTCAACAAACCCCTTGTCATTTGGCTTAATGGAGGTAAGAACTTCAAAAATCAAATATACACCCCCCTTTTGAATTTTTTATATATAGTAGTAGTATATAAAATGAGTGAAAATATCATGCAAATTTATTTTTATTTTTCTTGCTTTATAATTAAAGTTCAACAAACAACCTTGTCATTTGGTTTAATGGAGGTTAGAACTTGAAAAATCAAATGTACA
>JBBPBS010000214.1:4114967-4131846 GCA_037974835.1 Cicer judaicum | reverse complement strand
TATAAGTTCATAAATTATTTAAATTAATTTATAGAAAAACGTTATAACTTATAAACTCATTAAATGACTGTTACTAAATAAAGTTTATAGTTATAAGTTATAAGTTCATTTTTTGACGTTCCCAAACATAGCTTTAGTTTATCAATTCAAATAAATTAAAAAAATATATATAAATAAAATAGAAATATTCAATATTAATTAGAAGTTACACTAAAAAATTACAATTCATAGCACCTTAAAAATTAAAATGGTTAACTAATTTAGACAATTTTTTTATAAATAAAATCATTATTGTTAGATACATAAAGTAATATAGAGATTTTCATATCAATTTATTTTTATGTGTATGTTTAATTTTAGGGTGGAATTAATAAAGTCACAATAAACTGCTATTTTTTTTTAAAAAAAACTATAGAAAAGTAATTTTGCAAAAATTCAAATGGAAAATCAGATATATAGTCTACCATTCAATTTTTTTAGAGGAGGGTGTAGTCTACAATATTATTATTGGATGAAGAAAAACAAAAGTTAAATTAGTTGTGGAAATGCATTGAATATTGTACTATCGAAATTTGAAAAATAAAAATTAAGGACTAAAGAAAGTGTAGATGTACATAAAGATAGAGCCCACATGAGTAGGTTGGCATTGGAATGGATAGCTTGGAATGATGACCAAACTAGTAACTATGAATGGTACAAAGAAATGCAACTTATACACACAAAATGCCACATTGAACTTTCTTGTCTTTGTTTTCTCTCTCTTTCTATGTAAATTCTTTGATGTTTTGTTGGTACCGCACCCAATTTAAAATTAAATCAAAATTTTAATTTAATCTACATTAAATAATTTAATATAAAAATAACATTAAATATCATATCCCATAGTACTATTATCTTTGTTTATAACTATAAATATCTTTTAAGAATTTTTTTTTATACAAATACATTTCTTAATAATATTACCAATTTATTTTATAAATTTAATACATTATAATAAAAAATTATTATAAAAATCAATATATAAAATAAATACGTTAACTCCTATGATAATATAAAATTATTTTATTCTATCATCTAATTATAATTCTTACAACAAACTATTTTCAATAGGATACTTTTCCATTCTTATAATAAATGTAGTATTAGAATTATTATTTTTCCCTACATTTCACATAGACGCACGGGTACACACGCATGGCACTTAATGCTTGAAAACAACTTAAAACCAGCCTCATTAATTATTAATAAGTCTCATAGGGCCCTTATTTAAGGTTCTGTTATACAACTTGTCAGCATGCATTGGTACTCCACCATCAATGCAACCCTATATTTAGGAGCATAGCTATGGACATTAAATTGGTTACACCTTAACATATTCATTTAATTCAACTTTGAGTAATTAGAATCTCTATTCTCTCCTTATCTCAAAAAAATAAAATTATATTCTCTCTTTTCCTCTTTTATACAGGACCGTTAAAATCGGTTTTATATACTTTAGCAACACATGACATTTAACTAATGTATATATTACTTTTGGAAAAATATAAGATTCTAAATATAGTATCACTAATTCAATATTTATTGTTGTTAATATCCTATTGTTGAATGCACGTCCAACAAATAAAGAGATTTTAACTTTATTATTTTATGTCAAATTAAAATGATTATTATGTATAATAATATTAACAAGCAAAAGATAATATCTTGATAGTGCTCCTTTCCAATAAATAATTTCCTACTTCATTCTCACCTCACCTATTAAACTCCAACCTAATGTATACATTCGATAACGATTACATTTTTATTAAAGATATGATATGAATCATAATTTCAGCTTTTTAATTATCTATTTTCGTATTTTTATGTTATAGGAGAGATAATAGGAAGATCAATTTTTAAAATAAATAAAAAAATGAGATTATATAAAAAAAAGGTGAGAAATTGTGTAATTTATAACCAAGAAAATGAACAACTAATTAACAATTCTTATCGTACAAAGTCGGACTCTTTAAAAAATAATTACTTTTACTTTAAATTTAATTACAATTTTTAATTATTCTATTTCATGATATAAAATTATTCAGATGTATTAATAATTTATATATCAAATTTAGATTCAAATGCTATAAATTATACCTTTATATTTGAATTAATTTTAGAAATAAAATAAATTATACATGAGAACAATCAAATATATTAAAACGATGAATTATGATTACTCCAAATGTGGAATCAAATACAATCTTAGAAGAAGAGTGTGTTTTTAATCTTAAATACCCTATCCGAAATGAAATTTAAGCATGAATCATATTTAAAAAGTTGTGTATTTAATCTAAAATTTTAATTTTTGTCAAGAATGTTGATGTTACTTTCAAATCCATTATTTTTATGTTGTGTGTGATTTTGTGGAAAATTATAGGTCCAGGCTGTTCATCAGTGGCATATGGAGCATCTGAAGAGATTGGCCCATTTAGATTGAACAAAACAGCTTCTGGGCTATACATTAACAAGTTTGCTTGGAACACAGTGGCCAACCTTTTATTTTTGGAAGCTCCGGCCGGCGTCGGTTTCTCCTACACCAACCGTTCTTCCGATCTCCTTGACACCGGCGACCGTCGCACCGGTAAGACCCACCATAATTCACGGTTCATAAAAATGATCGCGTAATTAAAATCAAATAATTGAATTTAATTTATATACAATTAATATGTTTGAGATATGTAAAGTCACATTTCACCTGATCTAAATCAACATCAATTGACTAGGTTCAATAATTTTAATAACTACTTCTAACACTATAATGATTATTAGTTGGTGTGAGTCCTAATTTCCTAAACATAATTGCCAATATATTGAAAAGTGACAAAGATGGACCAATGCTTTGGTGGTCCTAAGTTCTTCACATAATAATTTATGTAGTGACCATACCAGCAGTGGCCTGTAAGTGCACACTAGCCACACATATTGTACTTGTTGCACTCGCATAGGTACAAAAGTATCATAATTGAAACTTCTGCTACGTGGATCACCATTTTGGTCTCCCTCAAATTTTTTTAATTAAAATAACAAAAATTTAAATATATTTTAAATGATGTGATATATTATATTATGTAGAATTGTTTAAATAGATTAAGGAGTATTTATGATTGATTCAACTTGGATGAGCTTAATTTGTTCTTAAAAGTGTAAATTATATACCAATTAATGATTAATTGCTAGGTCATTAAATTTTAGTTCAATTGCAAAAATAAATATTATTAAATTAAACGCTTTGTTTTAGATTCAAATTCAAAACTTTGTAATGATGTAAATTATTTATAATGGTTTTTTTCAATTTTGAAAAAAATAATAATTATAACATCTATATATTTTAATTTTAATGACTCAACCACCGTTCAACTTTAGTCTAAAAATTTTATTCACTTTGGGTCTCCGTAAAATACATAAAAATTAACTGTGTTTTTAGTTCATTGTTGACAACTAAAACAACGACTTTATTTAAATATAAGAAATAAAAATAAATAAAATACTTCATGCAAAAGTAAAAATGTCTTCAATTTCATTGTTAAATTACAAGATGGCTGAAATATTTTCTTCTTTTTTTTCCATATTTTTTTCTCTCAACACAACAGTTTTTAAGAAAAATAAATTTTAATAATTTAGAGTTTCGATCATGAGACACTTAAAATTGAATTTAAAATTATTTCAGTTAGAATCTAAATTCCAATTTTTTCAAACTAATTTGTTTATGATTAAAACTCAATAACAACTTATATTGTTTTTTTTTCTTTAATATATAAGTCCATAACGTTATTTTTCTAATGGTATGTATTAATGATTTGTTTATGGGTTGTTCAGCGAAGGACTCTCTTGAATTTATAATCCAGTGGCTAGAAAGATTCCCACGTTATAAGAATCAGGAACTTTATATTACAGGAGAGAGCTACGCAGGACATTATGTCCCTCAATTAGCTAAAGAAATCATGACCTACAACACAAAAGCCAACCAACTCATCAATCTCAAGGGAATAATGGTAAATATACACACACACTTTATTTAAAATGATTTTTATTTAAATATATTAAAGTAAAATTAAGTTTATTTAAAATGATCTCAAATGTCACAATTTATAACTTTAAATTAGAATCAATTTTAGAGATAAAATTATCTATACTCGACATAACTTAGACATATCAAAATCAATGTTACATGTCTAGAATTTATTTCTGCTCCTCCTCAATTAGAATATGACATCATTTTTGGTGAATTTATCAAAAGTAAAAGTCATATATATAATGACGGACAACTATTATGATAATTTAAAAAAAAATGTAGGTTGGGAATGCAGTGACGGACAACTATTATGATAATTTGGGCACAGTGACGTACTGGTGGAGCCATGCTATGATCTCCGATCAAACATATAGACAACTCATTAGCACTTGTGATTTTCATCATCAAAAGGAATCCGATGAATGTGAGTCTCTATATAGCTATGCCATGGACCAAGAATTTGGTAACATTGATCAGTACAATATCTATGCTCCTCCATGTAACAATTCTGATGGTAGTTTGTCCGGTACCCGCCACGACATTCAGTTGCCCCACCTTCCCAATTTGGTAATTTCTCTTTCTCATGTTTTCTCTTCTCTTTCGTATGTTTATTATTTTTCTGTGTCTCAAATTATTTGTTATTTTAGAATATATAAATACAAGTATTTATTGCACTTCTTCGTTACTCTCTTAGTTCAATTGCAAAATTTTGTTATTTTTAAGTTTTTCTATATTTTCTTTATAACCAAATAATAGTAAATTTATTATTATGTTAAAATTTCTCGAATTTGAATTTGAAAACTTATGTGTTTTTTAATTCACCCGACGTAACTAACTTCATAGTACTCTTAATTTTATCATTAATTAATTGTTTCATAGATTCTCATTTTGCAACGCAAAGAGTATAAATGCACAAACAAATATACTAAAAATAGATTCTCACTTGTAATTGTCGAAATTGTTTTAGTGAATATTTAATGTAAAACATATGATCTTAAATCAACTATTGATATTGATTATTATTTATTATGTATAACTGCGAGATATTACTACTGCAGTGAATTCAAGTCTAAGAAATAATATCATGACTAGTGCTAGCAACACTTTTTTCGTCACTCTCTTTTCAACACTCAGAGTTTTGTTGGCGAAATATATGTTGGTCCCACCACTAAATGTGGATCACATTTTTAAAATGGTTGGATCCATCAAATATTTCACTAATCAAAAAGTGAATGTTGAAAATAGAGTCTGATCACACTACTCATGTTATCATTATTCATTTGTATCTTATATGTTTTATATTAGTTAATATTACTCTTGAATGAAATATAAACAAAACGGAAGAATTCATGTATTAATTTTTAACTAAATACATCAATTTTTTAAATATTATTTTTGTTATATTTTATTTAAGTCGAGTCTTACAATAAATACATTTTGGTCAAATATATATTTTACCTTCAAAATGGATGTATTCAATGATTCTCTTAAACCTTAAACTATAGTACTATTTGATATGAGATTAATTGAGTACTCGTATTATCACAACATAAGTAATATATGCCACATTAATTTTGAATAAAGTGGTCTTATTGTAAAGATTAATTTTCTCATGGAAATAAAATTTGTTTCATTCTTAATTAGGCTTTTAAGAAATTGGCTGGTTATGATCCATGTACGGAAAAGTATGCAGAGGTTTACTACAATAGGCCAGATGTTCAAAAAGCACTTCATGCTAACACAACAGGCATTTCTTATAAGTGGACTGCTTGCAGGTGAGCTTTTAATGTCACAAAGTTTATGTTATAGAGTTGTAATTTATTTAACAAATTAAAGATTGGTTGATAATTAATTAAGTTGCTTTTCATTTGATGCAGTGAAGTTTTGAATAGAAATTGGAATGATACAGATGTATCTGTTCTTCCAATTTATAGAGAGTTGATAGCTCATGGAGTCAGAGTTTGGGTGTTCAGGTTGGTTTTCAAATGCACATGTAGTTTCCTCTTTTGAATATTTAGTATCTACTAGAAAAAAATATAATTAATGGGGGCAAAATTAAAAATGAAAATATAAACTAAGTTTCTAATTATGTCTCAAACTTTGTTTCTTAGTGTAAGAGTTAAACACCAAGTTTGAGATTGATTTCATTTTTTTGGCCAAATCTTACTGCTTACATCGTATAAATTTGTATGACCCAAATATAGTTGTTTAATAAAAATGGTTCTCTTACGAACTTAAGTTTATATAGGATTTTTTATATGTTATTTTAAGTGGGGTTTAACTTTATAAAATTTAATATCTTGTCTTATATTTACTTATATTATGTTAATTGAAAATCATATATCATAGACTTGATATTTAGATCTTCCTGTTTAATAGACTTTATAATTTTTTTTTTACTATTTTGATATCTAATTTAGGTTTAATTGCAGTTTTGGTTCTCCTATGTTAACTCAATCGCGAAAATAAGCCTCCCATTTTATTTCTCCCTAGTTTTGGTCTCTCAAACATAATTTTGGTTCAAAACTTGATGAAATTTCATTTTTTTTACATTTATTTAAGTCACACCATGTATCAATATCTCATTTGCAACAATTGTACCTAAAATCTATGATTATAAATGGTGTAATACAGCTTTAAAAAATGAAATTTCATCGAATTTTTGATCAAAATTCTGTTTGGGATCAAAACTGGGGAGAAATAAAATAGGGAGACTACTTTTGCGATTCAACTAACCATGCTTCAAGATCTCATTTGCAACAATTATACTTGAAATCTATGATAATAAATGATGGAGTACAACTTTAAAAAAATGAAATTTCATGAAGTTTTGGACCAAAATTATGTTTGAGGGACCAAAACTGTGAAGAAATAAAATAGGGGGACTACTTTCGCGATTCAGTTAAAATAAGGGGATTAAAACTACAATTAAGCCAAAAATTTATTATTAATTAAAAATATCATTTCATGTCATTTTATATGTGTTAATTAATTTAAATATTAATTTTATTGAACACTTCAAATTCAATTTGATAGTTTATATGATATCTACCATAAGCTAGCTTATCAAGTTTTCGTTTTAAACTAATTAGTTATTATCCAATGTATCATTAATCTGCTATTTTTTTACCAAACATAACTATATCTAATTTTTGTAAGAAATTCATCTTTTCTAGTGTGTGTGAAAAATGATAAACAAGATGGTAGTTACTAGCTAAGTCAAGTATTGTTTTTAGTTACTATTCAGTGTATAGATAATGAAATTGATATTTTCATATTAATTAAGTAATTATGTTTGGCACTTGTGTTAATTCAGTGGAGATGTAGACTCAGTGGTTCCAGTTACAGCAACAAGATATGCCCTTGCACAACTTAAGTTGGCAACTAAAATACCATGGTATCCTTGGTATGTCAAAAATCAGGTGAGTGCAATTTAATATTGTTCATCCTCTACCATATGCTCAAAAAAACTTAAATTAGTGAAGAAAATTTATTGAGAAAAAAATTATTTTTGTTTTAAACTTGATACTAAATTTATTGAAGAGAAAATTAAAGAGGAATTTGTTTTTTCTTGGTTAATTTTATTTTTCTACTAAAATTAAAATAATTTATTAAAAACTATTCGGCCAATAGATTTTTTTTTTATAAATAAAATAATATAATTATCATTAAAAATTCACATACAACTATATGATATTCATATTTTGAACTCAAAACATAATATTGAACTTATCAATATTGCAGTATTTTTTTCAGTTGTACTAAAATTTGAGGATAATCAATTAATAGATTTAATAGACAATGTAGCACTTCTTTGTAAAGAAAAGATAGTGCAGCACTTGTTGTGGATTTAAGTGAACATTTCATATAAATGGTATTTTTTTCTTCTTTAAATTAAGACGGAAAAAATAATTATTAATTAAACTTATATTAATGATTATTATATATCTGTATATCATTGTATATAATACGATGAGAAGGTAAATTTTTTATCACCTTTGAGTTTTGTTGGATTTCGATATAAAAAATTAAAATCAATATAATATTGTATTTTAAAAGATTAATCAAATATCATAAATAACAATTCTAGCATATCTACATATTCTAGTAGCTTAGAGTTAAACCTAAATTATATAAATGGAAAACTAATTTTACATCTTTAAAAAGTATACAAATTAATTCAATTGATTTTTTACATGTGCACACACTAAAGGAATTGTTTGTTTTTTTGTGTAGGTTGGAGGATGGACAGAGGTGTATGAAGGGCTAACATTTGCAACAGTGAGAGGAGCAGGTCATGAAGTCCCACTCTTCAAGCCTAGAGCTGCCCTTCAATTATTCAAATCATTCCTTGCAGGAAAGCCTCTTCCAAAAGTCCTAAAATAGGAAAACAAGAAGAGGTTAATTGGAAAATGTGAGGGAAAAAAAATGAAAGAATGAAAAAAAAGAAGGAATTAAGAGGAAAGTCCAATTAATAGGTCCTAATTAATTAATTAATTAATTTATGTTGTATTATTACTTATTGTTCTGAACCAAACTTTTATGCCATTTTTAGTTGTCAACAAATTAACTAGCTAGAAGGGTTGGTGGAGTCAAAAGAGCAATAGTCTCTTCTAAATTGTGAAAATGTCTTTCCTCATTGGGTATTATGGATAAATGATAAACATTTCATATTTTATAACTCTTAGATAGATTTTGAATTGACGTTTCACAACTAGAATAGTTCCCGATGTGGTCCAAATTAAATTGTTCCAAAAGCATGATGTTAGTTGTGGTTCTAGTTGTGGTTCTAGAATAAATAATGAAAAGAATTATAAAAAAATATTTATCTTTTATAAAAAAAAATCTTGATAGTCTTGTGTTGTCACAAAAGAACACTTGAATCGAATGAGATTAAAAAATGATTGTCGGGTGAACTCAATCTCCAACTAGAATCCACAAATTTTATTATTATTATTATTATTGAGAAAAAAAATTAGAATATATGGTATTATTAGGTTATACTTATGTGAAGGAAATAAAATTGATTTAGAAATCCCTAAGAAGGATGAATGAGAATAGTGCCGAAAAAGCAAAGGAAAAGCAAACACGACAAAACAGAGAAGTTAAAAGAGTTTGGTTCTGGTGTGTAGCAAAATTGCTCCGTTTGATCTACAATTTTGATAAATTATTTCTACCACTGAGTTTGTTATTTTAATATACAGTTTGAGTAGTTTTACCTTTTCTGAAAAAGACATACAATCATATCTCAAAGACTTATGATCGTCCATGAACATCATGAAGATATACGTAGAGAGTATCCTTATAATAAATTTGATACATAAAGAAAAGTACAAAGGTACAAAAAGGTGAAGTACTTGACATGAATGACACACTAGTCAAAGTAGTTGGAAAAGGAAAAATAAAAAGCAACAATCACATCAAGATTCAATAAAGTAGAAACTATATCCACATACATAAATCAAATATGAGGAATGACAAAAAGGATAAACAACATTTACGAGATAATGAAATTATAACATCTATGTTAGAGGATAAACAATAATAAAAAAGAATATGCATCTATGTCAAGAGGAATAAAACAATAATGAAAGAGAGAATGAATCTATGCCAGAGGATAAACAATCATGAAGAGAAGATGAATCCTTGTTAGAGGATAAACAATGCAGAAGAAGAGATGAACTTATATTATCTATTCATCCTCACACATTGGACAAAGAGTAAAAGTACCAAAGTACAAAAAGTGTTGTCCTTGACTTATGAGGCACAAAACTATAGGTGTTTGGGAAAAGAAAAGGAAAAAAAGGATAAGTCACATCAAAATTAATGAAAGCCTCACCCTCCTTCAAACTGGATCCGATGATAGACAACAACACTTATCCTCTCAGTATACTATACAAGAGGATAAAGGCTAAATGGTAGTTTTGCAAATAAAGACAAGTCCAAGGAAACTTAGCAAAGTCTCCAAGAACTATATTTTGTTAACCCATATGTTTGAAGCTCCAAAGGAAATTATAAATATAGAAGTATTACTCTTCACACATCAAGAGAATTACCTGCAAGAAAAAATCTAAGTTGTTCAAGCTTATCATCAATCTCTTCATTCTACATACTCTTCCAAACTTAAACAAATTTGAGGATCATTTTTATTGAGTTTGTTATATACAATTTCACATCATTATCTTATTTTAGAAAGTTATAATTTGATCCCAAACAAATCAAACACATTACTATTTGTATATCCTCAAATTGATATAAACTTGAGTTATTTTGTAAGCCTGTTTAGGCTAGTATAATTACAGTTTTGTAAGCATGACAAGACTAAGAAAATACATAGTGGAAAAGGTGTAGATCAGAGGACGAGGTACATAGCACTAGCAAAAGTCTCACAAAGCTGTGAGGACTGGAGTAGCATATATTAGGTGAACCAATATAAATTTTGTGTATGAATCTTCTTAAGCTCTACTCTCTTTATTATTTATTTTATTCATACCATTAGCACACTTATCATAAACATTTCAAACTCATATTATTCTTCTTTAAATCATTCTCAGTAAGAGGAGGATTATTTTCATTAAACCATCCTCACTCCAAAGACAACTTGAGAGAATAATATTAGTGCATGAACTAAATTTTAAAAAGGATCACAATTCAACCCCTTACTTGTGACATTCACTTTTACTTCATGATTTGTAATGCCCTCTAGGTCAAAATCCTTCACACTAAAAAGAGAAGTTTTAGCTTAAATAGAGCCTTAAAATACATGTCAGCGCATAGAGGCCCCATACCATCAAAAAGTAAACGCGTGCAGTTCTGAGTCTCCATGTCATAAAAAAATAAATGCATCGTTACCAAGGTCTTATTCCTCTAGATATGTCAAATTTTGAATTTCAAATTTGGCACCTAAATTGTTTTTTTTGAGTACTTGGGCCACCAGAACATAAACATGTCATTACTAGGAGCCTTGGCCGGAAAATACAATTGTTAATATGAAATAATACAATTGTTGAGTTGGAATCAAAACTGGTCCTTAACTAGGTTAATTCGAGGGTTGGCAATTGTAGTTTTTTAACAATAAGCTCCACTATCTTGTTTGTTTAGTATGTATCTTTTGAGTATATTAATCGAGAAAGAATTTTTTTTTGATGTTGTAGAGAAAGAGAAATTTGAGTTGAAAGGAAGTCCATGTGGTGGATTGGTGATGGTCGATTGGTATGACTATACAATCGTATGTGAGATAACAATGATGGTCGATTGGTGATGGTTTTCTTTATTTGTCTTCCATAGAAAATGATTGAGATCTCTTTTCAAATCTTCATAAAAGATGGGAAGAGATGTACTATAGTGAAACTTGATTTAAACTTTTCTCTCACCTTGTTTCCTGCCACTCGATATGGTTATTTTATGTATTTAGACAATTTCTTCTTAATTATTGGCATTTGTAATTATTTGTTGCTATGTATATGTTAAGTTGATATTTGTTGTGGGTATCTATGGAGGCTAGTGATAGATATGATAGGAATCCATTATCTATTAGGAGATTGAGTTTGATGGTTGAAATGTTATAATTGAAAAAATTTATGAGAATTTCAATAAAAAAAATTTATTCTCATTTTTGTAACTTGCTAAGAGAAAATGAGTCCAGTAAGTCAAAAATTAAATAGTGATGGACGAAATTCTTATAAAAAATTAATGAATTAATGTATGATTAATTGTGCACTAGTATAGATGTAGATGTTCTAAACAAATGGTTGTTTTTTACGGACAAACAAAGGGTTAGTCGAATAGATTATAGTTATTTTTATAGGATTTAGTGGATTATAATATGTTTTGACATATTTTGAGTTTAAATCCTTATTAGTTCATTGGAAGTTAGATAAATATATTTGTTTAAAAAACGAGTTGAATGAAAATATATTTTAAGATTGAGTATTTTTTGAATTTCAAGATTGAGTTCAATGAAAATACATTTTCAATGTAAAATATTAACAATTTAATATTGGCAACCAATAATAATATATCGTAGTACCACATAATTTATATTTATAATAATATTTTATATATAACATCAAGCCATTATAATCAGTATAAACTTTAATTAACTCCAACAACTTAACTTCCAAAACATCATGTATCCAATGATACCTCACATCAGTGTTTGAACTTGCTATGAAACGTCGAATTCTTACCAATATGAATAACACATTGACTATTGACAAATAATACATATTTTTCCTAAATAAATCCAAGCTCTTACAAGAATTTATTCAACCAAATCAACTATTTGCATGCTTCAGTAATGATAATGAACTCTGCCTCAATTGTAGACAATGTTATACATTTATGTAATCTAGAATGTCAAGCCATAACTCCATCTGCAAGTTTAATCATGTAGCTTGAAGTTAACTTTCTCGAGTCAATATCTCGAGATATATCTAAGTTAGAGTACCCCACAAAAATAGGTTTGTCACCTCCAAAACAAAGTCTCATACATGTAGTACCACAAAGATACCTAAAAACTCATTTTACAGCATTCCAATGCTCTCTATTTGTATTTGACAAAAATCTACTTAATGTACCAACAACATACGCAATATCTAGCTTTGTACAAACCATTGCATACATCAAACTACCTATGTCAGAAGCATAAGGAACTCGTTGCATGTCTCTTTTTTCATCTTTACTAGAAGGACTTTGTTTACAACTCAACTTAAAATAAGTTGCAAGAGAAGTACTTACAACCTTGAAGTTTTGCATAAGAAACCTTTGCAACACACTCTCGTAATAGTTGTCTTGTGACATCCAAATTTTTTCCTCTTTACTATCATGCATGATTCATATGCCAATAATCTATTTAACAGCTCTATGGTCTTTCATGGGAAAAGACTTGCCCAACTACTTCTTTAACCTATCAATCCTGGAAATATTTTTTCAAACAATAAGTATGTCATCAACAAATAATAACATATAATAAGTATGTCATCAAAATATTTTTCACTTATATGGCTAAGTCTTCGATGAAGTAACAATGTTGATTTACAAGGAAGGGGAGTTTGAATTGTAAATATACCTTCTAAAATAGAGAACGTTCCTTGATTAGCTTAAAACAGAGAACGTTCCTTGATTAGCTTAAAACAGAAAATTAGTTTGTGTTTTATCTTACTTAATCAATTAAGTTTACCAAATAAAGAGATATGATAGAGAATACCACACAATGATATATCCTGGTTCACCCAATTTAGGTTACGTCCAATCCTCACAATGTGAGATTTTCTACTAAGAGTTTAAAACAAAGAACCTTCTTGATTTTACAGCACCTAGTCTAGATCAACCTTGATCTGTTTCAATCTCTATTACTCTCCACCCAGAAAGTAACAACAACACCTATCTAACTTTGATAGGATTCAATACAATCTAAACAAACTATAAAGAAACTCTTATAGTTTGAGTTTTTACAATAAGATTGTTTTTTGACAGAATCTGAGATATCTCAACTCTTGTTTAAGATTTGATTCTTTACAAAAAATTCAGTAATAATTAAATTGAAGCATATGCACATAGATCAAATTGAAGCGAACATCTGGAGCATGTTTGACTCCTTCAAACAAAATTTTCATTCTCATGTTGGTTTACAAGCTTACATCTCCGACACCAATTACCTTGGGTGCACCATCATTACCCATCTTCAAAGTTCCAAAGTCACATGAAGTATAAGATGAGAAAAACTCATTCCTCGGTGTAACATATAGTGTAGCACCATTATCAATCATCCATATGCTCTCATAAGATACAAGATTAATTGACTCACATTCACGAAGAATAACAAGATTATCATTAGTAGCAGTAGTAACACGGTTATCATTATTATCATCATCACAGTCCCTTTGTTTGTGCTTACCCTTCTTGCTTTTGTTCTCCTTTTTCCTCATAAAACAATTCTTCTGTATGTGCCATGTTCTATGACAATAATGACACTATATATTTTTGTATCTAGACTTGGACTTGCTTATGTTATTTTCTCTACCACCATTTGACTCTTTTTTCTAACTTCTCCCATTAGTTTCAGTGACATGAACTTCAGATTGGGATGAAGAATCATGTGTCTTCCTTCTCATATCATCATTCAAAACACAACCCTTAATTGTTTCCAAAGAAACAACACCTTTAGGAGTTGAACTCGTTATAGATACCTGAAATGTCTCCCAAGACTCTGGTAAAGACAACAGTAAAAATAGTCTCAATAGCTCATCGTGAAACTTGATACCCATTCCAGACATTTGATCAAGAATCCCCTGAAATTCACTCAAATGGTACAAAATTGATGTTGCCTCCTTATGCTTCAAACTTATGAAACTATTCACTAAGAATAATTTATTATTCCCTGACTTAGAGGCAAACAAAGTATGTATCTTATCCCACATAGTTTTTGCATTTGTCTCATTAAGAATATGATTATAAACATTATCTTCTATATATTGCCTAACAAAACCACATACATGTTGATGTTCAAAATCTAATTCTTCCGTAGATTTATCATCCAAAATTTTAGAACTAAAAATAGGAAGATGCATGTTCTTCACAAATAACAAATCTTTCATTTTTACCCTTCCACAAATGGAAATTAGTACCATTCAAGCATATCATCTTTATATTCATATTTGCCTTCATCCTTCAAGCAAGTCAAATAACCCTTTAACCAAGAGCTTGGATGCCACTCTGATGGAGAATAAACATAGAAACACAATAACAAGTAATACGCAACGGATATAAAATTCCCCCAACTTTCAAGAACTCGTGAAGAGCAACAACAAATATATGACAGTAAATTAATTAAAATAAAAGAACGTAAAGACCACCCATATTTTAATGTGGAAAACCCCTCAATGCAAGGGTAAAAACCACGGGTTGTCTAGACCAAAGAAATAGTTCCATTATTATCAAATAAGGGTACAAGAGATTCTCAAAATGATGCATAAATTGTACCTACAACCAACCAAAATAGCAAAACACTAAAGCCTACAAATGAAAAGCAAGAAGAAGAAAACATCCAAAAACCTGCTGATGTGAACATGACTCATCCCCCTCCATACTTCGTTTTGTCGATCCGACTATTGAAAACGACGAACTGAATGTTGTGAATTGCCTGTCCAAAAATCAGCCTGATCCAATGGTTAACGAATGTACAATCAATGTTTTTCTGAGATTAATTTAACAAACTCGTTAATAGGGTTTACTCTTCTCTTTTCTCTTTTGGTGGTTTCATTTCTTTTCAAATTAGTCTCTCTCTCTCTCTCTCTTTTACCCTAACTAGATCACTCTCCAATTAGATAAGTGAAACACATAGGCTACAATATTTGGGTGTTTCTCGATATAGGAATGAAGTTCAATACCCAACGTTTATAGCGTTGAAGATGTCAAAGTCATTGATTGAAATTACACTAAATCAAAGTTGACATGTCAATCTGATCCAAACAAGCACCAAAACAAAGCAGAAAACCAAAACATCACTGCAATAAGGCAAACCAAATCAATGTCAAAATAAAATTGTGAAAATCAATTATTTGAATAATAAAGAACGACAAAAATAATTTAGAGTGGTGATTTCATACCAATAATTGACACTAAATTATGCACTCTTAAATGAAGAAAAGAGAAATAAAATCAACGATAGGAGAAGGCAGCTGTTACTAGGTTTCAAGAGAGAGAAATTTTTAGTCTATTAAAATCACATTTAAACCTAATAAATATGTTCAATTTATATGAAATTTTATTTAAATAATAATAATAATAAAATATTTTTTTGTTTTAAAAAAATAATAAATATCACTATAATAAACTCATATAATTTCTTGGGATATGATGTTCAATCCAATAATATTGATGTTTGTCAAATGAACTAAAATTTAAGGATAAATAATAATATCATTATAAATTATGCATATTTCTAAAATTTATAAATTATAATAACAATGTTAAGTATTGATTTTAGCCACACCGAAGTATTTGAGTTAAGTCAAAGCCCAACTTATTTGCAATCCGCACGCATTTTCCCCTTATGCAAGTGCTTAACTAAGAAAACAAGCTACTATTTAAATTAAATATTTATTTCTTTTGTTGTATTTTATTATTTTTTGACTAAATTATAAATTATTAGATTTTTGTTCTTATGAGAATTAGATAGTTCAATTAAAAAAGAAATTTAAATATATGATATATAAACTAAAAAATATATAAATAAAAAAATAAAATTATAATTTAACTAAATTATATTTATTGAATATTAATACATTTACAATTAACATAAATATAAAATAATATATATTTATATATATTATATTGGATTGAGATTAGTATATTTTGTATTAACTAGATTATACCGTTGGAAAAATAATTTTTGTCAAAAAACAAACTATATCATTTTTAAAATTGAATGTCGAAGATTTTTTTAATCAAAATGAACTCCAAATATTTTAAACCAATATCAAAATATAACAATTTTCTTGTCCTTTTGTCTAAACTTGATTGACACGCTTGTTCAAAAAGAAAACTTGGTTGACAAACATTTATATTTATAATTGTTATTATTTTTATTTTCTTTGTTAGATTGAATATATTTTATGACAATATAAAATATGTTTTTTTTTTATTTAATTTGTTTTACTTCAAAATTTAAAACGGTTGTTTTTGGTCGAATAAAATTGATGATTTGTTTTAGAGTATTGTACAAAGTAATTTTTATTAAATTTATTTTTAAAATCTGAAGATATCTGCCTTTTAGTAATAACTAATTTTTAATAAAAATAATTTTGTAAAATGGTTATTTTA
>JBBPBS010000214.1:4074385-4114766 GCA_037974835.1 Cicer judaicum | reverse complement strand
GTTATTTTATTTAAAATAAATTACAATGAAAATAAAACTGAATTCTGCATGTTAAATAATATTGTTCATCGTATTAAACCTATGTAATTCCAATAAAAAAATTTAAATTTTTCTCATGATTAATAAATTTGATCATTAAAAAAAGTTATATTAAATGAGAGGTAATTTATTGAAAAAAAATTATATTGATTTTTGTTTACATTTCATTATAATAAATGAGTTATTTTGTTTATACTTTATTTTAAAGAGAGTATACTTATTAATTCATTTATTATTTTTAATTTATATAGAAAAATATTAAACATCACATATTTAAAAACAAAGAGAGTAATGTCATAATCACTATTGATCATCACTTGAATTGACCACAGTATCTTCCTTTAGATACATAAGCACTTAATGAAAAACATTTTTAATTAAGTTGTTTGTCAAATAGTTTTCCTTCAAACTAATAAAGCATTTATTAAAAGGTATTTGAATATAGTTAAGACATAAAGAACAATAAATATAAAGAGCTCAAGGAAGATATTGATATTTTGTTTTGTTATCAATTATAGATATTATATTTGAACAATCTAATTTATTCAATAATTATATTTCGACAGTTTATTTTTATGTTTTATACATTCGACAATGTTTCGATTCAAATTTATTAACTTTTAAGTGGAATAATCATTTAACTTTTCTCATTGTCTCATTCATATTTTTAAACACTTTTTTTCTTTCTAAAGTTACCTAATCTCAAGGGATTCAAAGTTATAAGATCCATTCAGGACCATGATTACCAAATAAAGGCTAAACTAAATCGTTTGAATTCCATAGTATTTTGACTAAACAAAAAATTGGTTCAAATATTTTTTCTTAAACTAAAAAAAAGAAGAGAGAACGCCAATATATAATAATATAAAATAAAAGCCAATGAAAAACGAAGACCAGTACGAGATGTTCAAATTTTTTAAGGGTAGTTTGAAAGAAGTTGCATATAGAAGACAAAGATGAGATTGGTCATAGAAATCGCAGCCACAACATTATTTATTTCCTTGACTTATGCACTTTTAATTTCATTATTTTATTTAAAATAATTTTTTAACCCTCTTATGTTTTAAATAAATTTTTTATATATTTATTTTTTTATTTTATATATATTGGTTGGTACTGTACCATAAATTAATATTTAAAAATCATTCAAATTTTAATAATAATCTGTCACACTCAATAAAATATAAACTAATAATTCTCTTAAATTTTATATTGAGACAATGATTCAATACATATACATAGTTAAAAGTAATGAAAATCAATGTTTCAATTTTGAAAGATATTTTTATTAAATTAATATGAATAAAATGATAAAAATATGTCGTTAACTCAATAATAAAATATTGATATACTTAAATTTAAAGTTTTATGACAAATTCAAATAATTAGAATTTTAAGTCATTTTAAATACCCTTGCACCAGCATCAGAGTTAGAATTTGCCATATATTTTTTTATCTAATATTTTTTTCTTTATAAAAACTCCAAAAAGCTTTGATATTTTACTACTTAGCTTTTCCATTTCCATTCATCACAACACAACAAAAGTCAAAAAAACACCGTACAGTGCATTTTGCTGCATATGTTGTCCTTCAGATCTTGCAGAAGATTCAATTCAAGTCATGCTCTTTCTTCACTGAGGTTGTTCCTTAAATCCAGGAGGTAAACATAATCTTCAATAAGTTCCTTTTTCATGCTATTTCTTACTTGTTTTTTCTTCTGGGTTTGCAATTTGTGTTTTTATTAAGTCTTTCTTTAATTGGGTTTGTTTTTTATATATAAAAAATGTTATTTTTTTTTTTGTTTTATGCAGGTATAATAAGGTTTATGTTCATACCCAATGAACTTTTTGTTCTTGGATTTTATTGGCGTGTCTTGCTAAGGTTCTTTTAGTGATTTCAAGTTTTGGGTTGGTTTGTATAATTGTTTAGAGAAGAAAGTGTTGGAATTGATTTTGGTGGTGAAAAGGGTTTTTTTGTGGTGATTGTTGTGTTTTTTCGTTTGGAGTTTGATTTTTTCAATGGCTGTTGAGGAATCTGAACAAGTGTTTCCTGAACTTGAACTTGAAAGTGAAGAGAATTTAATTGCTACTCTAAAGCATATTGTGAAGGTTTTAGGGTCAAAGAAGGATCTTACAAGTGATGCCAAGAAGATTTTGGCAGATCTCGGTTCGCAATTGTCTTCCATGAACATACAAAGTGAGGAAGAGGAAGGGAAAAAAGGGAAAAGGGAGGATGATATCGATGAGGGGGACGAGGATGAGGAGGGTGAAGAGGATGTCGATGCTATTGAAGAACAGATTGGTTTGATTGAGGAGAAAATAATGAAATGGGAGGAAGATCGGTCGATGATTTGGGATATGGGACCTGAAGAAGGGTTTGAGTATTTGAATGCGGCTAACGAAGCTCGCAAATTGATAGAGAAGTTGGAGAGTTTGCATTTGAGTAAAGAGGATCAAGGGTATAAGTTTTTGCAGAAAGCTTATAGTGTTCTTCAGACGGCGATGGCACATCTCGAAGAAAAGTTCAGCAATTTGCTTATCCAGAATAGGCAACCTTTTGAACCGGAGTATGTCTCTTTTCGATCGATGGAGGAAGATGCTGTTGATGGGAATTCTATAGTCTCTTTAGGTGATGAATCGTTTGAGGAATCGCTTCGAAGAGATAGTGTCAGCAGAGGCTCTGAGGAGCATGTCATTGAATTAGTACATCCGGCCGTAATCCCCGATCTCAGGTGTATTGCGAACTTGCTTTTCGCTTCTAATTACGTGCAAGAATGTTCACAAGCTTATACTATTGTTAGGAGGGATGCTTTAGATGAGTGTTTGTTTATTCTTGAAATGGAAAGGCTTAGTATTGAGGATGTTTTGAAAATGGAATGGGGTAGTTTGAATTCTAAGATCAAAAGATGGATTTGGGCTGTGAAAATCTTTGTTAGGGTTTATCTTCCAAGTGAAAGGTCGCTTAGTGATCAGATTTTCGGAGAAGGTGAGCCTGTTAGTCAAGCTTGTTTTGTTGATGCATCTAAGGCTTCAATATTGCAGCTTCTGAATTTCGGTGAAGCAATGTCTATCGGTCCACACCAACCTGAAAAGTTGTTTCGAATTCTTGACATGTATGAAGTTCTTGCAGACCTTATGCCGGACATCGATGCTTTGTATTCGGATGAGGTTGGTTCTTCGGTTAATTTTGAATGTCATGAGGTTCTTAAGAGATTAGGAGATTGTGTGAGGATAACATTTCTTGAATTTAAACATGTCATCGATACGAATCCATCGACAACACCTTTAGTTGGTGGAGGGATACATCCTTTGGCAAAGTATGTTATGAATTATCTTAGGACTCTTACCGACTATAGCGAATCACTGAATCATCTCCTGAAAGACCAAGAAGAAGAAGACGCTGTTTCATTGTCACCTGACACGAGTCCAGGAACCGAAGAAGATAACCGAAGCAAAGATAGATCACTCGATAGATATCCCTCAATGGCCCTGCAATTTTTATCAGTTGCTTTAGTCTTGGAAAGCAACCTCGAAGAGAAATCAAAGTTATACAAAGAAACTTCATTGCAGCACTTGTTTTTAATGAACAACATACATTACATGGCCGAAAAAGTTAAAGGTTCTGAACTTAGGATCATATTCGGAGACGAATGGATTCGAAAGCACAACTGGAAGTTTCAACAACATGAGTTGAAATACGAGAGAGCTAGTTGGAGTTCCATTCTCAACTTGCTTAAGGATGAAGGAGTTCACTCAAATTCTGTCTCAAAAAGCCTTTTAAAGGAGAAGCTACGGAGCTTCTACCTCGGCTTCGAGGACATTTACAGGATCCAAACAGCTTGGTTGGTACCGGATCTTCAGCTTCGCGCAGATTTGCGGATTTCTATATTGCTTAAAGTGATCCAAGCTTATAGGCCATTTGTTGGAAAGCTTTGTAATCACATGAGTGACAAATATATTAGATACACTGCTGATGATTTAGAAAATTATCTTTTAGATTTCTTTGAAGGATCTCAACAGATGTTGCCAAATCCTATTAGGAGGTGATAGCAGATATTAAGCAAAGAATAATTATCCTTTTTATCTAACAAAAATGGCTTGTATTTTGTTACAAATATGTTAGCGTTTATGCCAAAACCTTCTTGTTTCACTTAGTGTGCATTATATATATGTAATTTAATGATCAAAATAGAATAATATGATTCTTTGTTGTATTTTTTATTTTCAATTCTTTAGCCTCCAGATATATTGGATCGACCGTGTTTTGTAGTAGTCTAGAAACTCGAAGTTTAGAAATATAGTCCGTTTTTATGCTCTTATATATAAATTAATCTCTATTTCTAAACTTTTTAAACTTAGAAGAGATTGATTACTTCACTTTTTTCTCTTCATTTACTAATTTATTTTAGTTAAAATACCGATAAAAAAATATGAATATAAGTATATAGGTACCGGTAAATAAGAGTAAATGGATTAAGTTATTATCCACAAAGATATGGATAAGACTATTTCTGAAATCATACATATAAATTGTAATACACGAAGATAGAGTATTTTTTTTAAATTGCGGATTTAGGAACAAATGTTATAATACTTAATGAAACCCTAATAATTCTCATCTTTTTGCAATTTTGTGTCCAAGAATGGAGATAATTATAAGCCTTAATGAACAAGCATTGTTCTATCCTAAATTCTCTTGTAAGTCACACACATGAGGAGGGTTTTAGCACGCCTAAGACCATAGACTACTTCCCCACCTCATTTTAAATGTTTCTTTTAAGTTGTACATAATTTTTTTAAAATTAATTAATTGTGTTTTTAATAATAAAATAAGTTTTATTTAATCAAACACTTTCATGAACTGCACTTAAAGAAATTTGATAAATTGAGACACAATAAGTATGTTAGTCAAAAAATAATTATTATTGTATTGATACTATTAAATGACAATTAATTAAATATAAAAAAAATTATGAAATGTTTTAAAATAAGACAAAAGTAGCATTGTATATTGCATTTATAAGACCATAAACCAAGTCAAACAATTTGACTTCAAAAAAGGTCCTCAAAGAAATCAAAGTTTAAATCAAAATCTAGAAACACTAGTATTTGTATTCGAAATAATTTTCTGTCAAGGCAAGAAGATGTTTTACTTTGACCTCTATATTTGATGAAATTGTCTGGAAACAATATATTTGAAGTCAACTTGAGATTTTCATGTCAGATGCATTCACCAAATGACTTGCAAAATTCAATGAATTGGGATTTCATTTTCAAGTTTAAATTCTCCCTCGTATTCATATTGTCAGCAAAAGCAAATTGTTTTAAAATAAGTGTCAGCTGTGTTTTTAATATAATAATATATTTGTCTCTATATATTATACATCTGACTAATTTATCAAAATTAATAAAATTGATTGTAATATTAAATTTGTTGGTAATTTGAAATGTTTTATTAATTTATTTGTAAAAAGAGGAAATTAGTGTATATTTTTATTGTAGTATTTATTATAGATTTGTAAAAAAAAGTGTAATAAAATTATAGTTAAATAAATGAGTAAATAAATAATTAATATAATTAAAAATTTAAAAGAATCTTATAAGAAAACAATAATTTTTTTAAATCTTATATTTAAAGGCAAAAGTAATATTAATGACTATTTGTGTCCTAAATTATAAATCACTTTTGTGATTTAACACATAACAAAAAATCTTATAACTTTTGTTCATTTTGTTAAAAACTTAAATTACTTTCCTATTTTATCTTCTTTTACTCAACCTATTTTACCCTTACCCTGTTAAAACATTTAAAGTCGCGCTTAATATCTCTCCTACCAATACTTCATTATAAAACTTTATTCATAGGACTATGTACCCAAAAGAAATTATTAAAACTCATTCTACTTTATTATGCATTTATAACAATGGTTGAGTATTCAATTGTACTATTTTTAAATCCGTGTGAATTAATATAAAGTATTATTTAATGTGACACACAGTGACTCAATTAGTTTTTTTTTTTTTCAGTGCAATTATTTTTATAATAATAAATATTATTATAATCTTATATATAAATACAAAGTTTTAATTTAAATTTTAAATAAAATATTTAATTTAATAATATTAATATTTATCTGTTGAACTAAAATTTAAATATATTTTTATTTGAGTGTAATTCAATCAAGTGAAAGAGACACTTCCTCGAAGAACTTGAAAACTTATGAAGGTCATGGAAGGAGCACATGTCCAATTGCCAGCATAAGTGGCCAATAAATTAAATGGGTTATTGAATTTGGAACCAACTATTTTCTTGTCATGCCATGTGAATTATGTAGATAAAGAAGACCCTTTACCCCACCACAACCCCCAAAAATGGTGTTCATTTATGGTCTTGTACGGGTCATCTTCTAAGGGGTTGCCACAATTAACAAGTATCTTCTCTTCTTCTCCTTGAAAATGTTGAATTAAAAAGTTGTTTTCAATTGGAGTTATGTCAAAGTAGTTAGTATAAATGGTCAAGCTTTATGTTCATACTAATTGTAATTTGAACTCGAATTTAATTATAACTTCTTTATTGATAGTTTGCGTATAAAATGTAAATTGTTACTAATATTTGTGATTTTCAATGGTTCAATGTAGAGATGTGTTTTTCGACTTTTTCTGATTTTTTTTGGTATTCATTTTTTTATTCTAAAAGAGAAAAAGTCTTGTAATTCAAAATTTAATCGAGAGGTAAATTACTGATTATTTTAATTAGATTTTTATTAATAATCATTTTCAATATAATGTAAATTTTATCAAATCTATAATTTAAATATTCAAATACACTCATTTTTATCTCCAATAACGTCAAATAAAGAATGAAAATATGAGTTTATTTCAAGATTTAAGATATGAAATTGATTAAATTTGTATTTTATTGAAGATGATAATGAATTATATGGGATTTGGTTGAAAAATTTGATGATTTTTTTGAATTTTTATAAAAAAAAGGACAACATTGTTGAAATTTTAAAACATAAAATATCAAATTGTCACTTAAAATTAAAATAAAGAATCAACTCAAAAAAAAAAATAAAAGATTAAAACGTTACCTAAAATTAAGTTAAGAGACCACCGATATAATTTAGTCTAACTTTGTACATGTGTATTATGAAAAATATGGTTTAATGGCACACAATGAGGTCGAATTCCAAACCGGTTTTTATAACACCGCTTATTTATGGATATACGCCAACCACCAAGTTAGCATTGTATGCTAAGTGAGTAAGTGGTCATTAAAATTTTTTTGAATTAATTTTTAATTTTTTTTATTTAAAAAGTGGTCATAATGAAGCTAAGATTCTCGTGATGTATATAATGTTCCACTATAGTTGACCCGAAAAATATGCCATAAATTCCCTATTTAGTTTATAAAAATTATTTAAGTATAGATTACTTTTTCATCAATCACATGTAGAATTTTTTTTTTATGGAAAAATTTTAAAAGTGAAGGGATGATGCTATGAAGCAATTAAAATCAGCCTTAAAATTTGTTGAATATTGATAAAATAATTTACATTTAAATCTATTTAATAACTAGTTGTTTTGATCTGACAATATACAGATTCAATGTTTATTTTTGAAGTCATGTGTTTATTCATCAATTAGGTGTAGAATATTTGATATTGTGAACTATGACCCAAATTATTATTTTATTATTTTAATGCTTCCACAAGTTCTTTATGATTATACAATTCCAGCCTTGGTTCTTAACGTAAACAATTTACCTTTGCGGCTGATCTGAAATGTTGATCATTTAATTTCAAAGACAATTAATTTAAGCCACCAATTTAAAGCATGTAGGTTTCATATCTTGAAAAATTACAACCAAATGAATTCTAATAAAAAAAGATGTATCAAGAACATAAAATACAAAAAGTTTACAAACACCTCACCCTCATAAAAAAAAATAAAAAATAAAAAAAACTGCAATATACTTGTAAAATTTCGAACATAGCATAGATGATGTAAACACCGTTAAATAAAATTATAAAAGAAACATTTGTATTTAAGTTTGAACCAACACCATAAAACAATTCAATATTATTTAAAAAATTAATCAATGCTAGCATTTTGTTGATAAAAAATAATTTAATTTATCAATTTTTTATATTGATCAAACCGAAGCCAATCACACACCATTATTTTTTGGGGGGTCTATATTACAAACCATTATTTGAGTATAAAAGTTTATTTCTTGTCATTTTTGTTCAATATTGAAATTTGGAATAACATTTTGTGTGTAACTTTCCCTATATTCTTATATTTATATTTATGTAGTTATATTATATTCATATTTGTCAAATAAAAATTATTTAAAATTTTAGTTATGTGAGAGGGTAGTAAATATCAATTTGCACAAAAATTAAAATTTCATCCTGTATAAAATTCTTTGATAAATTAATTACTTTAGAAGATAATATATATATATATATATATATATATATATATATATTGCCTATTTGAAAGAAAGAGAAGATAATAAAAAAATCAATAAATAGATTGCTCTTAAAATTATTTTGATCACAGAAAAAATTAACTCTTTGAATTTTTGTCATTAGAATAAGTTCTTATTTGAATCAGAGTGATATTATGAAGTATAAAAAAAGTGTGTGTATAAATTGTGAACCAAAAGTTTTATTAATCTATCTTTTGAAATTGAAATGTACAACTAGTTATATCATTCCATAAAAGAAAAACTCATGATATCATAATAAAGAATAAAAAAACTCATTACTCTCTAAGATTGATAGAGAAGTTAATTTGGCAGAACTACTTTTATTCTGTTTGGGAATGCCTTGTATTTATACATCGATTTAGAAGTTAGTTATTGTTATTGTTAGTTATGTTTCAATCACAATAGTTAACTTCGTTACTGAATAATTAGAAAATAGTTTCTACTAATACCTAACAAATCTTCTCTTAAACTGACATGTAATATGCATATCAATTTAATTACATATAGAAATCTTACCCATATTACATAAGTTTAAAAAATAGGTATCTTAGTATCCTTTTGATTGCTACCAGGTGCATCTCAACTGGCTTATCCATATATCTGCATACAATGTTCACAACATACGTCAAATTGTGTCTTGTTGTTGTAAGGCACATTAGGAGAATTTTGCACAATAAGTTTTTGCAGTATACTTATCAAGTAGTAGTATATAAGATTATCAGATTCACATAGATTAATTTAACTACTAAAATAATCTTGATTTTTTATTATTTAGACTAAGAAAAATATTGTTGGTTCAGAGTAACTAAAACGTATTAATAACATAATACTTCTAACGAGAGTAAATAACAACACAACTTTGAATAAATGGAAAGTAAACATAGGGTTATGGTTTCACTTGTAATATTAATACCTCAAGTCTTAGTTTTATATGAATTTTTATTCATTTTCTCAATTATCAATCACTCTTTAATACTATTCACAAAGATTTGTATGTAATATTCTTTTCCTAAATTAATTATTTGTTGATCATACAAAATTTATATTAAGAACATTTGAAAAATGTTGCCAAAATACAAAAAAAATATAGAGAATATGCAATATTATTTGCACGTCTCATATGCGACTGTTACCTATCACCTTTGGCAACATTTCTCTCGCACACTATTATAAATATTGCCTCAACTTTGGGAATAGGGAAAAATAAATTTTCATTTTTCTATTATTTAATTCAAATCATAAATTAGACATTTTGCCTTTATTTTATAATAATAAATTATTGTGTATATAATAAATTTAATTACATACACAAATTGAACTAAAGAAAACATAATGCAAATTTAACACAAATTACTAACGAAGTTGTATTCAAATAAATGGTAGTAAATAAATTGTCTAACATAGTTTAATAAAGTTTAATACTTAAAGTACATGTCTAACAAACTATATAGTTTGTTGAAGTTTTGATGCTTCAATCAAGTACATGCCTAATAAAAAAAACATCATCCAAAAAATCATAATCCAAAATCATCATCTAAATCTTTTAAATGTATCTTCTTCATATTTATCATCTACACCGTCCTCTATAAATTTGTCATCCTCTTCAAATTCATCGCCTTCATCGTCAATTTGAAATAAGTCATCATCATTTTCATCATCTTCATTGATACTTTGGTGTATAATAAAATAAAAACAAAAATAAATGATGAAGCAAAACTCGCAATCAGAAACAAAAAAAATGCACGCAAAACAGAATCACATAAAATGCAAACAAAAATAGAACTGAGTAGAAACAGAACCGCAAGTAGAAACTCAAAAATGCATAACAGAACTCGACATAAACATAACCACAAACAACAAGCAAAATAGAACTGCACAAAAAAGGGAGCAAAACGCACAAACAGAATTGACAGTAACAGAACTCAACAATGAAACAAAACTAAAATCACAACTTATAATCACTTTTCAAAATCACCGACAATAATAATTTAGATCAAACTCAATCCTTTTTTTATCATGTTTAGTTAATTAAAAAGATATCAATTTATTATTATAAAGCTATAAGGGTATAGGTACTTTAAAAAATTATAAAGCTAATAGATTAAACATAAAAAAATTGAATTAAAGGTAACATTAGCAGTTGTAAGTAAACAAATGGAATGATGAATTCAAATGATAATGAAATTAACAATTAGCCAATAATTAAAGGATAACATTACTATTACATAAAAAGAATAACACTAAACCATAATAATGTAACTCAAACAAATTAACTCTTTCATGCATTATTCCTCTACCTTTATTCAAAATGTATCTTTCATTTTTCCCTTTATTCTACTCTCAAATCAAATAAAAATACAAAGTACTCCATAAACTTTTAACTAGTCTAAGGTATAGGTTGAAAACAAGGATAGCCAAAGATACCTTAAAATCTTTTCTTCCCTTTAATATCAATGGGTCTGTTTTTAGCAATTTATGTGATTATTTCTTGAACAACGTATCTGTCCTGAAAGTCTGCATTGCTTGGAGTCATTTTGATATGATTGGCACTTGATAATGTTGTCATTCTAAATCAATAGATCTACTCCGGTCTTGAAACCAATTCCACAATACTTCAAATAAAAACAAATAACAAATAAAAACCAACAATTCAATTTAGCATTTTGACTATACACAAAAAATCCAACAAAATGACAAAGGTTTCCCAATCATTCGTACCCTTCTTTTGTGTGGAACTACTAGTTACTCTTAGCAATTAATGGTCAATGTTAAGCCATGTATTCCTCCTAATTACTAAGGGTGCCAGCAAAATGATAAACAATAAAAAATAAAAACTCTCAAACCATACAAATGTAAAAAGTGTTTCTGAAACTCACAATTTCACAATGAAAAAAATAAAATAAAATAAAAGGTATCAATGTGAATTATAAACCATTTTCATTACAGGAACACAAAAGCATTTCACAATGAAAAAAATAAAATAAAATAAAATAAAAGGTATCAATGTGAATTCTAAACCATTTTCATTATAGGAACACAAAAGCATTTCACAATGAAAAAAATAAAATAAAATAAAAGGTATCAATGTGAATTCTAAACCATTTTCATTACAGGAACACAAAAGCTAATAGCATATCGGATTTACAAAAGTGGAAGAGAATATAAGAGAGACATAAATAGATAATAAAAAATAGATACGATATCAAATTAAACATTTTCAATCAACCAAAAATTAACAATAAGTAAAAGTCTTATTTCCATCCATACACACCGGACATGCCAACTTATCTTGAGTACTCCATCCAGATAAATTCCATCCAGATAAATTGCCATAAGCAGGAAAATCGCTAATTGTCCACATTAAGGTTGCACTCACACTACAAGAAAAACTAGAATTTATAGCGGCAAAAAACCCTCACAAAAGAATAAAAGTCCTCACAACAAAGACATTTGTGGCGGTCAAAATGGTCAGAAAAGCTACACGAAAAAGTCTACTACAAATTTGTGAGGGTTAAGGTTGCCACAAATGATAAAACTAATTTAAAAATTCAGAGTCTGTGAGGGCCAAGGCCGCCACAAAGGTTAACACGGATAAAAAAAAACAGTTTGTGAGGGCTTAGGCCATCGTGGCTTTGTTAAAATTAAATGATTTTATAACATTTGAAATTAATATTAAAAACTTATATTATATATAAAAAAATAATATTAATATAATTTAAAATAAAAAATTTAAATAAAATATTATATATAAAATTCTATTTTACTAATATAATAAATCATAATACCAAAAATAACTACAATAAAAATATAACACTTCATCAATATTTTAGAAAATAACTACATTTTCATTTGAGTATAATTTTATAGTTTAAATATTTTACTAGTACTTTTTTTAACAAATCTTACTAATATTAAAGTTTAAAAATTAAATAAGAAAAATATTAACAACTCTTCACAATAAACACAATAGCCCCACTGTCAAAATAAAAATTAAATAAGATTCATTAAATAAATAACTTCAAATAAAAAATAACATTAAAAAACAAAATATAAAATAAAAATTTACAGAAATTCAAGAGAGAAGGTAGGGAGAAAAGTTGGAGAAAAAATATTTGTAGATAGAAGGTGGAGAGAAAATTTAGATAGAAGGTAGAAATGAAAAAATGAGATGAAGAGTAATATTTATAGGGAGAAGAGTGGGCCTTTGTGGCGGCCAAAGTAGCTATAATATTGATCTTTTGTGGCGGCCAAAGCAATCAAAAACAATTGCCTTTATGGTAGCTTAGGCAGTCACAAAAGGCTTCCTTTGTGGTGGCTTTTATCTTTAGAAACTGCAACTAGATGATTTTGTGGGGCCAAAACTCTCACAATGCTCCAACAATGTGATTTTGTGAGGCCTTTGACAACTTAAGTTTTCGGCGACTTAAGTTTGAGTTGCATTTTTTTAAACTTTATCCACATATTTTTTTTTTTAATTTTACCTACGGACTAATTGTAGAATCCAATTTAAAAAAATTAATTTATTAAATAACAAATTTACTCATGATTTTTCCGTAGATATTAAATAATCTACCTACGAACTGAGATCTGTGGGCAATTTTCCGTAGGAATATGAATATTTTGTTGTAGTGAACAATAGAATAATTTAATTGATATAAACAACAAATATCTAAAATAAAATTGTAATTTAAAACTAAGACATAGTAGAAATGTATCTTAATCACAACATTCACGAAAAATATCTTAATCACAAGATTCACCAAAACCCTGGAAGAGAGCTTAGATACTCATTGACATATAGAAAATAAAGTAAATAATAGAAGTGTTCATTGATAAAAAGAAAATAAATAAAACCCTCAAAGAGTATGATTTTTTTCTCTAAAATTTGAGACACTTTACTCCAACTCCAACAACTCTTAAGTTTTCAAAGTTGTTTCTCCTTATTTTATCTTTCTCTAATTTTTCTTCTTCTTTGACTATGCTTCTAATGTGTGGCTCTTTTACTCTTAATGATTTATCCTATAGCAAGGAGATTCTAATTTTATACAACAACTTTCCCTTTTTTTGGCAACAACCTTCCCCCTTCTTTGACAACATTTTACTTATCATAAAATTTAGTTTCCTTAAGTCCTTGAAGTGTGCAACAAACCTCCTTCTTGTACTCATAAGCTAGAATATTAAATTTGATATTTTTGTATTAAAAATTTATTTGATTTGACCAATTTAAATTATTTTATCATCTCATGATCAATTCTACAAATATAATAAATAAATAAATAAAATAAGAATCAGTTGAAATTAAAACTATAAAATAAGAGAAAATAGAAGGTAGATATCATATTAAAATCCTATAAAAATAAATTTATCAACCAACACATTTTATCTTATATGTATTGTACTAATATGGACTTTGTTGAGTACTAGTCTTTTCCATATACTAGTCTTTTCCTATAGTCACATCTTCAATAATTTGAATTTCATACATTTACAATTTGATTTATTACTGCCGTTTTTACATAATAATAGTAAAAAATGTAAGACCCAACTCCTCATCTTTGAAATTTTTTTTATATAACTTTTTATTCAAAATTTTCTATTTATGAATAGATATCGAAAATTTTAACATTAAAAAAAAATTAGTACATATACACATATAGACAAAACAAAGAAAATATTTTACATATAAGAGATTTAAAAAACAAACTTTCCAATACACATTAAAAACTGAGAAAAAAATTTAGATATCAAAAACAAAATATTCGATTTTATTTTTTAAATTTTGTATTGTCTACGAGGATATTTATAAAATTTCATACAAAAATTAGCAAAATGAGAAAATAGAGGTCAATTTATAGAGGAATAAAATTCAATTGTCCATAATTACTCATTTAAATTTTATCGTGTACCCTCATTGTACCTATACCTTCATAATATTTTAAAAATGTCAGATTTACTTTCAATTTTTTTTACTATTTTATCAACTCAATTTTACTTTTTTTTACTATTTTATCAACTCAAATTTACTTTTTTTTTAAACATTATGTATTGCAGTGATGAAAAAGAGTATATCATGCGCTTGCACATGCTTGAGAATTCATGTGTTGATAATAAAGTGTTTGTTGATTATGTGAAAGAAACTTGGTAGACTCCTCATAAGAAAAGGTTTGTTGAAGCATGGACAAATCGAGTGATGTGTTTGGAGAACACAACGACTAACAAATATGCATGTCACTACAAAACTTCGAATTTGTAATTTTATTATATATTATTTGATTGTTCCGTGGTGATAATTTACATATAATGATAAGGTTGAATCAACTCATTGGAAACTGAAGTTAATGTTGGAACATATTATGGGTGACATGTGTAAATGTTGGGAGGCTATGAACAACATGATAAGGTTGCATTAAAAAAATCAGGGGCATGTTTCAGCAAAATTTCTATGATAAAGAGCATGAACACGACAATACATTTTATCGGAGATTTAATATATTTGTATCAAGAAAGCTCAACATTTGTATCAAGAGAAGCTCAAAGACGCGTTGTTGAAGAACACGAGAAAGTTAAGTAAATGGATATCGACAAATCTGTATGTGGGTGGTCTCTCAGAAGAATAAACGGGTTACCTTTTGCTTGTGAATTGTTACAATATAAATTAATAGATGAACCAATTCCTCTAGATTCCCTGGATATTCAATGGAGGATTTTGATAATGGAATGTGAACTCATCCAAGACACAAAAGATGGATCACAGTTGGATATGTCTAATGAGATGAATGCCTTATGGAAACTCTTTTAACCACTTGATGTTATAGAAAAAAGGCTTAACTACACTTTTAGTCCCTCTATTTTAGCTGAATCGTGAAAGTAGTCCCCCTATTTTAATTCTCCCCAGTTTTGGTCCCCCAAACAAAATTTTGTTCCAAAATTTGATAAAATTTCATTTTTTTTAAAGCCATATTACAATTTATGATCATATGTTTCAGGTACAATTGTTGAAAATGAGATCTTAAGGCATAGTGTTACTTAAATAAATGCAAAAAAAAATGAAATTTCATGAAATTTTAGACCAAAATTCTGCTTTGAGGACCAAAACTGGAGAGAAACAAAATGGGGGGACTACTTTCGTGATTCAGCTAAAATAGGGGGACCAAAACTGCAATTAAGCCTAGATAAAAAGTGTTGAAAAGTAAGGTGTGTGAACTTGTTTTTCCAACTACAAGTTCAATGCGATCACCACCTAAAAAAGTTAAAACTAAAGGACGGGTGAAGAAGAGTACTTGTAAGTAGTTGGATGTATATGATGTATATTGAGACACTTCTTACTTTGAGCATGTTAATGTAATATATTGTGAAGATCCTGGTTCCCAACCATCTCAATCATCAAAGAAGATACATTCTCATTCATCAAAGAAACAACCCTCTTAATCATCTCAATTTTCAATACATTTTTTCTTGAGACCATTTATTAATGTTATTCAACCATACATTGATGACATATTTAATGTGATAGCATATGGAAAATATGGCTATCGCGTTATTGCATTTTAGACACGGTGAAGAGTATTGGTCTTTGATTCTCCATAGTATGGACTAGGAGATTGATTCTCATATAAGTCCATATGATAGATTGTTCTCAGGATGCATTAGAGAATTCAGAAATTCTTTGAAGATAACAAGTTTTGGTATTCAACCCCTAGATAAATGGATGTCTGATGACTCTTCATTATATGCATATTTTTTATTGTTTTTACTCTTATGTATCTTTTATTCGTTAGTTCATTTATGAATTTATTTAATATATTTTGTTAATTTTATTTCTTTGATTTAATGAAATGTTTATGTTCTTATTTCCTTGAATAAGTAGATATTTTTTTGGAGTTTTGTGTTGTTACTTTGTTTTACTGCAGTGCTGAATTTTGGTGAGAAATCAACATGACCTATATGGATTACTTCAGCGATATATGGAGTTGTAGATGTCCAATTGGAGTCAAACCAAGTTCAAATGAAAGCTAAGATTCATAGCTACAACTTTCATGCAGACATCGGAACCCAATTCAGAATCTAAAGAGGTGAAAAATGCAGAAAACGTCAACAAGAAGAAGTTGTGCGCCTAAAGCACAACAATCGCGTCTGGGGCACATTTCCAGCATTTTGCCACTTCTAGGACGCGCTTGAAGCGCAAAAACTACACCTGGGGCGCATTTTCGGACCAATGATACTATCCAGGTGCACCTGGAGCACCAATCCTGCGTCTGGGGCGCGCGACGCATATCAACATTCATAAAAACGCAAATTTTCACTGTTTAAGCATCTTTTTGACTATTGGGAAGTGGGGAGACTTGTGCCCTAGAGTAGAAATTCAAAGAGGACCATTTCTAACACCATTGGAACAGTTTTATCAAGAATCATTCATGAATCTTTCTTGTAATTCTTCTCTAATCTCTACCTTTTATATCTCTGTCATGAGTAACTAAACCCTATTTGTTAGGGATGAGTGTAACAAGATGAAACCCTTATTTTTCTGATTTGATTTCTAATTATATGAATGGATTTATTGAATTATTTTTCTCATATATGTGCTTAATGCTTTTTATTGTTTGATCAATATTAAAATGTTCTATGATTCGTATTTTGAAACGGGAGTGGACTTTACGAATGCTTGAGATGAGAAATTCATGAATTTATAGTCTAGGAATAGATGCAGGTCATGGAACCAATTAAATTAGTTGTAAAGACAATAGTTTAAAAAGAGGATTCCTGTACAATAATGCTTAATTCTAATCTTAAATCTACTAAGGAATTAGGGGTTACTTTGGAATTAAAGGTTCTGTCACTAAGACATTAGGGCAAGAATAATAAAGAGAATTCGGTAATCATTCAATAAAGGAATTTAGTAACTTTGATCAAATTAGGCACCAAGGTTGGATTTGAAGTGAAACTCATTCGTGACATTTTTCTCATTATAAAGGATCAATTTTATTACCATTGTTAATTTCAAATATTATTTCAATCAACTTGGGAACTTTTTGTTCAATTGTAGTAATTAAATATAATTCAATAGTAAAACGCAATCCTTGAGTTCGACATTCGGTACTACCGTTTTATTATTACTTGCAACGATTCAGTACACTTGCTGAAACACTATCAATGTCCATATATGATAAGGGTCACGTGATAACGACAACATATAATATTATTCTAGTCATGTTTGGTCAGACATTTTCTATGACTTTCTTTCCTATGAAGGGTTCACACTTAGGGTCAACAACAAATGGTCGTATTATATGTATTGATTTTTTCGAAGCAAGTCATTGGGTTATGGTAAAATGATATTATTTTCTTAAGTAATACTTATTTTTTTTAAATAATAAAATTATTTATTATTTCAATCTATTTTGTAGTTAAAGATGAAAGATGGATTTCTAATGTCAGACATTGCACCAGCTTGAAAGAAATATTGTATCAATGAGGCAACTTCTTGGACAATAGCATATACAAAACATCTACAACAGTGGGGTATTTATTAGGTCATATGGCACATGTTACACAAAATGCACCAAAAGAACCCGTAGATGTCATGTCATTAGAAGAAGATTGATTTTGCATGGACTACAATACTTTAAAAGTTATATAAAATCACTTGTTATTAGTTCATTTTAGTTACTAATTTCTTTATATTTCATCTTGTATTTTATTTAGTTGTTAACTTACATTTTTCATAACAAATAATATAAAGTTAACGATATAATAATAATGTAAAATAATGAAATAACATTAGAAACTACAAAAACGATATTCATCACAAATAAAAGTAAATAATTACTAAACTACTATTGTGACGCGTTAAATACAAAGCTCTATAAAAGTAACTAGACATGTCGTCATCTAGATCAACATCATGTGCATCAAACTCTTGTTGTATAAAGTCATCCACATGTTGTAGGATAGATGGATGTTCACTAAAAACTTGTGTAGTGGTGGAGACATTAAAATATGGAGTGTGGGGTACACCATCTGGTTGCGCTAAAAGTGGATGAGATACTCTGTAGAACCACTCCAAATATCTATCTTGACACTCAGATGGATATGTAGTATCATGTATCATATGATGCAGTTCGGTGACAAGGTGTCAAATATCTCATCCATTCCACATCTCTAGAAAGAAAAGGAGGTGGTGGGGGTGGAATATATTGAATATATCCAAATTGTCTCAAACATTTTTTGAACAAATATGTCACTATTGTGATGCATATTCAGAGGTGGCTAGTGTATAACATAATATTATCAAAGGGAATGACATCCATATGATTCTCTTATGGTATCCATATAACGTCAACAGGTATCAGTGCATCTATCATCTGTAGGTACTCATGAATTTTTTGTTTGTCTTGTTTATATATCCATTTATTCATTATGGCAATGCACTCCATGTTAGCACTCTAGTCATCTCTTTTAAAAATATTTGGAAAATGTTCATGAATTCAACATTGTTGCAAATAAAAATAAATAAATTAATGATAAATATAAAAATTAATAAATAAAAACCATAACAATTAATAATAATCATAAATATGTAATACTTGTAGTAGAACATATATTCACCCAATTGTTTGGTGTCATAACAAGTGCATCAATATCCCAAACGTATCTAGTGATATCTTCCAAATCTCTGAATAGGGAAAGGTACTTAACATCAACTAATATATGACTTTTATTTGCAAAAATAGTATTCCTTACCAAATTCAGCAAATACACCCTAGCAGCACAATCAAATTTCTCTGCTGCATATTATCTTTTTAAAGACCTCTTTCAATCAATCTAACTAGTAGTGTGCACCCATTGTCTTTCTAATTTCCTTTCATATCTCTTTAGTAAACACCCGTAATAAAGTTATTGCAAGATTATATGCCATTGCTTTATCTAGGTCGGGTGGTAGACCATATAACTCACCTTTAATATGAATGTCTAATAGATTGACAACATCATCCATAGTAATCGTTATTTCACCAAATGACATGTAAAATGACGAGGTCTCAGAGTGTCATATTTCTAGAAATGCAGAAATTAGGTTATTGCCAATCAACTTAAAACTACCCCATTGTAGTAGGGATAATCTAGACAAATTCACTCATTTCTCTATAATTCGCGGGAGTACTCCTGGAGTAAATTGTTGCAGTTTCTTTCCATGAGCAACTATTTTCAACATTAGTCGATTCTGAATACAATGCTCTCCCTCGTCATCTTCTTCTACTATAATTCGTCGTCTTCTCCAGAATGTTATTGGTCGAATCCTTCTCTAGAGCATCCATGATGAAGTATCAATGTCGTGTGTTGTTCGTACTACTTTTGCGTCTATTCCTCTTGCACTAGCATCCATTGGGAAAAAATGAATTAAATAAATAATAAAGAAATAAAAAAAATTAAAAAAAAACTTTGAGAAAATTTAAAAAAAAATACTCTGGTAATGAGTTGTATTCAAGAAATGTTAAAAAGAATATTTTCGGGTTGTTCCTAAAAACTTCAAATAAATTTTTTGATATTAGAAATCATAAAAATAAATTTTTCAGAGTGTAACTTCTATATGGAAAATTTTAAAAAAAATAAAAAACAAAAAATTGATATTTATTTGTGTATCAAAAAATTGAAATGATAAAAGATTAAAAAATTACAAGTTTTAATATTTATACGAAAATAAGTATATCTTCTTATTATGGTAAATTTTTTATCTTTTTATTACTATTGTTATGACTTGAAATTGACCCAACTATTAATTGCCCAACGTAAGTTGCAGAATTTGCTAGTACGTATTTGGAACTTTTTTTTTTTACAAGAATACATGTTATTCAATTTTTTTAAAAAGATAAGTTATTGATTAGTAAGGAATTTGACAACATTATATAAAAAAAAGTTAGAATAAAATATAGAATTAGAAGAAAAAAAAATATTACACCATAACTCCTTTTATACAAAAGTATAGGTATTTTAAATAAAAATAATTAAATTATAAATAAAATAATTTATATAAAAGTTAATCTCGGAAAGGAATTTAAATAAAGAACGATTAAGTTATAATAAATAATCTATATAAATGATAAAATTATAGGTCTGGATCCAGTAATACTAATGTGATGAGTTTTGAACCTCACATCCTATCTAAAATATTTTATTACTATTATTCGAAGAATCTCCTTGAGATCCCTCAACTACTCTCAATACACCCACAAACTCGCTGAAATAACAAAATAACTTGATTCCACTATTTTAATAAAATAAAAAATAATAATAAAAAAATCGGAAGATTTAAATTTTTGAACATTAATAATTATTGAAATAATTTTTTTGTCTCAAATATTTAATGTGAAAATTGTGACGGAAGCAGGATTTAGGAAATATGTGGGGTTAGGGGACTATTTTCAAGGGACCGAGTTAAATTATTTTCGTTAATTTGATTTAATATTTACTTAATTATGATTTAATTTCTCGCTTAATTAAATATATTTTATTTTTATGTCTTAATTTAACTGATAAATATCGATATTATTAAATTGAACGGTTTGTCTGAGATTCGAACCTATATCTCATAGTTGTGTAAAATAATTATATATTTTTTTATTAATTCGATCCTTTTTAAAAGTTGTTGATGATCGATGAATATTTTTTATCATATATTGTTTTATATATCATATATTGTTTTATATGTTGCTGATGTTGATGAGTTGGTGATCATAATTGTTTGATTGTGCTAAATTGCATTTGTTGTTTTCATCTCTTAATCAATTAGATTGATATGTTAATCTACTGTATGAGTTAATAATTGATTAGTATAATAGGTTAATCAATTAAACAATTGATATAATTAATTAAATGTTTGCGAAAACTTAATAATTGTTAAGTAATGATTTAAATTTGATAAGTTTTATAGAGGTTAGTAATTAATAATGAGTTAGTTGTTAGTGTTTGCTAATTGTTGAAGACGATGTGTTAATATATATGATGAAGTAAATGTTATATAGTGTTGATGATGAAATGATAAATACCTTTTTGCATGTGCATTTATGAGTAGGATATTGATTATTGAGGGGTTGTGTCTTTATATAATTAGAGTAGAAGGTTGTTGTAGTATTGAGGGTGACATTGGTAGGAAGGTTTAGTATAAAGGCAAGACATTTTTTAGGTGTTGATGTTGAATATTAAGTCGTTTTGGTGAGATTCTTTAATTGATGTAGTAGGTGATTTTTCTAATTGCGTTAATTTGAAATTTGTTGGATCCACATGGAAGCATTAATTGATTAGTGTTGCATATTTGCACTTTCATGCATTATTAAATGTTATGTTAACCTTTGTGTTTATGTTATATTGATGTGTTCATGTCTTTTATTGGAAACCTCCCCATCACAAGTATTTTTAGATCGAGATAAATATTTGTCCGCAAGTTTATAACTTTATTAACCAATAAATTCATCATCATACTATAATTATAATGGATTAATTGGTTTTGCTTTGGACTCTGTTCTGACTAACCTAGTAGAAATTTATTCTTCAAGCAATCAAGCAATCTATGTAGTCTATTTGTACCCTAATACCTATTTAAGAGTAAATTCTTGCATTCTCGTAGTAAATTCTCCATTCTCCTATCTCTTGTTGAACCAATGATCGATAATGCATTCAACTGTCATTTGTTATTCTTTTATTATGATTGAGATATCTAATCTTTATTTGTTTCCTTTGTGGCTATATACATATCATTTATGCAGGTAGTTGATGAGTGGAAATATGAAGACATATCTAATCTTTATTTGTTTCCTTTGTGGCTATATACATATCATTTATGCAGGTAGTTGATGAGTGGAAATATGAAGACGAGAACAAAAAAAGAAGCTTATAAGTGATCAACGTGTTGATTTTATATTCGATAGTTTATGTAATACCATAAGTTAATTATCTAGAATATAACTTGAGCATTAACATAATTTGACAAAATAGATGATTAGTACAATCTCGACACAAAGTCATGAAAATGTATTAATACACATACTAATCTTTCTAAGAAAAACATAGAAATATGGAGTACATAACACATCCATGGTTCAAAATAATTCCCCATAAATTTTAAGCTGACTATATAGTAAACTAATACACTTCATTTCTCCAACATGTGATCTAAGCCCTTTTTACCTGTAACACATTTGAATAAAGTTGGATGAAATTACATCTCAGTGGGTCCCAATAAATGAATTTAAATCAATTGGCATCCTAATTCAGGACTATATTTATTTTCTGAGCTTCTCTTCATGTGACACCCTAAATCCCAAAATGATATATATAATAATTTATATTATATTCCTATAAAATTTGATTCAAATTAAATAAGTAAAATACAAATTAAAACCGTTATTCCTGGTATCACCTATCAGAGCGGGGTTCCTCCCAAACTTGAACTTCAAGACTCATTAACCTGTAATAACTGCGATTTCACAAACGCAGGGCCCAGCTAGTCAAACACAAACAACGAAGGAGGTGAGTTTTGAAATCATGTTAATAGTATAATATGAGTAAGAAGAACACGCAAACAATCATAATAGAACCGTATCATAATCACTTTACGATATATCAAAATATTTAATTAAATAGTATCATACTATAACATCAAAGTCACCCAAGTAAAATAATCATCTCATTATAATATGCATCAAATCATCTAATTAATATTACCTTTGAAACACATCAATCACAACAAAACAATCACAAGGAAATGCAATGTTATGCATGAGCTTAGACTCTACTTCACAATGTGGTACCATTCTAACTCTGAAGTACTTGGTTAGGAGGCCATGATACTATGCCACTACAAGAGTGGACGGACAATTCATGAATGGCCAAGTCCTCATAGATCCCCTTAACTCAACCCGAGACACATATACGCGACGGTCGGGGTACTCTTGTGTTGCACGGTAGCTCCCGGCCTTAGGGAATAACCCACTAATCCACTTAGGAATTCCCCACTAGGTGTACCCCCAAGGTCTATCAGTCTTACTTTAGAGTTCGACTGTAGCCCTCCACGATCAGGCTCATTCAGTTGTACTTCCCCAGAATCAATAGGCTTGTCAGGCCCTACCTATATGATGACAAAATAATCTTCACTTCACAATTCACAATATTTATTTTCTTCCCCGTTAGCTTAGACTACTCCATTAAGAGCACCATATTTAAGAATCATCACTATCTCATCAAGTATGGGGTACTTCAATATTTTCATCACAATTTTATAATATCATTAATCATAAATAATCATGATCATCGTATAAACTCATCACAATTTTATAACATCACTATCATCAATCAAAATTCATCATTATCATCACGTAAGCATATATCAAACCATGCATCCATATTTTATTATCACATCACATAATTTCATCTAAGCAAACATGTACACATAATTTCATTCAGCATCCAACATCACAATAATAACAAATATCAACTACCACACAAGTATCGAAAATTAAATCAATCAACACCTTATAAAAATTTCTATTTCACATTTTAACCTCACAATTCTCATATTTCAAATTAATCAATTTATCTCTCAAAGGGCTACTGCCGTACGTAGCAAGCCCCGGATGAATCGTTGGGAAATACGGTTTTCCCGTTCATCTCACAATATATTATACTCATGTATTCAAACGCTCTCTCACCCCTTACCTTATTTTGACGCTTTCACACATGAATACGATTCCACGAGCAAACAACCTTTGTTCATTGACTCTTTGTCCTTCAATCGATCTAACTCGGTAGTTTATGGGTAAACGTTAAAAATAAATTATGAAAAGATATTCTAAAAACTAAATTCTAAAATCGATCAAAGAAAATTACCATAAATCAGAAAACCAATCAGTGGATAATATAGCCACTTTTCACACGGTCGTTTTGGCGTTGGTTTCACTCAAATCGGACTTACTGTGAAGGAGAACGGTGCAAAATAACGAATTCTACAAACGAAGAAGTCGGGTATTTTAGATAGAAATTTGGGTTGTTAAAAATCTGGAAAATTATGTTTAATTGACTAGTTAAATGAATGAAATAACATACTCAAATTTAGATGAGAATGGAGAAGCTTTTACGGGACAGTTATCGATCACTGGTGTAAAAAAAACGATAGGTTGTTGTTGTGTTTACTCTTTGGTTCTACGGCTACCCATTCAACTCCCTTCCATTTTGTTTTGTTTTGTTTTATTTTAGTACAAATCAGGGTTCACAAGGTCTCTTTATTTATGTTTTTGTTTTGGAAAGCAGCGGATAGAAAACAAGTAACAAAACCTAACAAACTCATCTAAATATTAGCAAAATCTAACAAACTTATCTAAATATTTGTAAAATTAGTTAAGAGCCCATGCCTACCTAACAAATTCATCTAAATATTTGTAAAATTAGTTAACAGTCCATAAAAATACTATCATCTTTATAAAATAGTCAAAACGATTAAATAAATATAACATCAACAATTTATATTAATTACTAAATCAAAATAAAGATGTATAAAATCATCATGTCATATGTTATACATAAAAGTAAAGGAAATCAATCACAATATTTCTAACATCTCAAGATAGTTATTTATAAATTAAATAATTTAAAATAGAAAGTAGTTATAAATAATTGAAATATAACTATGTACATACTTAACATCAATCATGCGCACATAAAATATTACATTAATTGGGTACACGTAAAATCGCATAAAATCTTTTTCTTTAAAATATATATTACACTAAAATACTATTATTATTTTTTTTAAATATATCAAATAATAAAATATAATATGTATTATTTATATCACTCATGTAATATAACATGTATCAAACTAGCACATCATAGAAAGCATCCAAATGACGAAAATTAGCCACGAAATTTATTAACATATATTCTAAAATAATATTCGTCATCAAATTAATTATTTAAAATTCTATTTAATTAATAAAATAGTTTATTATAAAATTTGGGGTGTTACACTTCAAATGTAAAGTTTTGACTCTTTTTGAATATTCAAGTCGTTAGACGTGAGTAATCTAACGACTTAAACTCTACCTAACAAGCATGTCATAAAGACTACATTAATTTTACTAATGCCCTCTCTTGTTAGTAACTTTATTTTGGTAAGATTGAACATAATTACGTCCGTAAGTGGTGCCCCACTTACCCTCGCTTCCGTCGTATATAGACGGAGAATTTATCTAGCTATGATGAATCCTATACTTCTCACTTTAATCAAATATATAAGTATTATATATAACAATCCACACACAAATATAACATCATCTAATAATACATATATTAAAGACTACCATACACTCAACCTTGAAAATTATTATGATAACATAAGCTATTAATTCAATTATATCATACAAATCACACAATGTAAAATACAATTTTAGAGAATATGTTTAAGGTGGATTCTTCCCAAAAACAGTCCCAAATTAATGTTATAACAACTCAAAACTAAGTTTAACTTCAGAGTCAACTGACAGAAACTTACGAATATCATAATTGAGTGAATGAGTACTCTTTGGAAAGCTTATGATGTCTACTTTATACATAAAATTTTATTTTATTTTTATTTAGTCCCAATTCTTGCAGTTTATTAAAATAAAACATAATGACAGAAAACAAAATAGAAACAACAACTTTGGTCCAGATTGTAACCAATTTTTCAACACCAATACTCAATCAATCATCACGAATTTTGTACTAAATTTGAAGGTATTTGAGTCTAGTTTCCATAAAACTAAAAATCATTCAAAACGAATGTCTATAGAAAAAGTTATGTCCAGAACATCACACACATGTCATATAAAATTCAAGTTAATAACATTCCTTCTATCGCACTAATTTCCTAATAATTCTTTGCAACAATAATGCTAGAAATCATGAGTAAATCAGTAATAAACATGTCAAAACAGCAACAAAAATTTCAATTTACTCAATTCTATAGTAATCTACTTCAAAATCCCAAAATCCAACCAAGAATAAAATAAAAAACCATTTTCTTCATTTCAAACTCTTAAACCCCAAATCCTTAACCTATGGAACACAATATTTTTTACATGCATGAATGAGAGATAGAAAAAGGGAAACCCACCTCTTGATTCTCAAAAGAATGGAGCAATTGATGGCACCCTCAACTCTTTCTACATTGACTTCTAGCAAAAATTTGTACTTTTCCTTTCTCTTTTCTTGGATTGTCAATGTTTTTGGTTGTTTTCTCTCTTCTTCTCTTTTCTCTCCTTCTCTTCTTCTTTCTCTATCTAACCATTTTTCTCTCTCTTTCTTTTCTGTTTCCTGTTATTTCCTCCTCTTCCTCTTTTTTTTTGTTTTTTTTTTGTTTTCATTTGTTTTACTTATTTCACTTTTAGTTTACTATTTTTCCCCTTTTCTATTATTATTATTATTATTATTATTATTATATACTAATATGTAAAACATAAAAAAAATTATTTTAAATTATTTCTGTTAAATAGGGATGTTACATCATTCCCCCTTAAATTTATTTTGTCCTCAAAATTTAGTAACTTACCAAATAAAACAAGTGAGGATACTTCTCCAAGATTTCAGACTCAAGTTCCCAAGTGGCATCTTCAGGCGACATACCTTCCCAAACAACCTTCACCAATGAAATTGCCTTTTTTTTTAATGTTTTCAAGCTGCGATCCATAATTCGACTTGGTACCGGTTTAAAAGTAAGGTTTGGCTTCAATTGGATTGAATCATGGTGTAAAGTTTGTGACGGGTCATGAATGTACTTTTTGAGTTGAGACACATGGAAAACATCGTTTAATCCAGACAACAAAGAAGGTAAAGCTAATTGGTATGCCACTGGACCTACACGACGAAGGATTTGGTAAGGACCTATGAAATGATGACTCAATTTCTTTATTCTTATAGATCTTCCAATACCTATAGTGGGAGTGACTTTAAGAAAAACGTGATCACCTTCTTCAAATTCTAGAGGCCTTCTTCTGTTGTCAGCATAACTCTTTTGTCGACTTTGGGCTATTTTCATTTTATCTTTTATCAATCTAATCTTTTCTGTGGTTTCCCTGATGACATCTGGTCCTAAGATTCCTTTATCTCCAATCTCTGACCAACACAAAGGGGTCCTACGCTTACGTCCACACAAGGCTTCATAAGGTGCCATACCTATACTTGAATGGTAATTGTTATTGTAGGAAAACTCAACTAAAGGTAAATGTGCATCCCAATTTCCCCCATCTTCTAAGATACAAGCTCTAAGCATATCTTCTAATGTTTGAATGGTCCTCTCAGTTTGACCATCGGTTTGAGGGTGGTAAGCGGTACTAAGATTCAAACAAGTTCCAAAAGCTCTATGGAATGCTTTCCAAAATTGTGATGTAAACTTAGAATCCATGTCTGACACAATGCTGGTTGGCACTCCATGCAATCTTACTATCTCCTTAATAAATATCTCCTTAATAAATACCTTAATCGATCCACTATGACCCATATAGAATCGTACCCTGCTTGGGTACGAGGTAACCCTAGTACAAAGTCCATGGATATCTTATCTCATTTCCACTATGGAATCTCTAACGGCTGAAGTAAACCTGCGGGTCTTTGGTGTTCACTTTTAACGCTTTGACATACTAAGCATCGTGCAACATACATTGCTATGTCACTTTTCATCCCAGGCCACCAATAGTTCTTCTTAAGGTCTTGATACATCTTAGTGGCACCTGGGTGAATTGATAACGCACTTCTATGGGCTTCTTCTAAGATCACTCTTCTCAAGTTTTCAGCATTAGGTACACCAATTCTTCCTCTAAATATGATGATCCCATCTGAAGTGATGGAAAAGTCTGGTTGAGTTATCTTAGACTGCAACTCTTCATCATACTCTTGAGCTTCCCTAATCCTATCACGGAGATCAGAAGAGATTTCTATAGGGCATAATAGGATTCCTTCATCTAATGGTATCATGTTTAGGTTAAGGTTTCTAAAGTCTTCTAATAAGCTCTTCTCATTAACCATCATGTAGGCTACATGGAGTGATTTTCGACTTAAGGCATCAGCGACCACATTTGCTTTACCTGGATGATACTTTAACTCAAAATCATAGTCTTTCAAAAACTCCATCCACCTCCCCTGCCTCATATTCAATTCCTTTTGGTCAAACAAGTATTTCAGGCTCTTATGGTCACTAAAAACTTCAAATTTAGCTCCATATAAATAATGCCTCCATATCTTCAAGGCAAAAACTACGACTGCTAACTCAAGGTCGTGGGTAGGGTAGTTTTCCTCATGGGGTCTTAGTTGTCTAGAGGCATACGCTACAACTTTACGGTTCTGCATCAACACACATCCTAATCCTTTTAAGGATGCATCATAATATACTTCAAACCCTAAAGTTGAATCGGGAATCACAAGGATAGGTGCAATGGTTAAGCTAGTTTTCAACTCTTGAAAACTCTTCTCACAATCTTTATCCCATACAAAAGGGTTATCCTTTCGAGTGAGACGGGTTAAAGGTAAGGCTAATTGGGAAAATTTCCTAATAAACCTACGATAATAACCAGCCATCCCTAGGAAGCTTCTAACTTCTGTAACATTCTTAGGTTGAGTCCAATTCAGAACAGTTTCGACCTTATAAGGGTCAACAGTTACACCTCCTTGAGAAATCACATGACCAAAGAACTTTACTTCACTTAACCAAAACTCACACTTACTTAATTTCGCGAACAATCTCTTATCTCTGAGGATCTGCAACACTATCTTGAGGTGTAATTCATGTTCTTCAAAATTTCGAGAATAAATGAGGATATCATCAATAAAAATTACTACAAACTTATCCAAATAAGGTCTGAAGATGCGGTTCATATAATCCATGAATACGGCCGAAGCATTGGTTACACCAAATGGCATAATTAAAAATTCATTGTGTCCATACCGTGTTCTAAAAATTTTTTTTTGAACATCTTTAGACTTTATTCGAATTTGATGGTATCTTGATCTAAGGTCGATCTTTGAAAAGACTGTGGCTCCTCCAAGTTGGTCTAACAAGTCATCTATCCTAGGGATAAGGTACTTGTTCTTGATGGTTACTTTGTTGAGTTTCCTATAATCTATGCAAAGTCTCATTCCTCCATCTTTCTTCTTAACTAACAAAACTGGAGCACCCCATGGAGAGACACTCGGCCTTACAAAACCCTTAGTTAAGAGATCCTCTAATTGAGATTTTAGTTATTTTAACTCTAGAGCTGACATCCTATAAGGAGTAATGGAAATTGGATTAGCACCAGGGACTAGGTCTATGGAGAACTCTATCTCCCTCTTTGGAGGTAAGCATACTACATCTTATGGGAAGACGTCTAAAAATTCATTCAGAACTGGAATTGTAGCAACATCAAGTTTAGGTCCTAAATCTGAAGATGATGTTAGTAGAAAATTGTGACCCCCACTACATAGGCATTGTAAGAGGTTAGACACACTAGGAAGTAGAATGGAATCAGTTTCATTTCTACTTAATGTAGCAGGACGAAAATACAAAAAGATTTCTTCACAATCTACAAGTACACGATTAGCTGAAAGCCAATCCATTCCTAAGATGGCATCCATTCCTTTCAAAGGTAGACAAAACAAATCAATTGGATAGACTCTATCAAATACAATGAGATGACAACTCTTACAAACATAAGAGGTTTCAACACTACTCTCAGCTGCTGTAGAGACAACCATGGGAGGTGAAATTTTTAGTTAATTTGAGATCTAAGTGTAAAACACACTTATTGGATATAAAGAAATGAGAATCACCTGTGTCAAACAATACTTTTAAAGGTTCATTATTTAGAAAACACTCATCGGCAATCAAGTTTTTGTTTCCCTTAGCCTTCTTAGCATTAAGAGTGTACACTCTTCCAGTGGGTGGGCCATTTGAGTTGGTTAGCCCTTTCATTTTCCTTTGTGGACAATCTTGACTCATGTGTCCAGGTATCTTACACCAAAAGCATACGTTCTTATCGTACAAGCATTATCCTAGATGTGATCTTCCACACTTAGGACATTCCCTTGGCCCCCTCGCTTAAGGTACAACTGAATTTTGGGGATGTTTTCCTTTATTAGGGGACGTCTTAACCTTCAATTGTTGATTACTCTTTGGCGCATCCCTCCTTTGTTGCCACTTAAGTTGTCTGCTCTCCTTTAAATTTCGTAGACTTTCTTCTACAATGTAACTTTTATGAACCAAAGTGGCATAAGAAGTTATCTCTAGTTGGGCCAAATTACTTTTATTCTCTGGATTCAAACCCCACTCGAACCGATTTATCTTCCATTGATCATTTGGGACGTACTCTGCTTGGGCATAAAACCTTGCTAGTTCCTCGAACTTTGCCACATAATCAGCAACTGACATGTCTCTTTGTTGAAGGTGTGTAAATTCAAATTCCTTTTGTTTTCTTATACTCATGGGAATATATTTATCTAGAAATACAGTACAAAAATTCTCCTAGTTCATTGGTGTACCCGCACTTATCATGTATGCCTTTGCACTCTTCCACCATTTCTCAGCTTCTCCTTGTAGCATATGAGTAGCAAAAGCTACTTTATCTTCTTTAGTACATCGCACCACAAGAAATTTTTTAGTCATTTCATCTAACCATGATTGAGCCTCCAATGGCACCGGGCTCCTTAGGAAAGCTGGGGGTTTCAACTTGTGAGAGTCATAAAATAATCTGTTTGAGGCCTCTAGTGGAGGTGGTGGCGGTGGATGAGCAGGCCCGACAGATTGTGCAAGATGATTCATTATGCTAGTTGTAACAGCTTGTTGTTGTTGCATCATTTGTTCCCAACGTTCATCATCATTCCTCCCTCTACGAGGCCTACCTGGCGGTCTTGGATTTGGTTCCATATTGTTCTGCATATCAAACACAAATATTAAGTTGATCAGACTTAATATTTCATGAATTGATCATTAGAAAGTATATAGTCTCAAAACAAAGAACAACAACTAATTTTAACTACCCATATTGCGGTCGTTCGACCGGCTCTGATACCAAAAATGTAATAACATAAGTTAATTGTCTAGAATATAACTTGAGCATTAACATAATTTGACAAAAGAGATGATTAGTACAATCTCGACACAAAGTCATGAAAATGTATTAATACATATACTAATCCTTCTAAGAAAAACATAAAAATATGGAGTACATAACACATCCATCGTTCAAAATAATTCCTCATAAATTTTAAGCCGATTATAGAGTAAACTGATACACTTCATTTCTCCAACATGTGATCTATACCTTTTTTACCTGTAACACATTTGAATAAATTTGGATGAGATTACATCTCTGTGGGTCCCAATAAATGAATTTAAATCATTTGGCATCCTAATTCAGGACTATATTTATTTTCTAAGTTTCTCCTCAAATGTAAAGTTTTGACTCTTTTTGAATATTCAAGTCGTTAGACGTGAGTAATCTAACGACTTAAACTCTACCTAACAAGCATGTCATAAAGACTACATTAGTTTTACTAATGCCCTCTCTTGTTAGTAACTTTATTTTTGTAAGATTAGACATAATTACATCCGTAAGTGGTGCCCCACTTACCCTCGCTTCCGTCGTATATAGACGGATAATTTATCTAGCTAGGATGAATCCTATACTTCTCACTTTAATCAAATATATAAGTATTATATATAACAATCCACACACAAATATAACATCATCTAATAATACATATATTAAAGACTACCATACACTCAACCTTGAAAATTATTATGATAACATAAGCTATTAATTCAATTATATCATACAAATCACACAATGTAAAATACAATTTTAGAGAATATGTTTAAGGTAGATTCTTCCCAAAAAATAGTCCCAAATTTATGTTACAACAACTCAAGACTGAGTTTAACTTCAGAGTCAACTGACAGAAACTTACAAATATCATAATTGAGTGAATGAGTACTATTTGGAAAGCTTATGATGTCTATTTTATAGATAAAATTTTATTTTATTTTTATTTAGTCCCAATTCTTGCAGTTTATTAAAATAAAACATAATGACAGAAAACAAAATAGAAACAACAACTCTGGTCCAGCTTGTAACCCATTTTTCAACACCAATACTCAATCAATCATCATAAATTTTGTACTCAATTTAAAGGTATTTGAGTCTAGTTTCCAGAAAATTCAAGTTAATAACATTCCACATATGTCATGTAAAATTCACACATATGTCATGTAAAATTTAAGTTAATAACATTCCTTCTATCGCCCTAATTTCCTAACAATTCTTTGCAACAATAATGCTAGAAATCATAAGTAAATCAGTAATAAACATGTCAAAACAACAGCAAAAATTTCAATTTACTCAAGTCTACGGTAATCTACTTCAAAATCCCTAAATCCAACCAAGAATAAAATAAAAAACCATTTTCTTCATTTCAAACTCTTAAACCCCAAATCCTTAACCTATGGAACACAATATTTTTTACATGCATGAATGTGAGATAGAAAAAGGGAAACCCACCTCTTGATTCTCAAAAGAATGGAGCAATTTATGGCACCCTCAACTCTTTCTACATTGACTTCTAGCAAAAATTTGCACTTTTCCTTTCTCTTTTCTTGGGTTGTCAATGTTTTTGGTTGTTTTCTCTCTTCTTCTCTTTTCTCGCCTTCTCTTCTTCTTTCTCTATCTCACCCTTTTTCACTCCCTTTCTTTTCTGTTTCCCGTGTTGGAACACAATCAAGAATGGAGGGTGAATCAATGGTAAAAATCAATAATTGAAAAATGTGGTTTTTGAGAAGATGATGGAGAAAAGAGAGAGATTATTGGAAGAGAGTATTTTCAGTTACAACAATATTGGATCTACAACTTAGATTAACCAACAGAATCGAAAACAAAACTGAATTACAGTGAAAAAAACAGAAAAAACTAATTTATACAAAACTGCAGAAAACGGAGAATGTTAATCAGTCTCCGTTTTCTGGTTTTCTAGTTTTTCTGTTTCTGCAGAACATTCTCCGTTTTCAGGTTTTTCTGTTTTTGCAGATCATTCTCCATTTTTCTGGTTTTCTACTTTCACTGTTCTGCAGAACATTCTTCGTTTTCTGCATTTGAATTATATATCACTTCCAATACACCACCTTAATTCAAATGCTCCCCATTCTTCATGCCTAGCTTCATCACAAGTTTCTTGAAAACCTCATTCATAACGCCTTTCGTCAACAAGTCTGCAACTTGTTCTTTGCTTCTGCAATAAATCAAACGTAACAGTTTGGAACTCACTAATTCCCTCAAATAGTGAAACCTCATCTCAATATGCTTGCTCCTCCCATGTGCTATGGGATTCTTAGCAAGGTTGGTGGCTGAAACATTGTCCATCAACAGCAAAACAGCTCCTCTCGTGTTGCTGTCCAGCTCACGCAGCAGGTTCACTAGCCACACAGCTTGGCATGCACATAATGAAGCTGCGATATACTCCGCTTCGCAAGAAGAGAGAGCAACCACCGGCTCCTTTTTAGAACACCAAGTGATTGGTGCCCCTCCGAACATAAAGATATAACCGGCCGTTGATTTTCGATCGTCCTTATCTCCGCACCAATTGGAGTTGGTGTATCCGAGTAATTCGCAACTTTTGCCCATGTCATTTGCAGGAAATAAAATTCCACAGCCAAGAGTAACTTTCACATATCTAAGTATCCTCTTAATTGCTGCCAAGTGTGATACCTTCGGCCTCTCCATGAACCTACTTGCAATACCGACACTAAATGCTAAATCTGACCGCGTATTGCACAAGTAACGCAATGATCCTATCAATCTCTGATATTGAGTAGGATCCACATCTTGTTCATCTTCACTCTTGGACAGCTGTAAATGTGGCTCGGCTGGTGTTGTGGCAGCATTGCAATGCTCCATATCATACCTCTTCAAGATCTCCATTGCATACCTCTTTTGATGCATGAGCAGCCCCAACTTTGTCTTTTGGAACGCTATGCCTAAGAAGTATTTCATTGTGCCAAGATCAGTCATTTCAAACTCCCTCATAAGCTCTTCTTTGAACTTTGAAATGTAACTTTCACAGCTGCCCGTAATCAATAAATCATCCACATAAAGACAAAGTATGATTACTCCTTCTCTTGCATCCGACTTCACATAAACACCATGTTCGGATACGCACTTCTTGAGACCAATGTCTATAAGAAAACCATCTATGCGTATGTTCCAAGCTCTTGGAGCTTGTTTCAAACCATATAGTGCCTTCCTTAACTTGTAGACCCTTGCTGCTTGATTTTGAATCACAAAACCAGGTGGCTGTCCAACATAGACCTCCTCATCAAGTGGACCATTCAAAAATTCCGATTTGACGTCCATTTGATATAACGGCCAACTGTTGTTATTAGCTATCGCAACAACTAACCAGATGGTTTCATGCCTTGCTATCGGTGCGAATACCTCATCAAAATATATCCCTTCCTTTTGCAAAAATCCCTTTGCAACTAATCGAGCTTTATGCTTGATTATTTCACCTTTCGGATTCGCTTTCACTTTGTAGACCCATTTCACACCAATACCCTTTTTACCTTTCGGTAAATCAACCAACATCCATGTATTGTTCTTTTCAATTGATTCCAGCTCTTCCTTCATAGCACACATCCACTTTGGATCGCTTAATGCCTCCTCTGTATTCACCGGCTCGGATTCGGCCATTAGAGCGAAGTGAATAAGATTACCCTCATTGTTGATCTCGCTATCTCGGAATAATTCACAATCACGGAGTCTTTAAGGCAACCCTCTTTGCCTTGTTGGTCGTCTACTTGATTTACCTATTTCGGTTCCGAAAGGTTGCTGTACAGCACCTTCAGCAGGCTGAAAATTTCAATTTTCCTGCAGCAAATCAATTGGTAAATCGATTTCCACCTCACCAGAAACAGTTCCAACAGCTCCTGGATGTTGATTTTCGTGGCAGAAATCGATTTCCTAAACTGATATGGCAGGTTTTCTACTGTCAAACTGTCGTATCTCATCCACGATCACATCTCGACTAATTACAATCTTCTTGCTACTCACATCAAACAACTTGTAGCCTCCGGTAGGATGATATCCGACAAGCAACATCATTTCACTCTTGTCATCAAGCTTCTTTCAAAGCTGTCCCGGAATATGTCGAAATGCTACCAAACCGAAAACGTGCAAATGACTCAAATTCGGTTTGAATCCGGACCATATCTCTTATGGAGTCACCTTTTCCAGCTTCTTTGTAAGACACATATTCATCACATAGGCGGTTGTAGCAACAGCTTCTCCCCAAAGCTCTTTCGGTAAATTCTTCCCTTTCAACATGCTACGAACCATGTTCATAATTGTCCGAAGCCACGCCATTTTGTTGAGGCGTATAGGGTGGTACAACCTCACGCACTATACCCTCATCATCACAATACTTCCTAAATTCACTCGAAGTAAATTCGCCTCCGCCATCGGTTTTGAGAATTTTGAGTTTGTGACCGCTTTGTCGCTCAACCATGGATTTAAATCGTTTGAACATCTCAAACACCTCATCCTTTCTCTATATGAGATAAATCCACAGCTTCCTACTAAAATCATCGATAAATGTGACAAAGTATCGATTACCTCCATACGAATTGACTTGCATCGGTCCGCACACATCGGAATACACCACCTCAAGATGATGTTTGGTCCTATGACCTGCATCTTTGCTGAATCTATTCTTGTGTTGCTTCCCTTGCACATAGTTTTCACATATCTCAGCTGGAACATTGATACTAGGCAGTCCGGTCACCATCTCATACTTTTGCAACGCGTCAAAATCTCGAAAATTCAAGTGTCCAAGACGGTAGTGCCACAACCATTCATCACGACCTGCTGCTGTAGCTAAGCACCTATGCTCCATGATTTCCAACTCAATCTTGAAAGTCCTACTGGCAGCCATATGAGCCTTAAGTATCAAAACACCGTTTTGGTCCAAAACGCGCAAAACCTTGTTTTCCATCCGAATCATGTAATTCCTCTCAAGCAATTGGCCAATACTTAAGAAATTACACTTGATTCCTGGAATGTACAACACATATTTGATCAAGGAATGACCAAAATCCCTTCTCATAATCAAAACATCACCGACAACATCGGCCGCTAATGTCGTATCATCCGCGAATTTCACTCTACTTCGCGTGGCTTAATTGATCTTCACGAACCAATCCTTTCTTCCTGTCATATGTGTTGAACAACCTGAGTCCAAGTACCACTCATTTCTCCCTTGGACTCCATCTCGAACTGTTACCATTGCGCTTTTCTCCGAATGCATTTTTGCAGATTTTTCTGCACTACAATAGTTACTGTCCAACAACTTCCTCTTGTCACAGTTGCTGTCCAACACGTCTTTAATGTCATAGTTCTCTTCCATGATCATCACAAGAACCGTGTTATCATCATCCACGTCTTGCCTAGCAACCTTAGCCTCATCCGCATGATTCTCCCTTGGTTTCACTCTACACTCTCTTGCAAAATGCCCAAGCTTTTGACATTTGTAACACTTCTTGGTACTTTTGTCGAACGGATTGTAGTTGCCTTGACCACCACCTTTGGAACTACCCTCACATTTCCTTGAATTTTGTGACTCTTTTTAATCAAAATTCTGAAAATTTTTCTTTCCTCTAGAAGGCCATTTCCCTTTCGATTTCTTATTCTTCTCGTTGAAACGGGCTTGCAAAGCAACTTCCGCTTTGGCTTTATCGTTTCCTCTTTCGTCCATCCTTTGTTCATGAGCTTCTGATGAACTTTGAAGTTCATCTTTCGTCATCGTCTTGAGATCCTTCGATTCCTCAAGCGCCACCACAATATTATCGAATCTTGGTGTTAAATAACGCAATACCTTCGCCACAAAATTCTGTTCAGAAACGGCTTTACCACTAGGGATGACAATAAAATCCGCACCCGCGGATACCCACCCAAACCCGCTTGATTTGGGCGGGGAAAACCCGCTTTAATTGGGTGCGGGTGCGGATTTTCCCCGACCTTAAAATTCGGGGGCGGGGGCGGGTTTGGGGGTGATGATATCCACCCCGCGCCCGCACCCGCATCTGCCCCGCAAGTAATATTATTACAATTTTTAAATTTTATATACATATATATATATATATATATATATTAAATATTTTGAATATTTTCTTATATATTAAAAATTATAATTTTATCTTTATAGAAAATATTTTTTAATTTTATTATTATTTAATAATAATTATTTTATTATAATAAATATGATTTTTTAATTTATAATTATATATATATGAGCGGGTGCGGGTGCGGGCGGGGAAACCCGAGACCTATTGCGGGCAGGGATGGGTGTCTAAATTTTACACCCGCTATGAAACGGGGGCGGGTGCGGGTTTCCCCCGTTTAGTCGGGTGCGGGTGTGGAGGAAGCGAAATCCGCCCCTGCCCCGCCCCGTTGCCATGTCTATTCACCACATGACTTCATTTGATACCCCAAGCGTGTCACACGGGTCACGTAATCGTTAATCGTTTCATTGTCTTCCATTTGAAGTAACTCAAACTGCTGCTTATGAGTTTGTAACCTCACCACCTTCGCCTTATCCACACCAGCATAAGCTTTCTCAAGGATACCCCAAGTTGTCTTTGTCGAGTCGCAATCGCGAACCTTTTCAAAGTTGTCACTATCGATGCAAGAATGAATCAAGAAGAGGGCCTTGTAGTCTTTCTTCTTATCTTCCTTGAATTTCGCTTGTTGAACTGTTGTAGCCTCTTCACCAAGAGGAGTAATGCCATCGGTAATCATATCAAGAACATCTTGATATCCAAACAAAACTTTCATTTGTTTGTACCATTTGTCATAATTCTTCGAATCAAGAATTGGAAGGTTGGTAGGGATTTTGTCATTGGAAACATACATGTTTGCAGCGAAAATTGGATCTGAACTAGGCTCTTGATGCCAAATGTTGGAACACAATCAAGAGTGGAGGGTGAATCAATGGTGAAAATCGATAATTGAAAAATGTGGTTTTGGAGAAGATGATGGAGAAAAGAGAGAGATTATTGAAAGAGAGTATTTTCAGTTACAACAATATTGGGATCTACAACTTATTTTAACCAACAGAACCAAAAACAAAACTGAATTATAGAGAAAAAAACAGATTTATACAAAACTGCAGAAAACGAAGAACGTTAATCAGTATCCGTTTTCTGGTTTTTCTGTTTCTGCAGAACATTCTCCGTTTTTCTGGTTTTGTGCTTTCTCTGTTCTGCAGAACATTCTCCGTTTTTTGCATTTGAATTATATATCACTTTCAATATCCCGTTCTCTACTCCTCTTCCTCTTTTTTTTTTTTGATTTTGTTTTTATTTGTTTTATTTATTTTACTTTTAGTTTACTATTTTGCCTCTTTTCTATTATTATTATTATTATTATTATTATTATTATTATATATTAACATGTAAAACATAAAAAAAATTACTTTAAATTATTTCTGCTAAATAGGGATGTTACAGTTTATTCAGTTATTGTTATTTTTTTTAACAAATTTTAGTTTTAATTTTTGGAATATTAGAATTGGTTGTGAAATTATGAGACACTCAAAGTTAAATTTTTTGTTTGTTTGTTTGATTATAACTTTTCATATATGATTATTTGATTTTTTGCTTTGAAATGTTTTAAATTAATTCAAATTTTATCATTTTAATTTTTAAAGGGTGTATCCAGCCTCTCTTTGAATAAAAATTATAAAATAAATAAAAACGATAAAGTAAAGCAATAAGAGTGTTTTATTCTTAGAGTTACTAAACAATACATTATTAATACAATATGTAATTATTTATCATATATTTTTCTCACATATAAAAATAAATTTTCTACTACGAGATAACTTGAAAAATAAGTAGAAACTTTTTTTATTTCTCTCTTTTAGAATCACATGTTTTTATATAATTCAAAACATCTCAAAATTATAGTAATAGATAAGGAGAAAATAGCGATGATATTAACTCTTGAAAAACCAACTAATTAAGTGAAGGTAAGAAATATTTATTACTAAAATAGTTATTAATTTTTTTATAATTGATGAATTCTATCTAATTTGAATATTATTGATATTTGAGTGTTTATCCAACTTTTAAGCTAAGGTATTAAGTTAATTCGGTTGTGTTGCGCATGTTGTTTATGCATTTTCTCATTCATGATACAACTCTGAAGTGTTAATATATTTTCACACTTGACTTTTGAAAAGAAAACTAATAAAACAATTTATACAAAACATTTTTAAATAAAAAAAAAAAGGACATACATACACGTAGAGAAAACCTAAACGGTTGATGCAGAAGCATCTATACATCGCAAAATCCACCACGTGTCAATTTCCAAAGCCCTAAATATTTAGGTCTTCAAAAAATTACAAAGGGTTTAAGCACTTTTCATTTCACATTTTTTTCAAGCTGCGATAACTGTGTGATCTTCAAGGTACGTAACAAGATCTCATCAAAATCACAACTTTCTCACACACGCATTTTCCCCCTATTTAACTGTTTTCTGATACAGCTTATTTGGATTTTTTTTTCTTCGTATTTGTTTGTTAATTGAGTTTCACTATTTTCAGTATTTTGACCTTAATATTGTGCAAGATTTGTATTTTACTGCTTTGAAGGTTTCTGTTTTGTGAAAAATACAATTGGGTGTTAGGGAAATAAAATCAAAATAAAAGAAATTAACTGAAAATTTACTTTTGAGTTTTGTTTTTGTGTCTTATTATGTAATGGGTTATTTTCTTAGAGGTTTTTTTTTTTGTTTATTTTTTT
>JBBPBS010000214.1:4058577-4074171 GCA_037974835.1 Cicer judaicum | reverse complement strand
TTTTTTTTTTTTTTTTGCTTACGTGATTGTGGCATATATGCTGCACATATGAGAATGTATCAGAATGATAGAGTTTGTTGGTTCTTGTTTCAAATGGGGACATAGTTACAGTTATTTGGGAACAAGATGTAATTTGAAGTTTATTATTTTAATTGGGGATGAATTTCTTGTTAAAATGCTACTTAAAGCACCTATTATTATCACTATGATATCATCACTGTCATATTTTATTTTTATTTTAATTTGGGGGAAGAACTGATATAGACGGTGGACACAACACTGATACCGACGCAAATTTAACATAATGAAAGTAACTGAATAATGAAAGTAACTGAATGTAACTACATGTATCAGTATTGTATCGGTGTCCGACAGAACACATGTTAGACATTGGACACGCCTTTGATGTGAAGTTTCGGTGTTGTATAGAAAGGAAGAGAAATGGGGAAGGCCAGAGGGATAGAATGAAGAAGACAATCATTTGTTATTGCATTCACAGCCATGTACTCTGTTTGACAAATTTACACTACATGTTGTCACTTACAAGTTATATTTCTTCAGTTTTTCGGTACTTTTTAAATGAGACTCCAGGGTGGTGACCTGTATTACAGGAAAGAAGCAGGGATACAGAAAACACCACTTAGAACCCTGTTTTAATCCTGCCCTACCAAGTGATTGATCTACGGAAGAAATCCGCATCTGACAAACTAGGCTGCCGGTCACTTCGACCACAACACTTGGTGGTCACTTATGATTCCTTAGACTGTGGCTAATGAGTAATTAGATTTCATTTCATTAGATAAAATTTCAATTTTAATTCTTTTTGATGGACCTTGTTGTGGAATGTGGTACTTAGAAGAGCATAAGTTACAATGAACAATGGGTATTCATTTAAATGATATTAATTTTCTGCGGTCTGATGCTTTTAAGGTTTGAGAAATGGCGTTCTTGGGTAGAATTGGAAAACTACTCCGAAATTCTGCTGTCAAGCACATCAATCATGATGTATCTGTGTCTACTCCTTCGGTATTCCAAGCAATTAGATCAATGTCATCTGCAAAACTCTTTGTTGGAGGTACTACATTAGTTTATCATGTTGAATTTTTTAAATGGAATGAAGCTATAATTTTTCAAATTTCATTTGTGATGCAGGTATTTCATATAACACTGATGATAGTGGTCTCCAACAACATTTTTCTCGCTACGGAGAAGTACTTGATGGTAATTTTCTTTCTGACTCTCATAGTTTACTTACTAGTTTTTCATCATATCAGGAAGATGTAATATCAAACAAAACATGAGTTTCGACTCTTCAATGGTTTCTGAATCTAACATAGTGAGCCAAAGCAAACCAGAATGATGTTCATCTTATATATGATTTGTTGAGTTGTTACTGTGCTTTGATAAATGAAAAGATTTATTGAAAGAAAATGCAGTTATGCTGTTGTTTCATTTTGTTCTTTGTTCCTCTCTTTTGTAAGAATTAGCTTACAATTGTAGTTGTTTAATTGCCACCAGCTGTAATGTGTAACAAACTTGCAAGCAACAATCTAATGTTTATCTATAAAACAGTAAAAACAGTTTCTCTGTCAAGCATATATGTATTTCAAGCTATGATATTGTCGAGTTTACGTTTTCTACACTAAAACTGGTTATTTTTAATGTTCTTCCAGCAAAGGTCATCATGGATCGTGAAACAGGCAGGTCCAGAGGTTTCGGTTTCATAACTTTTGCAACAAGCGAGGATGCATCTTCTGCCCTTCAGGCCATGGATGGCCAGGTATTATCCGCTTTTATGGCGGTTCATCTTGCTAAATTCTAAAATTCACCAATAGAGTTATGATCGCTTCATATTAATATAAGAATTATGAAATAGTTAAACACATTATATTTGAAATATATAAGATTTAGTAAAATATTTGCCAACTTAAATAAGTTCTTGTATATTTAAATGAAAAAGAATGAGGATACAATTCTTTATATAGCAGTTGTATAAGAATTTCACCATATATTAATTGTTGCTGTTTGTTTGAAACTTTCAATTGAGTCAACGTTTACATAACTCAAAATGTTGCAATGTTTCTTGTAGTATCTTAAATTATGTTTTGTAACAGGATCTTGATGGTCGGAGGATACGGGTGAACTATGCTACAGAAAGGTCGCGTCCTGGGTTTGGTGGTGGAGGTGGCGGCTATGGCGGTGGTGGCTATGGCAGTGGCGGATATGGAGGTGGCTATGGAGGTGGAGGTGGTTATGGTGGTGGTGGCGGCGGCTTTGGTGGTGGTGGTTATGGTGGTAGTACATACGGACGTAATGATAATAACAGGGGTGGAAGCTATGGTGCCCCGAGCAGCTATGGTGGTGGCAATGCTGAGACTAGTTACCCTGGTGGTGGTGCTGCTGCTAATTACCAATTCAATGAAAATTCTGGTGATGTTGCCTCTGCTAATGGTGAACTCAACAGCAACTCTAGTTTGGGTTATGATGGCCAACTTGGAAGCAACCATGGTGATGGAATCGGCGCAGATAGGGATGACTTCATTGAGCCACTTGAAGACAACCACGTGACCGAGAAGGAGAACAACGATGAACCTGATGACTACGCTCAGACCCGGTGATGAGGTGAGAGTATTTTCATCGTGATGGAATGCCTTGCGAATAGTGAGTAACCTTTGAGACTGATGATATAATCAAATGTGTTGTCCGAACATTTGTCTACTTTTTTGCTTTTTAGTTTTCCAAACTTCATTGTATGGCTTAAATTTGATAGTTTGTCAAGTCAATGTCTAATGTAAAAATAAGAGCTTTCTAGGATCGATTGCAACTCAATTTATAATGATTTTGATTTTCAACCATTTCTAGTCAATAATTAATGTGAAATGACATGTTTTGAGAATGTGGAAACAATCTATCCGAGTTACTGTAATCAATCACTCCATAAGAACTAGTGTTATCACATGGCAGCTATATTGTTATAGCGAAGTGGATTTTAACAAATGCTATTGTTCCACAATACGCAATTGTTATAGGGTTGTTAAATATCAGCTATAACAGTGTTATACCATAACAGTGTTATAGGGTTGTTAAATATCAGCTATAACAGTGTTATACCATAACACTGGTGTAGTTATGTGATCAGTGATTGACAACACAGGATCAGAAGATCACTTTGATTTCATGTTGATTGGTATCTGCATTTGGCAGGATAGAGGTGAAGATAAGGGATGCTTAAGTTTACTATAATGATTAAGGTTAAGTTAGCATAGGAGTTGGCTGTTTTGATGGTAGTGTAGTGTTGATTTTGTTGAATAATGAATGGCTTCTAGTTTAATGGTTGCTAAGTGAAGTTGTGTATGCTAATGTTTACAAGAATGAGGTGTATTCTTTAGTGCTTTGTTTGAATATTTGTTTATGCATAAACTTAGAGATAAAAGATTTTATCTTTTGACTAAATAATATTAAAACACATTGGTCAATAGTGGTATAATATTTTTGTTTTCTTACTTTTTTCATTTTCTTTCCTATCATTCTTTTTCTTTCCATTTTGTTCTCTATACCACCAATATATTCATGTTATAATATATACATTCCTACATTAAAAATTTAAAATATTATTTGAGTAGATTATATATGAAGTAAACCCTTTTTTACAAAGTTACAAGTTCTTCTCACTCTCCTCCAAAACAAAAGTTATTCTTGTTCTACGATATATTGCTAGTTTTATCTCAAACCAGATCGGATTATTTGAATTTCTTCAATTAACTAATAATAAAATATTTGTCAATCTGTTTCAGAAAGTTTATTCAGATGAATATATTAGACATTCTAAATTTAAAATTGTAACGTGATCATCAAAATGATTATTATGATTAAACTACTCTTTTTAACAAACATAAGTTGGTCAGAACGAAAGGAGTTCAGATCCTCTAAGAGGAGGTTCAGGGTACAATATATTATAATCTTTTACTTGATCAGAAATGATCACTTGTAAAGCTTTTACTTGATTTTGAACTTCGGTTTATAGTCAAACTCTAAACCGTGGTGCAAATAATCTCTCCCAAACAGCGCCCAGTCTATGTATCACTTGTCTGTAAGCCCCACCGATATTAAAATCAATTTAAAACTTGAAATCTTTTACACACAAAATTCTTTAAGTTTAATTTCTTTTTTAAATTACTTTCATAAAATGTTAAAATTTAATCAAAATATTGCAATAAATTGACTATCCAAACTACTTTGTAGGTGAAGGAAATTAAAAACATTGATTACATGGATAAACATTTATTATCTTGATTTTAAGGTTATGTGTGTTTAAATTGTTGTAAAGAAAGAAAAAAATGATAAATATTTTTTTAAATAATTAATATAGATATATTATTGCAGCATTTGATAAAATTTCAAATCATAAAAAATTTTCAATTGTACTAATTACTTTTGAAATTGAGATAAGAGATTAACAATGCAAATATAATGTAACTTGAAACACCAAATTGGGATGAAATAAACTTAAAAGATCAAAGAAGAAATGAGTTGTACTTAAAAAATTATAGGTATATTTTTACCTAAAATCAAAGTTAAATATGATTTTTTTTCTTGAAAATTAAACTGATTCTAACCCACAGTAATCTTAGAATAAGTGACTTGAACGACTCTTGCAATTTCAATGCATTTCTTTTTTTTAATTATATTATTTAATTAATACCACTCGCTTAACTTAAAAAAATAATTTAATAAAAATAACATACTCCCTTTTATTTATACATTTTTTAATGTGCGAAAGAGTAGTATTTTTTGGTTTTAATCTCTATATGCTTTTTGTTTTGATACAGTCCATGCAAATTAATTAAAAAATTGTAGCTTTAAGTTTATGACTTCAGCTTAATGGGCCACATGGTGGAATTTTGTTGGACTACGAATAACGTCAAACACTAAAAGCTGACAATTTTTGAATTTGTAAATCCTAAACCCAAACAGAATAACTTACATAACTAAAATAAATAAAAAACGCTATAACGGAATGAATTTAAATCATATTTATAGCTAAAATTTAGAGTACATCAGTTTGGGCGATTCATATTTACACCTAATGATATTTAAAGTGTCATTTTCGACAAAACCATAATGCAACAGCTATAGAACAGCAATCAGGAATCAGTGTTCATTTGTAGGTGAACACAAGAAAGGTTGAGGTAACCAAATAGGAGGATGCAAATAAAAATTAGGTTTCGCAACTGGGAACTACTGTTTCATTCATTAGTCAGCCAAGTTGTGCAAAGTTAGCCAACTATAAAACGAGGAAGCAAAAAGCAGTATTCAAACCCCTTATCATAGCAAAGTTACATCACATTGGTGGCCAACTAAACAATTTAAAATAGATTACCAGTGTGTACACGAATACTCATATTACCACAAAAAATTACAACAAACAATCTGGAAAGCGGACGTGAATGTGCAGTTACAGCCTGTTGAGTTCAAATGCTACTCAACAACAACCAACTAGTTATCTCCAAAAATCATGCTCAGGGATCTCCACTCTCCATTACACTATGAAAAAGTAATCATCGTACCCAGCAATCATCGAGAACCGATGAAATGGCTAAATCCCGACCTAATCAATTTACTAATTTACACCACTTTTTTTCAACATCCACTTTACAGCTCATAAAGCCCAGAAAGGCTTTTGAATCCCATTTGCTTGGGTGGTGCGAGGAAGCATTTCCACATTTGAATCGTCTAGGTTATCATCATCATCATCCCCATATTCCATTAGCTTGACCAAAGTATCTGAAATAAATAAAGTTACACAGAAATTTAGAAGATGGCCAATAAAGAAAGCATGCCAAGTCAATTAAAGAATGTGATAATAATGCTCCATACATAATACAAATTATAGAGAAAGCAAAGAATGACACATAAATGAATAAAATAAATAATGACACGACAAGACAATATTAAAGTTTCTCAATTTAGCAAAAGCGAGTTTAATGCTAACCAGGAACTGCATCAGATTTTGTCTTCAGTAAATTATTGCTCTTGTCTTGTACTTTAACTTCAGTTCGATCATAAAACTTAGGTGGAGGAGGTGGTGGGGGCATAGTTCTTTGTGGAGGAGGTGGTGGAGGCATTTTTCTTGGTGGGGGTGGTAGAATTCCACTGGACGGTGGCTGGATCAACTTCTTAGGAGCAGGCATAGTCGATATATTCCTCACGACCAAGTCATCAGATTGTTTGTTAGGTTTTAGAAGTTCTGATCCCTGCAATTGAGTTAGAATGGAACAGAACAAAAATCCAAACACAACTTCTGAGTCAGATATTTTACTAATTGTTCCAACACACCAAACTACAAGTCAATTGAGACTCTGAACTATAAAAACTAAAAGTGAAAATAAATACAGAAAACAATGCAAAATAATATAGGGTAGGATGAACTATCATTCTACGACATGAATTAATGTCACACAGATGAAAAGGAAAATTTGTACAACGAAAACAGTTTAAATAGCTAATTAATATAATTATAATGTAACATGAAAAGGAATTTCATGTGAGATGTTTGGTTTAAGATGTCGTTGACAGTATCTTGGCTATAAAAATATTGGATGTTCAAGAGTGTCCTTTCAATGGATAACCTAAAATTGAAGGACCCTTATCATTTTTATGTACTTCACTCACATATTCTAAATATTTTTCTTTTTCTTATTGTACTCTATGATTGTGATGTTGATATATCATTCTCTAGTTATATTTTTTTCCCCTATCTCTTTTCTGAAGAAATTTAGAGCCCATATATGCAGGATTGGAGGGAAAATCCCCAAGCTTGCAGTAACTTAAACAATGAAGAGAAAAACCAGAATAATATTTGGACTGGCAAGGGCATATATTGTGAAGCCACGTGTAAACCCTCAAAAACTGTAAACCCTGTCAAACATACAAACCAACGGCCCAACAGACAAGTCCAGTGTCAGCATATTAGCTTCATAGAAGGTCAGAGAAAATACCTGGAATATAAAGTATTAACAGTCAGCACAAGATAATATGTTTAGAGAATAGAGGAAGAGATGAAGAGCATTGCAAGATAAGTTTTGTACTATTATTTTATTTGATAAGAAAGAAAAATTATTATTTTATTTGATAAAGAAATAAAAAATTATGAAGAGAACAGAAAAGAACTAAAATTTTAGTTTAGAATGTCAAAGTATATACAGATAGATCTAGATGCAACAGAAAAGGGAAAAAAGATGAAAATTTGAGGTTGTCTGCTCATGATCTGTATCTACAACTGGTTTAATTTAAATTTCTTTTGTCAAATAACAATTTCATCTAAACAAACAGCTGAAAGTGAATATGCCAAATGTATCATATCATGCAAGTATAAAAACCACCCAATGTTGTGACCAGAAGAGAAGAAGTGGTACAAATAGAAAAAATAAAAGGGTAACAAATATTTGCTTCTATTGCAAAAAGAGAAAGTTCTCATCAAATCAGTCATTTGAGGGGTTAGCTTATCACAGATCTGCTAGTATACTAGGCACTTGACCTATGTTTCTGAAGCATTTGATATTTGCTATTATTTAAGTTATTGGGTTTCAATCCTAATACTTTGCCACCTTTGGTTTTGAAAACCAAAAAACATAAAGATAACTGTTAAAAAAAACTAATGAGTAATCTCAGTTTTCAAATGCCAATATTGCTATTAAAAACTCCGTACTCTGAAAAATGTAAAAGGGAAGTAAAGTTCATAATAGAGAGGGAGCTGTCCCTTCAGAAGGTAGTTAGCAGCTTTGTGTGTATCAATCTTTTCTTTTCAAAGAATGATTCTTTCATTTGTTCTCATCAGAACCCACAGTCTTCAGATTCCCAAGTTCATTTCCCAATTCCCTATTAATCCTACACACTATCTCAGTTACATATCAGAGTGTTTTATGTTCACAATAATATTTTCTTGTTGAAGTGAACACAAGATTCTTTAAAGTTATTTCCATATTTTTCCTTTGCATCTTTATGGTGCTCCTCATTTACAGTCCTAACGTCAGGTAATTCTTGTTTTGATTATTTATAAAATATTCAAATGTCCACATCTAATTAATAGTATATATCTGAATCCAAAGAGCACATGTATTAAACCAGACTTCCCATAAACCAAGCCTTTTATTTGCAGCAACCTTACTAGTTGCAAGAAACTACGACTAAATAAAAAAGGATTGAATGATATTCCCCTGACTCATGCAATGATGTATTAAAAGATTTTATCAATGGCAATGCAATAACCTGATTGAGTTTTGTGCTCTTCGAAACAACTGGTAATTCTTGAAACTTCCGCCTCTGAGGTGGCCGTTTATCCTCTTTTTCATAATCAGAGCTTGTGGTTGATTTGAATTCTCTGTTTGATGCTGATGTTGTGGGAGCAACGGTTGAAGCAACGGGAGGCGAGTGTCTCAGGGCAAGGGCAACTTGTTGCAATGGGGTAGCTTGAGGATATATTCCACCATATCCAATATAGCTAGTGCCACCTGATACTAAAGGAGGAATATAACCAATCATGTTTGCTTGAGGACCTGGGCTTAGATATCCTGTAGATTGTTGTGTGGTCCCTGAAGTGGCGGCAGTGATGACACTAGGCACTCCAACCAAGGAAGCTGGAGGAACTGGTGTCAAAACTGCAGTTGATGACATTGAATTAGTGCCTGCGCCTGTGCTTGCCTCTCGATCAATTCCAAAACTCTGAACTCCACCCATCAACTGCTGTGGGGGTGGAACAGCACTATAAACTTGTTGTGGGGGTGAAATGGCAGTAGAAATCTGCTTGGACAAAGAAGGGCCACTATAAACCTGCTGGGGTGATGGAACAGCAGTATATACCTGCTGTGGAGGTGGAGCAGCTGTATATACCTGCTGTGGAGGTGGAACAGCACTATAAACTTTACATGATGAAACCCTATGACAGTTAAATCGAAAGTTATTTCCTAAAACTTAAAGAAATCCAAGTTAAAGTAATTTATTATGGTCCCAACCAACATAAAAATAACCAAATAACATTGTTTAAAGAATTGCAATGGAAAAAGATGATTGTCAATCAGATTTACCAGACCTCTACTTCCAACAGTGGGAATCCCACCCACACACTGCTATCTCAAACCCAATCTTAGTTCCAAAAAAAATTAAAATTCAATGCAAACCAAACAAGTTCTGAATTTAATATTTAAATCAACCAACAAAGTCCAGAGTTTCAAATTTCTCAATTACAGTACAAACTACAAAGACCGTGTGAAAGAACCTATCTGTAACACAAAACTACCTAAATTGTAAACTAAAATAATAATATTAATAGTGGGATAATATAAGTGTCACTGAGATAGAAAGCAACAGCAATGGAACATACATTCATGAAAATAATCATTTATAAAGCCCTTCATGAGATTCCGTGGAGTGTGTGCAGGGCAGAAGCTGTTAGGTATCAGCCTCAAACCCACGACTCTAGGCTACACGGCACACATCGTGATTGTCGCCTATTAGTTAAAAGAGTGTAAGTTAGAGAGAAAAAAAAGTAGTTAAGGGGAACTAATAATTGTAACAGCAGCAACAAAAGATAGTTAGAAGAGTGAAAGTTAGTTACAGACAGAGTATAAATAGGGGTCTGTTAGTAGGAAGAAAACATTTTTCTGTGTGGTGTAAGTCTCATTGCGTGGGAGAGAAAAGGCCTATCAAATGCCTTAGAGAGTTTGTTCTCATTTGTTCTCTGGTTTAGTTCTTGCCCCATTGCGGAAGCTCAACCATTTCTTTGTGAATAATACAAATATACAATCTATTCTTTTCAGTGAATTACCATTTCTAACACATCGCTAGCCTTCAAAGAATAAAAGTACCGAGTTAGACAAAACCCCGAAGATTCATTTTCTACTTGTCTCATCTTAATAAACACAAATCTCAACAAAAGCAAACTACACTAAATATTCTTTGACGATATTAGTTTCTATGTGAAAAGAACACCTTTAAAGCAGAAATTGTTTGGAGGTGAGAGCCTCTCACCAGTCACCTGAGCCATTGACAATTTGACATCATTTTGATCTAACTTACCATCTATCATACTAAGGAGAGGATACATGTTTTTCCAGGATGAGTGTATAGAAAAGTAATATTTAGCCCCCTTTTTCCAATGGGTATGAAAGTATATTCCAAATTCACTTCAAAAAGCACACGTGATAATAATTCTATAATGAAAAAGGACTGTTGTCGTGTTGGCATCAGCGTAGGAAATCTTCATAAGGTAGGTTGTCATGTTCCATGAACTATTAAATAATAAAAATTTGGATTTTCTATAAAAAGATTTGCTCCTACATGGTAAGAGCAAATATCTTAGAAAAACATCAAGTATTTCCTAAAATTTTCTCTCTGGGAAGAAATAAAATCTGGCCCACAGATCCTATACCATATGACAATATAAAATTAAATACCTCGAAGCACCACATTCCGTACTGATAGTATCCAAAAGATTTTCAGCCAAGTACTTAGCATCTTCAAGGCTTTTTGCATTGTTACTAGACAAAAACAGGTGCATAGGCTGCTGTTCTTCTGCAACCAGAAAAGGAATCAAATTAAAAACCATAGATAACGAAGATAAGCTATGTTGAAATAACATTCCCTTCAAAAGTTCAGATCATACAAATAAAGAAAGTACCTTCTCCATTTGAGCCTTCATCGTTTCCTGAACCACTTCCTTTCAGTATTACTGTTGCTCCTGTTTCATTCATAATGTGATTTATATACTGGTCCTGCGCGTTCAAATCCAAACGACCACCAACACCAAAAAAAAATTCTCCAAATTGTACGGAGATGTCAGAGGAAGCTCGAAACATTAGATTATCTCAACTTCAATATACACAATGTAAGCATCATAAAATATATTAATAAAAACATTTATTCAGTAAATAGAAATACACATAATGATGTATTGAAAGCTCGAAACATTAGATTATCTCAACTTCAATATACACAATGTACGCATCATAAAATATATTAATAAAAACATTTATTCAGTAAATAGAAATAAACATAATGATGTATTGGAAAATAGATAAGGCTTAAAAAGAATTTATAAGCAGAGTCACTCATCGCTTTACAAGCTGGTTTTGTAAGGATGAGTTAGACCCGATATAAAAACCTAATATGGTATCAGAGCCTATCAATTAGGACCGCCGACTAAATTATCCATGCACTAGGCCTAATAGTGTTAGACATGAGGGGTGTATTGGCAAAAATCCAAGTCTCACATTGAAAATAGACAAGGCCTTAAAAGATTTTATAAAGAGGCCCCTCACCTTACAAGTTGGTTTTATAAGGATGGGTTAGACCCAATATAAAAATCTAATATGAAGCTAGACTTCCAATTCAATAAATAATAAAGCCAAGTCAGGCAGACTTATATTCTGTTTCATTAGGCAATTAATTAGGATAACTAATAATACTTTTAAGTAAATCTAGTTTTAGTTTTATGCAAACAACCGAATACTCAATCTCTACCCTTTCTGTTAATTTAATCTCTAATTTGTAGTAATTTGGCAAGTTTCCTTTTTTGAGTGTGTTTGTGTGTGTACACATGAACACTCCTCCAGCTAAAACACTCTTCAATTACCCCAGCCATCCTGCCTTTTTACTTGCCTAATCAACACCTTGGAAATCAGACAACCTAAGCTATACCAAAGTGTTTCCATACCATCAAAGATAGAATAGTAAATACACAGGTACTCTAGCGAGTGAAAAGATAGAATAGTAAATGCAAGAAAACAGAAACAGCATATGACTACATGATAACATCATGAATTATAACATGAGACTCAGAAAGCCAACAGATACACAGACAGATTACAGAAGAGAAACTTAAAAAGTCCTCTCAGAAAATAATTGTGGCAGACTGTCCACTTATAGTCATGCACAAACATCAAGTCCAAGAGTAACTAGACAAATTGATTAGGTCGGGAAGGACTCACATTTGGTCCACGTATACGGGCAACAATGTTCCATGATGGGTCAGCATCAAAGCCCAAAAACACACATGTGCACAGTACCTGATTCATCAATACATTTTAGTTGTGACAGATCAGATTATAACAAGATAAATAAGCTAGTAACGAATGAATATGTACCTTTACTCCATTAGCCAAAGGTGAATTTTGCCCCTGCCTTAGCATTTCTTCAATCATTGCAGCAGCACGATCAACAACTAAAATCCGCTCCGCCGTATCTTTTATCTGCAATAGAATATGATGTCACCAAAAACAAATCAAATTACGCAATTCATTCTTGTGTAATACAATCATTAATCCATTACTGTGTCATGACTGATCATACAAACAAACGGCATGATACTTTTTACAAGAATAAGAAACTATTTTGTTACAAATGAATTCAATACAATAATCACTTTCACATGACATTTCGTTTAATTGCTTTAATTAGACTCTTTTCATCTCAAAGTTTTTCAATCTATATATGAGATGTCTTACATTATTTTATGAAGTAATACGTGTTTACTTTCATGCAACAAAAATAAAGGATAGCACAAAAATATCCAATGAAATCTGATTATTTAACCCAATCATGATGCTATATTAAAAAAAAATAAAACAAGTAGCAGCTTGTACATGAGCTCCGGCAGAGATGTGGAGATACAATGGCTTCTCTCCATCTAGTGGCGCATTGGGCGGTCGATACTTTCCCCTGTGCAAGCAACCAGCATATATATTACTTGCGGGATATAGAAAACACTGAAAGTACTTTAGAAATGCTTTAAACAACCTACAAACCTAGTTATAACTATAGTACCAGTGCACCTCTGGATCTGCAGGAAGACGAAAATTGATCGTTAAAGATTAAAATTAAGAGAAGCTTGGAGTTAAAAGGGTGTACAATTGATCTTTACAACTCACCTCCTCTTGTGTTTGACGTTTTGTCAACTTGTAACGAATAGAAGATTCTGCATCATTTATGACGATTTCTCGAGCAATTACCAACTCATCTTGGATCTTTTGCTAAATGAAATTTTATCCCACAACCAAGATAAAAATTAAAAATTACAGAAATCAATAATTAAGTAATGTAAAAAAAATCCGAGAAAAATAAAGGTTTCGGCAGCATACTGTAAAACCGCTACATACATAAACACTTATTAAGTAAAAATGTGGCACAGCATCAACCTACCCTTACACAATAATTTTATGAATATTATACAGAAATGATTATTTGGAATAACAGAGAACACAAGTTTGTCAAAATACTTCTGTATAAATGAAATAAAAATTAACAAATCTTTATTTAATGACAAATGCACAAAAGATGAAGTCAATGGTTTCATTTCAGCCGATCACAAAGCATATTCTGCAGACTAGCGAGTAATGAGTCTGAGAAGTACAAATGGACCAAGTTAGTATTCAATATCACAATATCACGAATCTTTAAAAGAACATGCTTAAAAGGGTAAAACTAGAAAAAATGGGGAAGCTGAATTATCAAATCATTTCTGCAAAATTAAATTTTTATATAGTTTCAATTTCAACTTTCAATATCAATATTTTATTGTGGTGCAAGAAGCTCCCAAGAGGACTAGAGACTAGAGAGGACTACTGCCGCCTCAGTAGAAGACATAGTTCAAGCACCAAGTTCACAATCCCCTTATCATTCACATATCATTCAATCACCAAGTTAACACAAATCTTTGGATGAAATTTCATCATAGAACAGCATACTTTCTTTCCCACAAACTAAAACAATTAAACTGAGATGCAACAATAGGATCAAGAAAGGGCACCAGCAAACACAACAAACATCGTACAGGATCAAACATCTCACTTGATTCAATTTTTGGGCAGTTACAGAAGAGCTGTTTTGCTGCTGAAGCATGAGTGAAGCTGCCAATGGATTTGTGAAAAGAGCACCCGAGATCACCGGAGTCACACCTGGAAATGCAACCCCACCAAGTGGCACAGCATTGCTCAAAGGGAGAACTCCAGGGACTGACATCCCAACTGGTACCAATGACTCTGCTGGTTGATCCCATTTTCTCTTTTTTCTAAACATAAAACAAAACACTCAAAAAATCACAAAACGTAAAGCATGTTCGAGTTGACAGTGAGTTTGGCAGAATCACGGCGATTTTGCTAAAAAACCACACTTTTGAGCTTCAACAAAATCACAGTGCCACATTCATTTTGCCAAACTCACCAACAAATACAATCCAAACATGCTAATAGTGTCAAATACAATTGAATCAATTTTCTTTTACATCCCATTTTCACAAAATATAGTGCCTATTTGGATTGACAATGAGTTTGGTAAAATCACAAGGATTTTGGTAAAAAAAAAGAAACTACACATTTTTTGGTCAAATAGCCTAGTGACTAGACTCACACACCTTAAGTATGGAGAAGTGGAGAATCCCGGGTTTAAATCCAAGCCCCTCCATATCAATGTCCTTGCAACTACCAACTGAATTGTATTTATAGGACAAAAACTACACTTTTAAGCTTCAACTAAATCACGGTGCCACATTCATTTTCCCAAACATGCTAGTAGTATCAAATACAATAGAATTCATTTTCTTTAGCATTCCTATTCTTTCAATGTAACCCTAAAATCTAAATCACTAAGTGTGTGGTCGTTTCACCAAATAAAGACTAATTTTATTTTAATATTTCACACTTGATAACATTCACACTAAGCTATTCAAATAATTCCAATTTAACAAAAAATACAAATCTACTGTGAAATCAATACCGCAAAATAATCCAACAAATTTCACATAATTAAAAAAACGCAAGCAATGAACTTTGAGTTACCTCTGTCTTGTTTGCGAAGCTTCGTCGGAAGAAGAAACCCTAACGCTGCTATCCTCCGTCATTGTTTATAAGCGATTGTGGGTTTGAAAGGTTTGTTGTGATAATTCGGTTTTGTTTCTCTTTGGTGTTTTCGTTTTCGATTAAAAAAATGGATTGACGCGAGTTAAGGCGTTGGATTTAAACGCGTTTGATAGATGAGCCTGAAACGGGGTTTTTGTGACCCTGACCTCTATCGTCCTGTTATTGCCACCGTCTAAAAGCTACCTTCGGCGGAATGTTACCAGACGGGTTAAACGACACTGTGCGAAGATTAAACGACGATTGTGCTTTCAAAAAACCAAAGATCTCGACTGATAAAATTTGTTTGAAATAGTTATTTTATTTTATAAAATTATATATTTTTTAAATTAAAAAAGTAATAGATAAATGATATTTAGTTTCTTATTTTTTCTAATTTTAAATTTTAGAAAACAAAGACTTGAAAAAGAAATAGATTATTAAATAAATTTTTTCTTTTTCTCATCTCTCAAATTTTTTTTTTTTAATTTTATTCTTTAAAATAGTTTTGTAATTTAAATTTATAAAATAAATAAAACACATTAAATATTTTAAAAAGGCTCGTCTTTCATTTTAATATATTCATAATTTTCATTCCTTTTTTTCAATAATGTTAAAAAATATTGATATTTGATCTAAACTAAAGCTCTATTTAATTAAATTAGTTGATATTTGATAGTTTATAACTGTTAATTGATAATTTAGAAAT
>JBBPBS010000214.1:4038488-4058450 GCA_037974835.1 Cicer judaicum | reverse complement strand
ATTTCAATGATGGTGATATGATAATAATTTAAGTGATGTGTTAAAAGATATACGCAATGATATGAAATATATGGTGATTTAGAATTTAAATTTAACTTTAAATTACTTAATACTATTTTGATAATTTATTGTCTTGCTTTAAAATATTCTAAAAAAATGCAATTTTTTCTTCAATTACTCTAATTATTCAGATGAAGGTTAAAACAAAAAAGTAATTAAAAAATTATGATACAGGTTTAAAGTAAATAAAAGTAACTGAAACAAATTTTTTATTTATTTTTCAATAATATCTTAAAAGCAAAGAAAGGTAATTTTAACAAAAAAAATAGTTTTTTCTATAAATTTTTAAAGCAAAGAAAAATAAATTTTCAATAAATTTATTTTTTATTTTTGAAATTATTAAAATGGTATTAGTACTTTAAAATGCAAATTTTTGTTTAGTTTGTCTAATTTTTCTTATCAAGGTTAAATTAGAAAAAAATATATGATACATGTTTAAAGTAAAATAAAAGTAATTAAAGCAAAAATTTGAATATTTTTTCAAGAAATTTTAAATCAAAGAAAAGTAATTTAAAAAATATTTTTATATAAATTTGTAAAGCAAAGAAAATAAAATTTCAATAAAGTTATGATTTTTATTTTTTAGTTTTTGAAATTATTAAATTGGTATTAGGTAATTAAAAATTAAATTAAAATTCCACATCACCATTACTTTTCAAACTATTTTACACATCACTTAAATTATTGTCACATCACCAATATTACAACTCAAACTAAGATGAGTACTAAATGTCAACATTTAAAAAAATGAGAGGGATGAGTGGACCAAAATTAGAGATATATTCAACAACAACTGAAAGTTTTGAATAATTATTTTATTAAATTATCTTTATTAATTATTCATGGAAAGGTCACTAATGACGTGAGCAATATTTATGAATCTGACTTTATTCGTAAGGAGGTTTTTGTTGCCTTTAAATATTCCATTAAGCCCACTACATACTTGAGTCTTGATGATATCTTCATCATCTTTTTCAAAAAGATGGCATATTGTGATGAAATATCTCTTATGGTGTTAAATGTGTTGAATATGTGAAGAGTAAAGCTTAAACACTATCTGTAATTTGTGAGAATTATTTCACTAACTTTATTTCACATCTTAGCTAGATATATAGCCATGACTTACAACAGAAATTCCTAAGAATAAGGGAAAAACTAATTCCTACAAAATAGCAAATAATACTAAGTCTACTAACAAATCCTTCCCTAAACTGCACAATGAAAAACAAAGCAGTTTACAAAGGAACTTCCATCACCCCCAACATTTGTCTCAGCTTCGTGAATGACTCAAGCTTCAAGGACTTAGTCATGATATTTGCCACTTGGTCTTGAGTACCGCAATGCACCAGCTTCACTCTTCCTTCCCCAGTCAGATCTCTTAGATAATGAAAACGTACTTCAATATGTTTACTACGTCCTTGTAGTACAGGATTCTTTGACAGTTGAATGGTCGAACTGTTATCACACCTAACCAAAATACAATCTCCTTGTTTGCTTCCAAGCTTTTCAAGTATTCTCTTCATCCAAATTCCCTGAGTTGCACACGAAACCGCAGCTATATATTTTGCCTCTGTGGTAGAAAGTGCTACAATAGGCTACTTCTTTGAACTCCACGAAACAGCTCCTCCACTTAATGAGAAGACATATCCTGATGTACTCTTACGGTCATCTATGTCACCAGCATAATCACTATCAGTATATGATAATAATGTATCATCTCCTCCTCGTTGGTATCGAATCCCAAACTCTGTTGTGCTTCTGATATATCTAAACACCCTCTTCAACACCTGAAAATGAAGATCTGTTGGGGCAGACATGTATCTACTAGCAAGACATGCCACAAACATCAATTCAGGCCGTGTGACAGTAAGATACATCAAACTCCCTATCATTTGCTTGTAGAGTGTGGGATCGACTTCAACACCTCCCTTCTTTGAGAGCTTAACTCCTGGAACTATCGGATTCTTGACTCCATTGTTGTTACTCATTCCAAATCTTTTCAGAATTTCTTTAGCAAACTTCCTTTGACAGATATAAATCCCTTCCTCCTTCTGCAATACTTCACTCCGAGAAAATATCTCATTTTCCCGAGATCAGTCATATCAAAGTTTCTCCTCATCGATTCTTTGAACTTCAGAAACATACTTTCACAATTCCCTGTGAATATTAAATCATCCACATAAAGACTCACAATCAGAATATTACCTCCAGTTTCAGACTTTATGAACATCGTGTGTTCAGATACGCACTTCTCAAATCCCTCTTCGATGAAGTATCTTTCGATCTTGCTGAACCAAGCTCTTGGAGCTTGTTTTAGCCCATAGAGAGCCTTCTTCAACTTGTATACTTTTCTTTCATCTCCATTTTTTATGAAACCTTGAGATTGATCAATAAATACCAAGCACTTTTTACGTCAATCTGATAAATAGTCCAGTTTTTCTAAGCTGCAGTTGCCACAATCATTCTGATTGTGTCCCATCTTGCCACTGGAGCATATACCTCTGTGTAATCAACTCCATACTTTTGAGCATACCCTTTGGCCACTAGTCTCGCTTTGTATTTCTCCACCACTCCAAGTTCATTGAACTTGGTCTTGAAGACCCACTTAACACCAATAGTTTTCATTCCTTCAGGTAGTTGTATTAATTCCCAAGTGTTATTTCTCTCAATTGATTCAATCTCTTGTTGCATTGCTTTCCTCCATTTCTCTTCTTTTGAAGCTTCTTCGTAGCTCGTTGGGTCTTCCTCTGAGGTAAAGACTTGAAGGACTTATCCTTCCAAGATTAATGCATATACCTCTTCATCTGAGAGCTCTTGCCCTGAGACATAATCTTGCAAATACGCAGGTGCTCTTTGTGTTCTTTTTGGTCTCTCTTGTGAGTTGTTGGATGAGTTACTCAATCCTGAATTTATTACTTCTTGTTCAACAATTTCAGCCTCTCCATTAGTATTGTCTTCATCAACATTTGTTGTTTCTTCTTCAACAACTCCACTTTCTTCCTCACCAACTTCATCTTCCCAAGTAAGAACATTAGAGTTTGTGCTGCTGTCTTTACTTATGTTGTTGTCTTCACTTCCATTCCTTCTCCAATCCCAAATTTTATTCTCTTCGAAAACGACGTCTCTGCTTATCATAATCTTCTGAGTCTTGGGATTGTACATTCTATAGGCCTTGGATTCATCGCTGACACCAAGAAAGATGGCCTGGCAGCTCTTATCATCAAGTTTGGTTCTGTTTGCTTGTGGAATGTGTACGTGTCCAACACAACCAAATATTTTAAAGTGTTTCACATCAGGCTTGATGCCACTCCAAGCTTCTTCTGGTGTCTGCTCTTGTAATGCTGATGTGGGACTGTGATTCAAGACATACGTGATCCATTTAACACCTTCAGCCCAGAACTTCTTTGGCATCTGCTTTTCTGATAGTATGCTTCATACCAGATTCATGATTGTTCGATTCCTCCTTTCCACTACTCCGTTTTGTTGAGGAGTATAGGCAGCCGTTAGTTGCCTTTTGATGTCGTGTTCTTTGCAAAATTCGATAAATTCATCTGAGTTGAATTCTCCTCCTCTATCCGTTCTTAGGCAGCAAATCGGCAATCCAACTTCTTTCTCAACACTTGCTTTGAATACTTTGAAGGAGTTGAAGGCTTCAGATTTTTCTGCAATGAGAAAACTCCACATTTTCCTACTGTAATCATCAATAAAACTCAAGAAATACCTCTTCTTGGTGTTTGACATAGGATTAATTGGGCCACAAATGTCTGCGTGCACCAATTGCAGATTTTTCGTCGCTCTCCACTTGCCTTGTTTCGGAAAACTTTCTCTCTTCTGTTTTCCAACAAGACAGCTTTCACATACTTTAGTCGGTGTCCCAATTTGTGGTAGTCTGAGAACCATCTCCTTGGAACTTAACATCTTTAAGTTGTTGTAACTTAGATGTCCAAATCTGCAATGCCACATGTATGCTTCATCATGTGTGGTAGCTTGGAAACAAGAGCTTGTCTCTATTATTTGTGCAACAACTGCGAACATTCTGTTTGCACTCATCTTGGTCTCTATGATGGGTCCTCTTGTTGGATGAAAAACTTTGCAAGTATTATCTTGAATTAATACTGCCAAGCCTCTCTCTTGTAGTTGACCGATGCTTAACAAATTGTTGCTAAGGTTTGGAACGTAGTATACGTCTCTGACTACTTGAACCAACCCATCAATCTTAATCTTTATACAACCCTTTCCATGAACCACCAACCTTGCATTGTTTCCGAGCTTCACAGAATGTTTGTATGTCTCATCTAACTCAGAAAACCATTTTCTTACCCCTGTCATGTGATTGCTGCAACCACTGTCAAGAAACCACAAGTCTTCTACTTTTGCTCCTTGCATCTCCACGTGAGCCATAAGAAGAAGTTCTTCGTCTTCGCCTAACTCCACATAGTTTGCTTTCTTCTCCCAGCTAGGACATTCAAATTGAAAATGTCCTAACTTGTGACATTTGTAACATTCAAGTAGAGATTTGTTAATTCCCATTCTTCCACGACCTCTGCCACGTCCTCGGAATGCACCCCTGCCTATTCCTCGTATCTCACTAAACTTTCCTTCTTCTGATGAGATCTTCAAGACATGTTCCTCGCTGGTGGAACCTTTGGTTTGGTGTCTGTTGAATTTTTGTTCGTGACACCGTAGAGAACTTTGTAGCGAATCAACAGATAGGCTGCTAATATCGTTTGACTCTTCGATCGAGCATACCACATAGGTGAATTTTTCTGAAAGAGTACGCAATATTTTCTCCACTATCTTATTGTCTTGCATGTCTTCTCCCATGTTTCTCATCTCTGTTGCCACCAAGAGCACCTTCGAAAAATACTCCGTGATGGTCTCATTCTCCTTCATCTCTAATATTTCAAAATCTCTTCTAAGACATTGTAGTTGCGCCCTTTGAACGTGTTCACTTCCCTGATACTTGATTTTGAGAGAATCCCACAACTGCTTAGATGTATTCTTCTGAATTATTGTTTTCAGAATTGATTTATCTATAGCTTGGAATAGATAATTCTTGACCTTAAGATCAGTAAGTTTAAGATCTGCCAATGCTTGTCTATGTGCTCCATTTAGAATCTCTCCTCGAGCTGGCTCAACATAGCCAGTTTCAATCAGGTGCCACCATTCTTTAAATCTGATCATATTCTCCATGAGCATGCTCCAATGCTCATAATCACCATCAAACTTGGGGATGATGACGAAATTGTCTTTTTCACTTGTCATCTCTATCTCTCTAAAGAAATCAGGCCCCTGTGAAGAGGCTCTGATACCAAATGTGAAGAGTAAAGCTTAAACACTATCTGTAATTTGTGAGAATTATTTCACTAACTTTATTTCACATCTTAGCTAGATATATAGCCATGACTTACAACAGAAATTCCAAAGAATAAGGGAAAAACTAATTCCTACAAAATAGCAAATAATATTAAGTCTAACTAGTAGTTGCTCCTACTAATTAGCAGACTTATTCAAACAAAAAGCAATTAAACAAACTAACAGAATAATGGTGACAACTTGAGCAACTTAAATCGCAACTTTATCTGCCCTCGTTCCAAAGAAAATAAGTGTACTCTAATAGATGATTTTAAACCAAATTTTCTTTGTAATGTTGTGTAGAAAATTGTAACAAAAGCTATGGTTACTTGTCTTAAATTAATTCCACGCGGCATTATTGATGTTTCTCAAAGTGCCTTTGTCTATGCTACATTAATTATCGACACACTCTTTATAATTTTATATGTTTTTCATTACATGAGGAAAAGACATGTTGGAATTTTTTTTTTGTTTGAGTTTGTTGTTAGATATATCTAAAGTTTATGACATGATTGAACGGTTTTTTTCTTTAAAGAAGTATTGCATAGTAGGATTTTTTTAGCATTGCATCTCCTAAATCATGAATTGTGTTACAACAATGTTTGTTGAATGGTAGTCCTTGTCAAACTTGTAAGTCTCAAAGAGGTTTGAGACACGACGATCCATTATTATCTTATCTTTTTATTTTATGTACAAAAGTTTTTTGAAGTCTCATCTCACGAGCCATTGAAATGAATTCCTTCCATAGGATTCAAATTACTATAGGTGCTCTAGTTTTTTCTCATTTGTTCTTTGCAGATGGTTATTTTCTATAGAACCGCTCAATTTGACGCTTCTTGTATTAAAAAAATCCTCTAATTATATCAACAAAAAAAGTTAATAATTCATGAACTTAAACAAATAAAATATCTCTTTTAGTCGATTGTTTTTTGAATAATTGATGAACTTGAACAAATCATTTTTTATTTATTTATGTGATCATATTGAAGCTATGATAAAGTGGTTTGGGGCGGGTTACAACAATGGTGAAAAGAAAAAATTCATTAGTTTAATTCGAGCAAATGATGTTGGCCAAAGAAAAAGAGAAATATGGATTCCACTAATATCATAGCCTTTAATATTATGCTGCTTGTAAAAAAAGGGTTGATGCACGTGATTCTTTGATTTCTAGATATTAAGGCTAAATACTTTTCCTGTGAATTTTTTAAAAAGTTCTTATTAGTTATCTTTCAAGCCACATTTTTTTTTTTTGAAATAGCTAATATTGTGTTAGTATTGTTTTTAGTTTTTAGAATTCTTCTTAGGGTGAGAATCAAACTCATGATCTCCTTATTACTCTGTTTATTAACTCATCCACTCAAGCCACCAAACCAATCTTATATCTTCTTCATGTAATCTACACTTGATGAAGCATCGATGAAACCTTATGAGATTCTGAATTATGGCGGTCTCTAAAGAGTGAGAACGAGACACTTTATAAACATTTGAGTGGATAATTGATTCCCTTATGAAACCTCTTGTTATTGATCTTTTCCTCATCAAAATTGTGATTTAGAAACTTGAAATACTCAATCGCTAAAGGACATATTTTTGTCATTTGAAGTCCTCAAATTCTCTAATTACCTCTTTCAATTTCAACTTGGATGAATTACTTTATGCAAGGACCTCACAAGAAAAGACTTGTTCTATGTGAAAAGTATATATCATTTCATTAAACAATGGGAGGAGTTGGAAGTTCTCTTGTAGTTCTCTTCTCAATAGTTATTGTAAATGTTGGCCAAAACCTTGGAATCTTGATACCATCCCTAAGCAAATTCACTTGGCTATCTTGAAGAATTCTTCTTGATATTATTCATACAAAAAGTTGATTCATATAAGTTTGACAATTGATTCTATAGTGGCAGAGGTATAACCATAGGTATCACAAACCATTAACCACATAGCAATTGTGAGTTGGTACATGTTTTTTTATCTATACTTATGGTTTTTTATTGTCACTAAAAGACAAGTTCCTTATGTGTCTATATGCAATTGGACAGTAGTTCAAAATTTCATCTTCTATACAATTATACTATATATGCAAACTCAATTAGGTGAGGTTATTTAAGAATGAAGAATTTGCCTTTGGGGTACTATCACTATGCGAAAAATAGGATTTTACAGCGTTTTTTAAGTCATTTACAGCATTTTTTCAACAAAAAAAAAAAAACGCTGTGGAATCGAACACTGTAAAAGATACAACAACGCTTTTAAAAAAGCGCTATAAAATATGTAGATATAATGCGCGCTTGTTATGCACATTTTATAGCGCTTGTATTTAACAAGCGCTATTAAATGTCATTTTTGGCGTAGTGTATTTTATAATAAAGAGAGAGTAGTAGTTCAGCCAAGTCGTAGAGACACACCAAACTTTGTACTACAATCGAATTATAGAGTGTTTTACATATAGATATAACATTACAATTGGAGTTTAGACTCAACTGTCAAGTACTTGTACTATTTTTTTTTTTTTTTTCTTTTGCTAAATAAAGATGATTGTATTACATTTTGTACTGCATTATATGCTTTAAGGAATTCATATTCCATTAAGAAGGGGACAACTTTGATTGGAGGAATGACGAAGCCCACTTCACAATTCACATTATTGCATGGCATGCAATGCAATCATATTTCTTCAACTAAACTCTATCGTAATTCAAAACTAAAAATCTAAAAAAAAAAATATTGTCACCTTTAATTTAATTGGAGTTGAATTGTGAAGTACAACGATTTTTAGCTTAAAAAGGAAGTATTGGATCGTACTATCGTATTTCAATTGTACTGCAAAATTCTGCTTTTAATTATAAAGTCGTTTTATAGAGTCATTAAGCAATTTGGTTTATGAAGTTGGAAGTGTGGGTTAAATTAATTGTTGAATTTTTTTATTTAATAAATATATAATTAAAATTGTAAAATAATAATTAAAATAGACCATCGATAATTTCTTTTTTATATAGATATTATAATTTAATTGAATAATTGACTACTTAATGTTGACCACACATCAATATCATCACTATATAGATTTATTTTCTAACGATATTTAAGTATTTTATAAACTAATTTGTTCATAATTAGGTTATGCACAATTATAATTACTCACAAATTTATATTTGAGATTCCAAAATTGCATCGTTAAATTTGTCTTTGAGAAAATAACATTGATGTGAGATCAATATGAACAAATCATATAATCAATAACAATATCGCATCAAAATATCTAGCAGTAAAAATTTACATAAATATTATTTTGATTGATATTTTATAATTTTAAGAATGTATTTATCAATTCAAAAAATGCAAAAACTAATTTAATTATGTTTACAATTTTAATAACTAATTTGCATATTTACTTTTAATATATATTACATTACAAAAGTATTTTTATTAATGTTTGAAACAAAATGTAAAAACTAAATATAATATATTTATATTAAATTGATTTACATTCTTAATATATTTAACGTTCATATCTAATCTAATAATTAAAAAAGTTCAATAATAAATGATTGGATATTTACATAAAATTTAATTAGATTTCATCATAATATTTTATCATATTGTGTTTTAAATATTTTATAAATAAGATGGATGTTTCTTCAACTTTTGATGTTTGTTCATTTTTATTGGATGATATGATAAAGTAAACTCTAAAGTATAATTTTGATTAAAAAGATAGTTGTCTTTTTAATACTAAAAACAATATTTTTTCTATAATTTTATTTAATTTATACCTTTTTTAGATGTAAAATAATTTAATTAAATATGTCATTAATTATATTTTTTTATAATTGTAAAACATTTTAATTGTTGTACTAAAATATTTTTATTTTCTTAGGCCTAGATATATGAAAATGTAGTTACTTTTAAAACCTTAAAGCTCTGTAGCTTTACTGACTTGACCGTTGACCGACCCAAAAAAGCACTTAAAAATATGTAATTGATTTGAGGCATATAATTTAATATAAAATCAAACTAAATAACTAATAATAAAATCTTAAGAGTTAAATGGTCACTATAAATTTAATTTACACTATCAATAAAAATTATGATAAATTTTTTATATCACGATTCAGTTTTTTTAATATATATATATATATACACGATCATTCGTTAACTTTAAGAATAACTATATAGTAAATTATTTTACTTAATAATTTAATATTGAATTTATTGAATATCAACTTCAAAAATTTGTATAAAATATTATTTGATACTTTATTAAATAATTTTAAATGAACATATAATAAATTTTTTAAAAATATAAGTAAATATCAATTTTTAAATTATATAGTTATAAATTTTAGATTTATATAAAAAATTACGTGTTTGATAATTAATATATTATGTCAACAACCAAATATTTAATTAGTAAAATTTATCATTTATTTTGAATTATTAAGTAGAGCAACTTTTCATAAGTTACTCTTGTCACGGATATTAATTTAATTTATATACATTATAAATGTAAAAAAAAATCACATTATTAATAAATTATAATTGTTAAATTATTAATAATATTTTACTTTTGTATCGGCAATACATGTGAATTAAACTCAGGATATATTATGAAGTATATAATTGATTTGAGGCACCTGATATGATTTCATATATAATGAAACTAACTCCAATGATTTAATCCAAAGATTTGATATAAAATAATATAAAATTAATCTAAACAAGAACTATCCACTTTATATCTTCACACAAATAATTTCAAAATTAGATGGAAAATATAACAGAATAGTAGACTCTTATTCAGTATAAGTATAAATTTTACATTTTCAATTTGTCTGTATCCTTTAAATTTATTTATTTTACTCACTTAAACTCAAATCTTAATACCTCAAAAAAACATCTAAATAATCTTAATAAAAAATCTCAAAAAAACATTTATTAATAATAAAATCTAACCGTTACATAGAAGTAGTATCTTATCATCAAAGTTATTAAAATCTAGTAATTAACATAATAATTCCATATAGTACAGTGGCCCACCTATAATATATTGCTCGTTGTTAATATTCCATTGCACCACACACTCTCATTGGTTTTGCTATAAAGGCACCACTTCTATTACCAATACCCTTCATTCTATAACCACCAATTGTGAATACATTCTTCTTCTTCTTCTTCTTTTGCGTTCACTTTCTTTCATCACATAACCATGTCTTCTGAGGTACTTCACTTTTTTGCATCTTTTCTTTCTTGTTGCTAGCTCTTGTATCTTGTGCTTGATTATTGTGATTGTGTGTCTAATAATTTTTTTTGGAATTTGGTTTTCTTCTATTTTTCCCTCCATCTAGTTCCTTGGTTTAGGCGTTTTGTGATGAAATAAGTGAGTTTCTAGTTCTCATCATTATTAATATTGCGTTTGGATAAACCTGCAAATCTGATCATTCAAACCAATTTAATGTGGATTTTAATCCAATTTATTTAAATTTGAGTTTAATCTAAACAAACTCATTTAAATTTAATGGTATTGTTCGGATTATAAATTTAATATTTTAAACTTGCAAACATATTTTTATTTATTTTTTAATTATTGATGTATAATCATAATTTAGTTGTTGGAATTTATTTGAGGAATTGTTGTTAACTTAATTAATTTAAATGATTTATTATATTTGTAGATGTATTTTAAATATTAAATGATATAGTATGAGTTTATAATTTTTAAAATATTCAAGTATTTAAATCTAATTATATATTTTTTAAATAAAATATATATTTTTTCTTTATGACCAACCGGACTCAATCAGCTTATAATGAAATAATAATAGTAAAGAAGATTCAATAATATGCTCAAAAGGGTTTTTATATATAAGAAGTTGCATAGTATATATATATATATATATATATATATATATATATATATTTATTGGATCTTAGGAGTTGCATACTATATTAGTATTAAGTTTTCAATTTTAAAGAGTTTATTTTATGAAAGAATTGAATTTTAAAGAGTTCAAAATTAATGTTGTTTGTGTACATGTATTAGTTTTCATTGAAATGAAAAATAAAAAGAACAAACTCTGTCAATAGTTGAAATTTCGGTATTATTTCTCTCTAATGACTCAAATTGAAGTTTCTTTATTTTTTATTTTATTTTTTTATTTATAAGCAATTTTAAGTTTTGTTTGCTAAAAATCTTTAGATTATGTGGCCTCTAATAATTATTCAAGATTTGTGTTTTTATTAGTTTGTAACAATACACATTTTTTTAGTAGCAATTTATAACAAATTAGATTAACATTCTACACACAAAAATAACCTCATCAAGCATTGAACCCTTTTCTAATATTTGCCCTCTTATTGAAAAATAATTGGTTACACTTGAATTAAAAGTTGTATTATAGAGAATATTTAGATCATTCTATTCTTAATTATTCCTTGATCTTTTTCTGATGCCCTGCTTTGTTCTCATTCTCTTCATCTATCATTTATTTTCTTTAAATATGTTTCTTTTGTATGTGAATTATAAATTGTTAATGTATGATTTTTTATTTTTATGTTTTTTCAATTTGAATTTTCCAATTGTGATTACAGACTGTTGTCCTAAAAGTAAAAATGTCATGCCAAGGATGTGCTGGAGCAGTCAATAGGGTTTTGGAAAAAATGGAAGGTATTTTTAATTATCATCATATTGAATTAGTAATTGTGACAATGTAATATCTTAATATTTTTAACTGAAAATTTTGTTAATCAATATATATTGTATTTTTCACAATCATTAGTAATTACCTTTTATTTTATTTTGAATGGTTCTATCTATATATTTTCTTAATTCTATTTTTTTTAATTACTTTCCTTTGTAAAAAAACAAACAAATTCTGTATTTCTAAACACATGATTTTTCAAAAGCTTTCAATTAGTGGTATAGTGCATAACAAAGTTATTCTCTTAAGGCTTGTTCTTTAAGTAAAGCTACATTATTCATGCATAAACTTTATAATCTTTTACTTTGTGCATCAAATTGTTAAACCACTCTTTCAATATATTGTATAAAAATAAAATTTTGTTGTTATAGGTGTAGAATCATTTGACATTGATTTGAAGGAACAAAAGGTTACTGTGAAAGGAAATGTTAAGGCACAAGAAGTTTTCGAGACTGTTTCTAAATCTGGAAAGAAAACTGAATTTTGGGTGGATTCTGAAAACAAGACAATAGAAACTGAACCTGAGAACAAACCTTCAGAAGCTGAAGCTATTCCCTTTGTTGAACTTGATAACAAGCCTTTAGAGAATTCTAATGTTGTCTCTGTTGAACCAGAAAACAAGCCTTCTGAAATTGACAACGTTGTTGTCTAAGATACTTGTAGTTCTATTTCTCTTAGGAAATAGTCTATTTTAATTTTAATTGTTCTTTGATGTTTACATTGTTGTGGTAATATTTAAGCTACAAGTACTTTCTTATTTTGCACTTGTGTGTTTTAAATTGGAATGTAACTCTTCCCTCTCTGTTGTATCTGTGCTTCAATGAGAGGCTATGAAGTGTTCGAGGAATATATAGCTTACTCAACTTTCAATTTTTTTTGGTACAATAGAAGGCCCTAAGCCTCATAGGAAAACTTTGAATTTTTTTTTTTCTCGGGATTAAAAGTATATAATGTATTTGTGGCTAGAACTATATTTTTCTTCTTCTTCTTTTGTCTTGATTACAAGTAAGAGCAACAAATTTTATAATTATTAAGTAATTTATTTAAATATAATTAATCTTCTTGATTTCATGACAAATTGTTGAAAAAAAAAATAGTCACTGTAAGAACTTTTAATAATCGAGCAATATTTTATAAATGACATCAATAAATAGAATATATGTAGTTATTTTTTAAATAAAAGTATTTTTGACAAATACAATTAGTTAAATTTGCTTATATTTGAGACTATAAATGAATTCTTTTTCTTCCCTACCAATAGGAATCAATAACACTAGATAATATAACATCAATAAAGGCAACTTGAAAAACAAAAGAGGAACTAATTTAGAGGGGCAAACATCCCAAAATAACACCATTATGATCCCGACATATACCACCACAATGGCGATATCAATAATAGAAGGAATATTACCTGCGATTTGTGTATCCATACAATTTCTAGAGGCATTACTAGAGCAAAGAAATATCAAATGGGATTGAGGGGTGATGTTAGTGCTTGCATGAAAATTCCCCCATGAATAAAATTGAGGATTCAAGAAGACTACGATGAGAAAAGGCTGAAAGTCAACATTATTTGGAGGTGAATGTGGTTGATGATGAGCAAGAGGAAAGAGGAAAATATGTCAAAGGACATTTGGATTCCTTTAGGAGGACACCAACAACAACATCCAATTTGAAGCAAACAAGCATTTCCGATAAGGAAACATGAGCTAGGACAATTAAATTTAGAGCTCATGGTTTTATAAGTGTGTAATTACCTTAAATATTTTGCATGACAAATTCGTTAAGTTTATGATTAAGGCAGTTGACAACTATAGTTTGCATCTAAAGATTCCAAACTATTAAGAGTTACGAATCTCATTCTTGAAAAACGAATTGGAGCTTACTAATGAGATGTTGCAACCACATATTGTAGAACAGGCTAAAAGTGGTTGTTCTATCATGTCTGATGCATGGACATATCGTAAGTATAGGAAATTAATCAACTTCATGGTTAATTATCCCTGTGGGACAATGTTTGTCAACAATGTTGATACTTTCGGGTATGTGAAGAGCGAATAAGAACTATTTGAGCTCTTGAATGCTTTTGTGTTAGATGCGAGAGAAGAAAATGTTGTGCAAATAATCACATACAATGTAGCAATTATGTTTTGGTGGGTAAAAGTATTTTTCGTTACTTGCTTAATTTAATTTTGCCAATTTCATAACTTAGGTTTATTTGATATTGTAGGTAGAAAATTACAAACAAGAAGACAAAAATTCTTTTGGACGTCATGTGCAACAGATTGTATCGATTTGATGTTAAAAGAAATTGGGAAACTTCCAAAATTCAAAAAGGCATGTAAAAAATGAGTTACTCTTGTAAGCTTCATTTACAATCATACCATGACCTTAAATACAATGAGAAAATATCTAACAAAGTTGAACTAGTAAGGGTTGGCATTACTCGTTTTGCTACTCATTTCCTTATATTGCAAAGGTTGTACAAAATGAAAAATAACCTTCATAGGATGTTCACCTCATATGACTGGTCCATCTTAAGTGTATCTAAGAAGCTTAAAAGTAAAAATAAAAGAGACATTGTACTCTTGCCATCTTTTTAGAATGATGTGTTCTATAGTTTTAAGCTCATGGGACTTCTAGCCTGCAATGAGTTACATTTATTAGGCTACGGATAAGGCCAAGGAAACCATGATGAAGTCTTTCAATAACAATGATAACAAGTAAAAATATGTTTTTGCTATCATTGATAATAGATGGAATTGTCAACTTCATCACCCACTTCATGCAACTAACCATTATCTTAATCCCCAACTCTATTATGGTGAGGCAAGTGATGGGCTCCTCACATGTCTTCAGAGGCTATGTGCTACTACTGATGAAGAAGATAAAGCTATTGTTGAACTAGAATATTATAGGAGGTTTGAAGGACTCTTTAACTTAAAGGCTGCAATAAGAAATAAAACTACTATGGCTCCTGGTAAGTCAATGTGAACTATTTTGGTAAATTTAATTACATTTACATGAGATATTATGTTAATAGTCATCCTAATTGGTTATTCATTACAATTGAGTGATGGAGAACTTATGAATATCATGTTTCTAACTTGCAAAAGATTGCAATTAGAGTATTGAGTTTGACATATATTTCTTCAAGTAGTGAACACAACTGGAGTACTTTTTAGCAAGTAAGTAAATGTAATTTTAGTTTAATTTATTTGAAATTGATTGATTGATTGTTTGATATAATGGTTGCCAAAGAAGATAATATTCTTTTTCCAAAAGTTTAAAATAGATTCATTCCAAGAAAAGAAACAAGCTTGAGCATCAAACGTTGCAAGATTTGGTTTTTGTGAAGTATAACCAAAAACTTATAGAACAGCTTGATAATCATGAGTTAATTGATCTCATTGTCTTAAAGGGCATAGACTATTGTAATGAGTGGTTGATGTGAGTAATGGTTGAAGATCAAGAAGCGGTTGGATATGGAGATGACTTGGTATTTGAGGATGATACACTGGCTTGAGGGGATGTTGCTAATGTGGCAGGGGTTGGTGAGTTAGTAACAATCACTAGAAGCCAATAAAGAAAGAGAAACTAAGTTGTTTGTTTAGGCATACATAACATAAAGGAATAAGAGGAGGATGCATAATAATTTGTACTTGATAATGATGATAAAGAGCTTGAATGACACAATGAGGAAGAGCTTGAACATGACGATGATAGTGATATCATTTAAATAATCACTTGTTTTTATTTAAATACTTAGACAGGTTGTTTTAACTCTTAGAGGCTAGATTTTTTTTTTTTGCTTTTTAATATGTTTGAATATTACATGTGTTATTTTGAGTTTTAGAGGCTAGAACTTATGTGTTACGATACTTTATATTATGTTTGAAATATTAGTAGCAATGACCTTTGAATTTAGAACTTAGGAATATTTCTTTAATTTTTGCATTTTTGCATTTTTCTATTTTTGTTTTTTTTGTTTTTATATATGTATGGTATTAAACAATAATTTTTTTTAAATATTTCCCTATACTCTTTGATGTAGCGCATATACCACTACTTGCTACACCGCAATAGAATTTTAAGGGTCGACTAATATACTACGCTACCTGCTACTGACTACATAGTCTCCAATCGTGGAGGGAAAATCTGAGTGAAACTCTTGGAAATATACCTACTACCATTACAAATGAAAGAACTAACTTTTGTGGTCAATTGACCATGCAAATTTTCAAGTATATCGAAAAGAATAACCTCCAATGGACAAAGCCAAGGATCAATCAAAAAATAGATAAGTTGATTGTAACAACCCAACACTTAATGTTATTGATAATTATGATCTTCTCACCCCCTTCTACCTTATGTAAATAACGAGTTTTTTCATTCCGTTGGAATCGAATCCGATACTTTAGGGATAATTATCAATGTCCATTCATTTCCACTACCATGTAACAACCCAACTTTTGCCGTTATCGCCACTGTTAATCACGACATTTTCGCCCCCCAATTCAATTGGTTGTGAGAATGAATGAACGGTGATACTTATAAAATAAATTGGATTTTACAAAATAAATGTTTTTATATTTAAAAACATCAATTCAATTAAATTGGACCAAACAACATATTTTTTTATCGGGTTGACTAGAAAATTATGAGAAAAATAGTAAAAGTTCCTCCAAACTAGCGTTCATATTTTTTTCCCTCCAAAATAACAAACTAAATTGATATGTCATGCTAATTAATAGCTCTATTTATCTCAAACTTGTTCAACTTCTTAGCCTAATTCTTCGTTCATCTATGACTGTGTTTACAAAATTTGGGTGTTCACATTACAAATTTACAACTTAAAATTTTGATATACAATCAAATATTATATTTAATTTATCAATTAAAATTTTAAAAATTTGACACCCTAATATTTTGTTCAAGTTCCATCACTTACATAACTTGATTGGTAACATTCTAATTTGCATAGAAAACCCTAATTCTAAACAATCACTCTCAAACTTTGATTTTGAATCCTAATATATTCAATTTTCTTTTATACTAATTGATTAGGTTGTGATGATTTATATATCAGATTCACATAATTTGTCAAACTAATTATTTATGCATGTTATCTAATTAATTAGCTAACATCTAAATGATTAATGACATTTTTAATTAATCGATTAGCGAGTTATACATAGTAATCAAATCGATTGGTTGGGATTCATATGTGAAAGAAGAAGACAAACTAGCTATTGATTCCTCAACATTGTTGTAGTTGTGAGAAAGACTAAAAATTAGATAGAGACACGGTAAAATAGAGAAACTAGAGTGTGTCGGGAATAATAATTAGTTATGTTAAAGATCTAATCAATTATGTAATCAATTTTAGATCTAATAAAGTATTATATTTTATTATTATTTAATTAAATACTTCATTTGATAAGTATGTAATTAAAATAATAGATTTGTTATCGTAATAGAGATTGTGATAATGAAAAAAAAGTTTTTTTTATCATTTTAGTTTAAATTATTCTCGATCTTAGTATTATTGTGAGTATGACATCAATAACTCAGATAGATTAATATATATATATATATATATAATTTTTATTAAATAAAGATAAATAAATATCATTTATTAAATGGCATATATAGATAAAGCATATATGTTAATATGATCATTGAAGTGACTCAATTGAAATTTTTTAATAGTTGATATTATCTTAATCTATCAATAGAAAACTCTAATAAGTTTTCTTTGATATGAGGTTATCATAATAATTAAAAAATTGTTTATTGTATTTTAATTTCGGATACCTAACACCTAAGGGTGCTAGCATTGAAACGATATTTGGTACAATTAAATATTTGTATAATAAATAATTAATCAAGACGAGATTCTTCATAATGAATGGTAGCATTGAAAGGATATTTGTGACACCCTAAACCCAAATTCAAATATAAAGTAAAATGCATTAGTTTTTAAAGAGATTCACAGCGGTAATAGGGTATAAATTTTTTTGTTTTTCTTTTAAACTATAAGGTTCAAGATGTCACATTTAATCTTACACAAAATGCTTGCATAAAAATTTTCAATAAAAAAAATATCCTTTAATATTAACTATAGTTGAGATTTATTAAATAAATATTTCCCTTATAGAACAAGTTCTAAACTCAAAGAAAATTAATTTCTACCTTCAAATAAAAGATAAAAATAACACAATTGATCGATCATATTTACAAAATCCGAAATTAGTTCAAAACTCAACAAAATACAAAAATTACTCCCACCTAATATCACCTATTCAGAACGTGGATCACCAATCGATAACCTGAAATAACTGCGCTCTCGCAAGCGCCACACACAAGCAACGAGGGGTGAACTTCGAAATTATGTAACAGTATAAGATAAACGAGGAGGACACGCAAGTAGTCAAAACAACACAAATAAAGAGAAACATCCAAAAACATAGTATCAAAGGTTAATCTAATTCAATCACAATCAAACAGTCACAAGGATGAAATGCTATGCATGTCCTATACTCTATACTTCTTCATCATTTGGTACCATTCTACTCTTAAGTACTTGGTTAGGAGGCCTGATACTATGCCACTACAAAAGTGGACGGACAATTCATGAATGACCAAGTCCTCATAGATCCCCTCAACTCAACCCGAGACACATATACGCGACGGTCGGGGTACTCTTGTGTTGCACGGTAGTTCCCGGCCTTAGGGAATAACCAACTAATCCACTTAGGAATTCCCCACTAGGTGTACCCCCAAGGTCTATCAGTCTTACCTTACAGTTCGATTGTAGCCCTCCACGATCAGGCTCATTCAGTTGTACTTCCCCGAATCACTAGGTTTGTCAGACCCTCCCTATATGATGACAAAATAATCCTAACTCCAAAATCTACAACACGTATCTCAGACTTATTCGATCATCACAACTCAATAAGTTTCAATATTACTTCATAATATTTCTTCATTATATATCTTTATCAGTCAATCACAATAAAATCACAATATTTGGTTTACACTACTCACAATACACAATCCAATTGCATCAATCACATAATAAGGAATTCAATAGGTGACACATTCTAGTAATATCACAAATTCAATCAAGTAACAAAAACATTCGAGTACACATCATTCATACATTAACAATCAGCATAAGATTTCATAAAATCAGACAACATACAATCTTGATATAAATAAATTCACGGCAATTCTATAGGTTACTAGATTATATTTTAATCCTCACTATTACCATTCACATTTTATTAATTAATTATTACTACTCAATAGGGCTCAACCGTACGTAGTAAGCCCTGAATGAACATTTGGGAATTTCAGCATTCCCGTTCATCTCACGTTATTTTATACTCATAAAATCGAACCTCATCTCACCCCTTACCTCGACTAAAGATTCCGTCCAATGAATCTGATATGCTAACGAGTCATTTCTTTATCGGTCGTCGTCTCTAATAGTCCGCGAGGGAATTAAAACCACACAACCACAAAATACAAATAAATTACTTACCATGAATAAATGAATAAATAAATAAATAACAAAATAAATAATAAATAAGTAAGTAAATGAATAAATACAATAAAATAAATAATAAATAAATAAATAAATAAGTAAATGAATGAATAAATAATAAAATAAATAAATAATTAAATGATAAAATAAATAATAAATAAATAAGTAAATGAATAATAAAATAATAAATAAATAAATAAGTAAGTAAATGAATAAATGAATAAATAAATAAATAATAAAATAATAAATAAATAAATAACAAAAGAAAATAAAATAAACAATAAATAAATGAAT
>JBBPBS010000214.1:4019386-4036256 GCA_037974835.1 Cicer judaicum | reverse complement strand
TATTATTATTATTTTAAATAAAATAAATAGGTCTAATATCAATTATCAATTATTTTAATTTACATAACTACAAAGACAACAAAATACACGTAAAAAGATTATTACATCACAAGAAACACATGTATAAAAAATATCACTACTTTATAATAATAATAATAATAATAATAATAATAATAATAAATTAAGGTATAATAAGAAATTAGAGTGTTACAATATTTAATACAATTAAATACTTGTATAATAAATAATTAATTAAGATGAGATCAGTCATAATGAGTTTGCTCTATCATAACATGAAAATCTCTAGCTAAAGAAATTGAAGGTTCTTGAAATAAGTTTATTAAACCATAGATTATAACTTATTAGAGTTTGATAATAGTATCGAGCTTTAGAGCTAACCAGAGTTGGAACTATAGAGAAAAATATTATATTATTCTTCTAATGGTTCTTGAAAGTATAATAGTACTTACAAGTTACAATGCAGACTTAAAGGAGCTAGACGCCTACCTTTTAATATATTAATTTGATTAATCTATTATCGGTTTAAAATTGAACTTACATAGTCACGTACAAACGAGTCTTCTAATTTTTGTCAAAGAACTATTTTGTGGTTTGATAATTAAATTGGAATATATATATATATATATAAATGGAGCATATTTTGGAATATATATTTGAGATTCACATTTTCATTGATTTTAAACATAGTACATTTTTGAATGAATGTATGTATTCAAAAGAAATGTATATGGAATATGAATCTAATTGCAAGTTTGGGAGACGAAGGAGGATAATTTTCTAATAACTAACACTTTTAATTTATCTTCATGAAGGGTGGTCATACGAAGGAAAAGAAAAATGTTTTCAATTAAATATTTGTATAATTCATGTCAACACACAATCATTCAAACAATTTATCTTTTACTCATTCTTTTTTATCAATCAACCTATCTTTACTTATGGTTTACTTAAGTTAGTAGTCCTCAAAAATCACATAATTTTGTAACACTCTTAGAAGAAGTTAAATAATCTATAGTAGAGAGATAAAATTCATTCCTTCACATAATCACTTGAATAAAAAAAAAAATTCACCGCAGCTAATAATAAATTGACCAACCAACCCTTGAATTCTACTACAACAGAAATGATAACTTATGGTTTCTTATATATATCTTATCATAACAAAGTAACAAACAAAATGGACCATTACAAAATTATGACTACAAATCGAGTGTAGACACATAGATACAATACAATTGGAATTCAGACTCAATTTTCAACTACAACTTTTTTTTTACTTTATAAAGATAGGTGTATTACATTTTGTGTTCTTTAAGGAATTGATTCCAATGAGAGGGGGACAAATTTGATTGAAGGGATGATGAAGCCCACAATAACATGCAATGCAATAATATTTCTTTAACCTATATAGGCCATAACTCTATATAACTAAAACCTCAAAAATTTGTTTCTATCGCTTATTTTAATTTGTCCAACACAACTTTATTTAGTGTTTTGTTTTCTTAATGGTCCATTAATGTTTATCTCAAAATATAAATGGACAATGTGCCATTTAATTGTACTATTCTTATTTTATGATTTGAATTAAACTTTACTTTTTAGATAAAAGAATATTAATTTAAGTGTTTGTTCTTTATTCAATTTTAGTAATTAATGAAATTATATGTTGATTACAAATAACATATTCATATTTTTTGTCTTCCACTAGAAATAATCTTGTATTCTTGTTAACAGATAGTGTTTCTCACTTTTATCTCTCATGAATAGTTTGAGTTTGTTGCTAGTAGATCTATCATTGATAAATGTCTTAGGGGAAGTGCATGACTAGCTAGAGGCAGAAGAGGTGAAACTGCACTTAAAGTGGATATTAGTAATTAAAGCCTATGTTTAGCATGTTGCAGTCTTATTTTATTCATTGATTGGTAATAATTTAAGCTAACCTTCATTTAAGTATTTTCTCAAATTGTGTATTAAAGATCATAAGTTTTGATGATAATTGTTATAATTTTATTTTTATAATTTTATTTTGTAATATTGTCAACTGTGATTGAATCATTTAAAACAATTAGTGTGCTTAAGATAACATGAGTCTAGAAACACACAATTAGATTTATTGTTGTTAGAGTAGGATGGTGATATTTTAATTTAAAAATATAGAATTGGGTCTTAGAGACACCTACTTAGTACTTTAATCTTAAACTTCTCCCTCTATTACTTTACTTCTTTGTTTGTTCATTAACAAGAAGATAAGTTATCTTCATTTTACTTATAAATCAACATAGAAATAGTTTTTGATAATTAAATTTTAATTTCTTGATTTATGTACTTGTTTTTCTTAAATATTCTTCAATATTTTCATTTTTTTTATAATAACAAATTTTGATAATAACAATTACTGATATCGTCAAAATCTATGACATCTTTAACTATTTCCTATATAAAAAGAAATATGTACTATTTCTAAGAAAAAACATATTTCACATTTTTATTTTAATATGTAATCTTTTTTTTATTAGTCATTATCTCATATTATTTTGACGACTATTTTAATATTGATTTTGTTACTTTCATAATGAATCCGACATATATTTTTCTTTAATAAAGATAGAATTTGCAAGTCTAGATGGTTTTTTTAGTATTGAGGGAAACCTCGCCATTGTGTTTCTACTTTTCATTTTCTCTTTCAATATAAATTTATTGACACACCTAATAAATGTTTTCAATCAAATCACTCATTCGAGCACCAATTGTTTACAAGGAGTATATTCAATAAAAAATGTAACATAGCTCTATTATTGGACATGTGTTTTATGTAGATGTTGTTGCGAAATATAACTTTAAATTTTATTGAACATTCTATTGTTTTTAAATACATTGTATCTTTAGTTAATACACATTTTGTAAGTATAATAAAAAAAATATTACTCATATATGATATTTACAAATATAATTATCCAGTGCATCGCACATATATAAGATCTAATTTGTTTAATTAAAATATATAAGTAAAATGAGTACTGATGTGGGATTATTATCTGACACACTGTGTTTAAATTTTCTTTTGCTATGTAAATTAATTGTCAAATAATTTCTGGTGCAGTTGAAATTTCTTTTCTAATTTGTCTTTCTTATCTCTAATAAAGTCATAAAATATATAATTTACATATAAAAATAGTTGAATATAGCATTTAGCAATATTCTTTTTGACAGGGCATATAATAAAAATATAATAACTATCAAAAATATAATCCTACATATTAATATTATACACAAAATTAATTATACTAATAATATTTATTTCGTTTATCTCATTTTCTAATTGATTTATTTATACTTTATTACTTTTAAACTCTTCATAAAGTATAGAAATTTGACCACTTTATTTGACTCATTATGTCATTGATTCATTTCATTAAGTAACAAACTCATTATAAAATTTCAATAAAAAATATAATATATTGTAAAATATATAATAAAATCCAAATTGTTTAGCTTATTCAACCGAAAAACATAAAAATTAAACCACTTAATTTTAAACTTAAAATCAATCAAGCGACAATTGAATTAATGACTTAATAAGAGAAAATTTGCCCAAGACAATTTTTCCTTTAGAGACTAGAGTGAAGCCTTAATAGACAAATCTATGACATATTAAACCTTTAACATAAAATATCAAACCCATTATATTTTGTTTTAGATGAGATGAAATAGTAAATAATAAAGTCTTGAGTTCAGATATATGACATTTGTGGCCTTATAAATCAAACCCATTATTCAAACTCTAAGTAAATTATGAAATCTTCTCACATTGCAATTGGTACATGTCAGCACCAATTTGATATAGTTAGAATAAGTTCCTGTATTTTTGTCAAAAAAGAAATTCCTATATTAAAAAACACTCAAAGAAAATGAGGATCATGTCTAATAGTCAATCTAAGAAAAAAAGTACTTTTTGAATTTTACTTACACATCTACAGAATCTCACACACAAATGGAATATTTATATTTTTATGTATTTTGTGACTTATTTTAATAAATTATATAATATTATTAATGAATACTTAAATTAATCAATCTACTGTACTTTGAATATCAATAGATATAGATTATTAGATAAAAATTGAATAATAATTTATATTTTAAATTTTAAATTTAGATTGTCTAAATTGATATTCACATTTTGATTATTCACTATATCATAGAAATAAAGTCGTCTTAATATTTTTGAATATTTTATTCGAATATAAAAATGAAGACTTTAATAAAAAAAACTACAATTTTAATAATAATAAATTATTTTAAAATATTATATTTTTATCAAATAAAAACTCAAAAACTTAAATATATAAATACAACTTCAAACAAATATTAACTTCTTAGCTATTTAAAAAAGTCAATCTCTTTAACATTTTTTAAACTAAATTTATAATATTCGAACATACTATTGAATAATTATATTTCAAAATAAAATAATCACCTATTCTTAATTAAATTTCATAACTTTTAAAGATACTGTCAAAAAATATATCAAAAGAAAAGTCAAATAACAATATTTTTAATCATTATTTTTTTTGTCAAAACAAACTTTGTAATTTTATGATAGTTTTTCTTTGTAAATCTATTAACTGGCTAAATTTTTTTGTTGAGCTCAATAAAATTTAGTGCAATGAACTATTTTCTCTATACATTTTTAAATTTTATTAGAATTAAATATTTATTTTATTAAATAATAGTTTTTAATTAATAGATCATAATTATTATTAAGTAAAAACAAAATTTGAAACCCTAGTAATTCTAAAGAAATGACCGGCCTGCATAGAGATGCGACCATATAATCTTATTTTTTATTTTAAGTTTGGTGGGAGGGTCTGACATGGGAGATGAACCTCCAATTCCATTTTCTTTGTTTATAAATTATTTAAGAAAATAAACGAAAATTTAATAAAAAGTAATAAAAAATAAGCATAATTTTTACTTTAAAAATCGTTACTTTTAATCTAAAAATAATGATTTTTTGTTCAAAAATTATTTTTTATCTATAAATTTATAATTAGAGTCATGAATCACCATTTTTTAATCAAAATTCTAATTTCAGACTAAAATTATAACAAATGTGAAAAATATGATAAAAAAATTAATTTTAAAATAAAGAAATTATTATTATTTTTTTATAAATATCACAAAATAAAAGATCAAAAATACGATTAATGTCTAGACGGGAATATTTTATCAGTACCCCTTATTTGAAAAAAATATATATAACTGTCTCCTTCTGAAAATTATATATCAAAATTCTATTTTTTTTTTATTTTTTTATAATGTTTTTTAAATTATAAATCGCATTTGGAATTATGATTTTCTTAAGGAAGCCCAAATTTCTAAACGGCGATTTTCTACGTATTTTAAAAAAAAAATCATTTTTTTTAATTTTTAATAGATAACATAAATATTATATATATAATTAATTAATATAAAAATAAATAAATAGAAATTTTAATTACAAATTTTTTTTAGTAAACCCAAGTTTTAAATGGACATTTTCAAATGTTTTTTTAATAAAAAAATTTAATTCAATTTTTATTAAAATAATAAAAATAATATATATGTAATTAATATAATTCCTAAAAATAGATAAATAAAAATTTTAAATTACGATAAAATTTTAGAAAATTCAAGTTCGAAATGCCGATTTCTCAAAGGTTTTATTTTTATTTTTTAAATTATTTCAATTTTTATTGAAATAACTTTTGAGAAAAATAGCATAAGTTCAAAAGAATTAAGACACAAGCACAACACAAAAATATAACGTGTAAACTCCAAAATCGGAGAAAAAACCACAGCCGCTGCCTAAACCGGCAACCAAAGAATTAACACTATGTGAAAATTGTTACAACACATAGACTTCTCTCACTCACACCCAACATCCCAATACAACCACACTCTTACAAAGCAAATATTTAAATTAAGTCAGATACAAGTTTAAAATGCTATTGCTGACTGGTGCATTTGAAAACAAAGGACCAAAACCCAATATATAGCCTTGGCCTTCTCCTTATTCTCCCACACTAAAGGATGTAAGACTTGCAATCAACCCCAACAATAACAAAAGTAATATATAAATAATTAATATAATTCATAAAAATAGAATTATAGAAATTTTAAATTACAATAAAATGTTAGGAAGTCCAAGTTCGAAACGTCGATTTCCCAAAAATTATTTTTTATCTATAAATTTATAATTAGAGTTATGAATCACTATTTTTTTATATTAAAAATCACCAATTTTTAGATCAAAATTATAACAAATGTGAAAAATATGATAAAAAAATCAATTTTAAAATAAAGAAATTATTTTTTTATAAATATCACAAAATAAAAGATGAAAAGTACGATTAATGTCTAGACTCAATAGTACTGCAATAGTTGGAAATAGAAATGGAATTGAAATGTGAAGTACAACAATTGTTAGCGTGAAAAGGAAGCATTGGATCGTGCTATTGTATTGCTTGTACTACAAAATTATGCATTTAATTTTAAGTCTATTTCACATTGGTTCACCAACCTACATATATACCCTCTGCCATGACTTTTTAATTTCCAAGAAAGGGGCGAAGTGGGTATTTGCATATTAAATTAGATGTTAGAAATTGTTAAATCTTAATAGACGTATGATTAAAATTAGAAGAAAAAAAAAACATTTTTAATTGGTCACTTAAAATTTAGTATATTGTGTTGAGAAATGATCTCCATTGCACCACACACACTCATTTGATTTTGCTATAAAAGCACCACTTCTATTACAGATACCCTTCATTCTATAACCACCAATTGTGAATACATTCTTCTTCTTTTTCTTCTTTTGTTGTTCACTTAATTTCTTTCATCACATAACCATGGCTTCTGAGGTACTTCCCATTTTTGCTTCTTTTCTTTGTGTTGTTTTTGTTGCTCTTGTACTTTCTTAATTGTGCCTAATCACTTTGATTATGTTTCAAATCATTTTATTCTATTCTATTCTATTCTATTGGATTTCAATTTCTTTTATTTTTCCCTTGCTATTGTAAATCCTTAGTTTAGACGTTTTGTGATGAAATTGGTGAGTTTCCTATTTGAGATTTCATTGTTTTTTTGTTTTTTTTTTTCAGAAAATTTGGTTCTTATTAAAATATATTCAAAAAGTTTTCAATTTTATAGAGTTTATCTTATAAAGGAATTAGTTTTTAAAGATTTGAAAATGAAAGATAACCATGAGTTCTATCAATTGTTGCAATTTCATAACTGGCACAGAGTGCGGTTGCTTCCTTGTTTTATCTTTTTTTATTTTTTTTTTCATTTTTTTAAATTATTATATGCTATTTCTTTCTAATGATATGCACTTAGTACATCGTAGTAGTACAACTTAAAATTTAACCATTACAAAGCAAGAATTAGAGATTGTTTATTCCTGGTTTAATACAAATATTTAAGTTTACTTTTAGATTATGCGGTCTATTAATTTATTCTACAGAATATTTAAAAACTGTATTTTACAGAATATTTTTAGATTATTCCTACATCTTTTTCTGATGCCCTGCTTTGTTCTCATTCTCTTCATCTTTCATTTATTTTCTTTAAATGTGTTTCTTTTGTATGTGAATTATAAATTGTTAATGTATGATTTTTTATTTTTATGTTTTTTCAAATTGAATTTTCCAATTGTGATTACAGACTGTTGTCCTAAAAGTAAAAATGTCATGCCAAGGATGTGCTGGAGCAGTCAACAGGGTTTTGGAAAAAATGGAAGGTATTTTTAATTATCATATTAAATAATAATTGTTAAAATGTAACATCTTACTTATTTAATTGTCTATTTTATTAATCAGGAAATGCTGTACTTATTTTTTTTTATAGATGGAATGACAAATATACCACCAGAATCTTTCGTATAATTGTCTTAAAATCGAATTTGTGACATAATGTTCAACCTAACAAATAATAATATTGACATTTTGTAATTGCATAGTGCTAGAATTTCTTTTATGTATTTCAATATCTATAGCATGACTATTTCAAATTGTTAAAACCCTTTTTCAATAGATTGTATCAAAATAACAGTTTTGTTATGTTTATAGGTGTAGAATCATTTGACATTGATTTAAAGGAACAAAAGGTGACTGTTAAAGGAAATGTAAAACCACAAGAAGTTTATGAGACTGTTTCTAAGTCTGGAAAGAAAACTGAATTTTGGGTGGATCTTGAAAATAAGTTCACAGAAACTGCAACTGAAGCTGAACCTGAAAACAAGTCAACAGAAACTGTGACCAAAGCTGAACTTGAAAACAAATTCAAAGAAGCTGCAACTGAAGCTAAGAATGAAAACAAATCCACAGAAATTGCACAGCCTTCAGAAACTGAAGTTATTGCCTCTGTTGAACTTTATAACAAGCCTTCAGAGAATACTATTGTTGCCTCTACTGAGCCTGAAAACAAGTCTTCTGAAATTAACAATGTTGTTGCTTAAGAGTTGTGATTCTATTTCTCTTAAGAATTGGTCTATTTTAATTTTAATTGTTGTTTGATGTTTACAGTTGTAGTGGTAATATTTAAGCTACAAGTACTTTCTTTTATTTTGCAGTTGTGATGAATGCTTTTTGTTGACTAGTTTGCTTTAAATTGGAATTTTACTTGTCCCTATTTTTTGTTACTTATTTTTTTCTCTCTTCCTTTGTATTCTTACTTTTCTGTTGTGGTACTGTGTTTCAACAAGAGCCTATGGCTCACTCAACTTTGAATGTTTTTTCACAAGAGAGGGCCTTAAGACCATAAAGGAATTTTGATATTTTTTATTAGTCTTAAAAGACATACATTTGAGAGAATCCAAAAAGAAAAATACTAATTATCCTTTTAAAAGAAAAAGATGTTGTTGGAACAAGTTGTATATTTGAGAGAAATTTAAATTGGGAAGAAAAGAGAAAGAAAATACAAAGTCAGAAAAACGAAGATTGATCTTCGCAGTCGAGAGAATGATCCAGTTTTTCATTAGATTGATCTTGGCTTTTAAGGCTTTTATAGAAGCAGATTTAGCTAATTCAGTTATAATAAATTTAACCGACTTCTAACCATACTCTAACTAACTTCTAACCATATTCTAACTAACTAGTTACAAATCAATTTAAATTACATTTAACAAATGTAAGAGTAGTAGCAGTAGCTAGACCCGAACGACAAGATTGAAATAGAACTGTGAAGTACAATAATTTTTAGCTTGAAAAGGATCATAGATTCTGCTATTGTATTGCAAATTTCTACATTTAATTATTAAGTTCGTTTCACATAATTTCACCAACATGCATGTATAGTTCTTTCTTACTAAAAAAAATGATATTTATTCTTTCAAAAGAGTAGAAATTATATTGATCAATAGTAATAAAATTCAAAATCACTGTAATTGAAAAGTATGTATATGTAAACAAATCTAAAACATTCAATTTAATAGTATAAAACTGTAAAATATAAACAAATGTAACAAAACCTATAAATATGATAAAATATTTTTACCTCGAGAGTTGTTATGTTAAATACACTAAAGTTATTGATTGAATGGACACTAGATCGAAATTGATATGTCAATCTGATTCGAATTAACACTACAACAAGAAAAGAAATCAAACATGCAACACTAAGACGACAAACAAAACAAACGAGACATTCAGATGACGAAATCACAAATGAGATACGAAAGAAAAATAAATATATTTAAAAATCACTTATTTAAATAAAAAGAAAAAAGAACAAAAGGATTTAGAGACGTGATTTTCGTCCCCAAACAATTGTTGGGAAAATAAGCAAACTGAGAAATTTAAATAACAATTATAACACAAGAGAATAACATGGAAACTCCAAACCCGAAGAAAAACCATGATCGTTGTCTAATGACAATAATAGAATACCTCTATGTAACAATTGTTAAATACATAGACTTGTCTCATACTCTTTATGTTTCCTAGTACACTAACACTCTCCAAAACAAATATTTGAACTACATTTCACAACACTTTTATTATGATAAACACTTAATTTAAGTTTTGATGAAAATAAATAAAGGTTAATTAAGAATGTTAATTATGATTCTAAATGTTATGTTAATTTAACTTGTGTTTTATAGTGTATAAAATTAAATATAAGATTTAAACAAAGCAAAGAAATCAACATAAAAAGGCAAAAATCTAAACAGACAAAAAAGAAGAACATTTTTGACAAAATCTGGAAAACGAAGAATGTTCTCCAGGACCAAGAGTGATCAAGACAACGTCAAGAACAATCAATCTCCACTGATTAGAAGAAGATAGTGATTCTGAAATTAACACTTATATTATCAGTATTGTCCAAGGAACAAATATGATCCATTCCAATCAAAGAAACAATTCGAAATTACGAAAGAAAAAAAATCATGAATCAGGCAAGATCAAAACAAGACTGACCTTTCTCTAGACTAGTTGTCAAGAACATTGAACAATCTTGAGATATGTAAGACATCACATCAGCCTCGAGAACGATCAGACAAATGTCCAGAATGATCATGATTAAATCTCCAGATCAATTATCAATCTCTAGAATGATCATTGAACCTCCATAATGATCAAACATTCTCTTGAATGTTTAACAATTATTCTGCAACAAATTACATCATTCTTCAATCTATTTTGTAGGAACCAAAATTGCATATTAAATTGATGGCATAAGTAGAAATATTTGAAGAATATTGGATCATTAAAACTCAAGAGAAGACTGCCAAGAACGAAGAAAATCAGTCCAATCAACAGAACTCAGAATATTCAAAAGCTTGAACATTTTTTTTATCATATAATTTGGTCTTTGGTAAAGACTGACAAGAGCACTACCAACAACTCTTTTTGAATATCATTAAATATCCAAAAAGTCTATAAAAGAAAGAACAAAACTCAAGGGAAAATGCAGAAGTTCAAGTGCTAACAAGTCTCATTAAATCATTGACATTCACATACTTGAAATTCTCACTTTCTCAAGCGAGAATCAGTCTAATTATATTTAAATCTTTTGTTATATTTGTAATGAATCTTGTATAAAGAATCTAATCTCACACAAGAGTTGTGACATCTCAGATTCTATCAGAACAATCTTATCAATTGTGTAAAACACAAACCACAAAAGTTAAGTATAGTTTGAGTAGATTATAATAAATCATTTTAAGGTTAAAAGGTAAAGTATAAACTCCTATCTAGAGACTGATAAGAGATTGTTTCAATAGCCTTTCTACGTGGAAAGGACTTGTTATGTAACAGATCAATGTTGATATAGAGAAGTGGTGTACACCAAGATTGTTCTCTGTTTTGAAGATTTAATGAAAATCTCACAATTGTGGGGACTGGACGTAGCCCGAGTTGGATGAATCAGGATTTATCGCTGTGTGTTATTTCTCCCCTTATCTCTATTTAATTTAACTCTAATTGATTGTCGAGTTAAAGATATAAATTGAATTGCTGATTTTAATTAACCAAGACCGTTCTCCATTTTTCTAGTTAAAACCAAAAACATTCTTCGTTTTCTGTTTTCACAACCAAGATCAATCTTGAGTTAAAATTTTAAATTTTTACAGGAAATTTTAAATAGGAACATTTACAATTCAAACCCCATTCCTTGTTAATCAACATTGTTACTTCAACTTTAACACAAGAGCATAAGAAAAAGAAAAATAATTAGATACATTATTAAAGTGTTTTTGACTGGTGCGAATTGTAACAAAAAAATTAGAGCGATATATATATATATATATATAAAATATAATATAATATAATATAATATAATATAATATAATATAATATAATATAATATAATATAATATAAAGCTCTCTCTTCCTTTACAACTCGAAGTAACGTGATATTATTTCAACAAATAAATTTCATTTAGCTCTAACGATCTCCATCTTGATTGAAAATTATATATCTTCAGCTTCCATTGTTTACTACGACAATCATATTTTAGAAGAACTATCATACTCCACCATAAAAAGTATACTCCATTTAAAACTAAACCACTCTAAGAATTTTCACATGAAGCTAACACACTCCAAAAAAATTCACTTGAATTTAAACCACTCCAATAATTTTGATTTGAAGCTAACCATTTCAAGTATTTTTTCTGCATGTCGATAACCAAGTTGAAAATTTATGGTGCAACTTTTATAGTGGCTTTCTCAGGAAGTTCTTCAATAATTGACATAATCTAATAGCACACAGTACATAAATGGAAACCAATACACTTGTGTCAATCAATACCTTGTGTAACCCTAATTGCATCAACACATTATTGACTTGAATTTTGCACAAGACTCCAAAGAAAATATTTAATTACATCTCATAACACTCTAACATAAAAGTATAGAAAAAAAAGAAAAGAATCAGATACAAATTTAAAATGTTTTTTACCGGTGCAAATTATAGTGAAAAACTAAAGTCATCTATATAATCTTGAGATCCCTCTTCCTTTACAAATCCAAGTAAATTTAAAACTATTTCAACTTATAAAATTTTAATCAACTCTAACAATAAAATGAGAAAATAACAAACGAAACACAAAAGAAAGTTAAATATTTGTGGCAAGCAAGTTATTTTTTACTCGTATGTTTATCTTTATCATTCAACCTTTCTTTATTTATGTCTTACTTAGTTTTGTAGTTCTCAAAAATTACAACACTGTAACACTCTTCTTTTTTGCTTGTCTTTTTTTAAAAAACTTAATAGTTCAAATGTATATTTATTTGTCTGGTACATTTTTTTTTCTCGTATTTTCCATATACTATTGTAAAACATATATTCATTGACAACATGATAGTTTTGATGTGTGATTATATCAACACTAATGCATCTCATAAAAAAATTATGCCAATGTGATTGGACAAAAGTAGTACTAGAATGAGTGAATTTTTTTAATTAAAAAAATTCCATAATTAAGAGACATAGTCTCTTTTTTTAGCACAAAGTTCCACCATAGATATAATAACTTTTAGTCTCCTATATGTCTTATCCTAACAATCAAATTGGACCATTAGAGGAATTACAAACTCAATTAGTTGATAGGTTATTTAAAATTTTCCTTTCCCCATACTCTTGGCATAATAAAGAGAGAGTAGTACAACCAATACACCTACTTTGTACTACAATCGAGTGTCTACACATATATACACAATACTAATGGAATTCACGCTCAAGTTTCAACTTTCAAGTACAACTTTATTTTTTGTTTACTAATAAAGATAGGTGTATTAAATTTTGTAGTACTACACTTATTATTGATTATTCTTCTTTATGGAATTCATTGCAATGAGAGGGGGATAACTTTGATTGAAGGGATGACGAAGCCCACTATAGCATGCAATGCAATAATATTTCTTTAAACCTATAATATAGGTTATAACTCTATGTAATTAAAACATCAAAAATTGTTTTTATCGATTTAATTTTAATTTTTCCGAACACAACTTTGTTTAGTTGTCATAATCTTCTTTTGCATAGTTGTTAAAGTTATCACTCGAGTTGGGAAGGTATATTCTTAAATCTTACTCAAGACTCTTACCATTAATTAAAGATTAAACTAATCAAATCATCAATATATCAAACTATCTTCAAACATTGTTCTTATCATGGGTTATACATAAAACAAATTAGTTTAATTGTTAGGATATATTAAAATTGTGATTTGGTAATTTCTTATTAACTTCTGAAATGTTTACGTGAATCGTTAGTGTTTTTTTGTTTTCTTAATCATTAGTGTTGGCATTAAAATGTAGATAGACAATGTCTCAATTTATGATTAATTTATTTTTATTTTAGCATTTGAATAAAGCTTATGTTTTTAAAAAAAATTAATTTATGTGTTTGTCTTTTATTGAATTTTGTAATTAATGAAATTATATGATAATTTATTCATTTATTTTCATGTGGTTTTCACTTGTTATTTCCAATTGTTATTTTCATTGGAAGTAATTGTGTTTGAGACATTGTCCGACCCTAAATCTGACCATATATTTCAGTTGAGATTCGAACTGCAGTTCAACATGTTGTAATATTCATTTTTGAATTATATATATTAAAAAACAAAATATGCTTTTTTTCACTTTATATTGTAAAATAAATATATTTATTTACAATTTTTTCCTTATTATTTTACAAAATATGTTATTTTCTTATCAAACTAGAGATGTTAAAATAGGTCGGTTTAGTAGGTCACTATTTCAATCTAGATTGAAATTTTAAAAAATAATTTAAAAATAATTCAATCTTTTTGGTATAATCTATTTAGTTCAGTTTAAAAATGAGGTAAAGTTGGATCCGACCTTCTAGATTTTGGGTTGATACAGTTTAAGAAGAAAAAACTTAAATTAGATTTTGTTTTTCAGTTAACTCAATTCAATTCACTTAAAAAAAAACGTAAAATCTTAAAATAAAAATACACCTAAAAACTTAATGTCTTATTAAACATATTGCAAACGTTGTCGACCGGTGATATTATGTGTTATATATCATACTAGTTTATGAAATCTAATTTTTTTTTTTTACAAATTTAAAATATTGAATCATTTGTCCTCATAGACTAGAGTAATTGAGTAAAACTTAAATATTAACAATTCAATATAAAATAATATTAATCCATACTCTTATCCACTTAGACGAGACCCTGATAGACCGACTCGGCTATTTGACACTAGTTATAATTATGTTTTAGGTAAGAGTAATATTAATTATCTTTTGAAAAAAGAAAAAGGATAAGAGTAATACTAGTAGTTAGACTCGTAATGAAAGAGTTACAAATAGAATTGGAATTGAATTGTGAAGTACAATAATTTTTAGCTTGAAAAGGAAGCATTGGATCCTATTGTTGGATTGCAATTGTACTGCACATTAATTTCTGCATTCAACTATTAATCTGTTTCACATTAGTTCACCAACATGCATATTATATATGTAGAAAGAATAACAAATTTATTTGCGCACAAAAAAAAATTATATAACCTTCTCTTTAAATCTTAATTCAAATAATAAATGATATTATAGGATTTGACATCTCACGTGTATTTATGTGATATTTATCATCTCTTCGATAGAATAGAAAGAGAAAAAAAAAATTATATAACCATGACTCTTTTCTATCTGAATAGAATAGAACATCATTTTGTCACCTTCAATTTCTTTTATAAAAATTATTAATTTAAGTATAATTTTGGTCTTCTTATTTTCATTTGCTCACAAAATTGGTTCTCTCAATTTTAGTTTTTTCCTCAAAATTTTAGATGCAAAAATAGTAATGTCACATGTTTTCAATGACGCCACAAATAATCTCATTCAAATAGAATAGTTATTTACATGTTATTTATTAAATTACAAAATAAATAATTTCAGGAGTCAAAGAATGAAGTTTAAAAGAGGTTTTCTTGCAATATCATTCTATATCATTATATATTATATATCATGTGAAGGGAACCAAAACTAAAAGATTTTAAAATAAATGGACTAGAAATTGAATTAGAGAAGCACAAAAATTTAAAACTAAGTGGATAGTCTCAAGTAGTTAAAGAAATGTAGTTAAAGTTTAAACTTGTTTTTGGTCCGTGTAAATATAACGGTTTTTAGTTTTAGTCCTTGTAAAAAAATTTGTATCGATTTCATCCTATAATATCGATTTTTTTTTTAGTTTTAGTCTCGGTAAAAAATTTTGTATCGATTTTGTCTCTATAGTATAAAAAATAATTATTTTTGGTTCTTAACGTCAAGTGAACGTTACAAAAATGCTAATAAGCAAAAGAAAACATGGACGAAACATTTAAATATGTTTCTGATTTATGTAAATATAATAGTTTTTAGTTTTAGTTCCTAAAAAATATTTATTTGGAACTCATCCCTGCAACATCCAAAAACTTTATTTTTGGTCTTAACGTCAAATTGATGTTACAAAAATGTAAGCCAACAAATAGAAAAAAAACGTGAAATATAAATTTAAATAATTATTTTAAATAAATTTAACCAAAACAATATTTAAATAACAAATAAAAACAATTTGTATACTTATTTCTAATAAAATAAGTATACAAACTCCAATAGAAATATAAATTTAAATAATTATTCTAAATAAATTTAACCGAAACAATATTTAAATAACAAATAAAAATAATTTGTATACTTATTTCTAATAAAACAAGTATACAAACTCCAATGAAAATATAAATTTAAATAATTATTTTAAATAAATTTAATCGAAACAATATTTAAATAACAAGTAAAAATAATTTATATACTTATTTCTCATAAAATAAGTATACAAACTCCAACGGTAATACAAATTTAAATAATTATTCTAAACAAATTTAACCAAAACAATATTTAAATAACAAATAAAAATAAAAATACCAATTATTCTAATATTTAAATTAATATTCCTATTGAAGTGCTACAATTAATTCATATTTTCCTCTATTTGTCAACTCAAGTTTTTGAATATTGCAGCAAATAAATCTAAACAAATATTTTTCAAAGACAAATACTGAAAACTGTTATATTTACAGGTACCAAAAATATATTTAAATATTTTGTCTATATTTCCCTTTGTCAGTTAACTTTTTTTTGTAACATCCACTTGTCGTTGAGAACTCAAAATAAATTTTTTTTGTTAGAACATGAGGATTAGGACAAAACAAAAACACGAACTAGAGCAACAAAAACTTTTTTTTTTTTAATAAAAAAAATATATTTTGTTTTAAAATAAAACAAATAATATCTTTATTTTTTGACCAAATAAGTAAAATCTTATTGTATAGAAGATGTAAAATCTTAATAAGTT
>JBBPBS010000214.1:3998327-4019350 GCA_037974835.1 Cicer judaicum | reverse complement strand
TATTTAATAACAATATTTTTTATATCACGTTTTAAAGTATGATTGATAAAAAATTCAAACTAAATTACTAATAATAAAATCTTAAAAGAAAAAAAGAATATATTAATTATTATAAATTAATTTTACAATGATAGTAAAGGGTTACTGTTGACTTTATCATTCACTACATAATTATAACATTTGTAAAATGATTATTAATATATTATCAATAATAAAAGTGATAGTTTAAGTTTTTAATTATGGAAATATGTCTCAAATCAACAATAACTTAAAGTTAATTATTGTTATAACTAAATTTAATTATGACAAAAGTTATAGTTAGTTAAACAAATGTGCTTTTAAATACTACAACTATAAATGTATGGCAGTGTTGTTATTGAAGTAATGGTTGAGTATTTGATTGAGAGAGAGGGATATGCAATTTAGATTCATAGGAAATCAAAAAGGAGATTAAGGGAGAGAAAAGAGAGATTGTTTAAAGATAAAGACTAATATTGATGAGTCTCAACAGTGATAGATACTAGGCAAGAGAACAATCTTAAAGTGACTTAATCTTGTAAATTCAAATCTCAATAGTGAATTGTCTTATTTGTTTATCTATGACGTATGTCTCATTAATTGAGGTTGAACACGTAAATATGAGTGTTTTTCTTCCCTTATCTTTCTTCATTTTGGTTTTACTTTGATTTGAAAATTGTTTTCAAAATAGCAAAAACGAAAACGTTGAACATTCTCCGTTTTTTGGGTTTTCAGCAATATTATCCGTTTTCTGTGTTTTATGTTATGGTTAAGAATGTTTTCCGTTTTCTGCTGAAACGAATAACATTATTCATTTTAATTTTTGGTTTTACAATTGTCAATTTTTTATTTTGTTGGTTAATTCTTATTGCAGATTCCAATATTGTTTTAACAATTGGTGTCATCACTGGGGAATGGAGCAACAATGGTTGGAACCACAAAGTTTGATATTGAAAAGTTCAATTGATCAAATGACGTTAGTATGTGAAAGATAAAGATGCGTGATTTTCTGGTACATAAAGGTTTAGTGAACGCGTTGAAAGGTGAATCAGCTCTTCCTACAACAAAGTCTACTCATGAAAAGGAAGAACTAATTGAAAAAGCAAAGAGTATTATGATCTTGTGTCTTGGAGACAAAGCTTTGAGGGATGTTGCAAGAGAACCAACCACAACAACTTTATGGCTTAAACTTGAATCTCTCTACATGATTAAATCATTTTCAAATAGGCTTTTCTTGATACAAAAATTGTTTTCTTTTAAGATGGATGAAGAAAAACATGTTACACTACAAATTGCTGATTTTAATAAGATTCTTGATGATTTAGAAAATTTAGATGTCAAGCTCGATGATGAAGATAAAGCTCTTGTCATACTTAATGCCCTACCAAGTTCATATCAACACTTCAAGGATGCTATCATGTTTGATAGAGAACAAACAATTACTCTTGAATAAGTGCATGCCTCTCTCCGGACAAAGGAAAGCTATAAAAGACACGAGATCAAGAATGATAATCATTTTGAAAATCTGAATGTGACCAGAGGAAGAACTGATAATAAATGGTCAAATGAAAATAAGCATAGGTCCAATTCAAGAACCAAATATGAAGGGAAGTATAAATGTTTCCATTGTCAAAAGAAGGGACATTTCATGAAAGATTGCCCTGAAAGAAATGAATCAAGAAACTCTCAAGATTCTAGAAATGCTACACTTGTTGATGCTGGTTATGAATCTACAGAGGCCTTGATGACTACAAATTTTGAAGGTGAAAAGAACTGGGTATTAGACTCAAGATGTACTTTCCACATATGTCCAAGAAATGATTATTTTGAATAAATAGATCTTCGTGATGGTGGAGTCGTTTTGCTTGGCAATAACAAATCATGTATAGTCCAAGACAAGGGAACAATCAGATTCAAAATGTTCAATGGTAAGAAGATACTTTTGAAGGATGTAAGGTACATACCTGCATCAAAAAGAAATTTAATTTCTATTGGCATGTTTGACATTTTAGGATATTTCTGATAGCGTTTTAGAAAGTTTACTAAATCATTGCAGTAATAATAAAACAGTAGTACCGAGTGTCGAACTCAAGGATTTCGTTTTACTATTAAATTGTATTTAATTAAAATTGAATAAAAATTTCCCAAATTGATTGAAATAATATTTAAAATTAACAACAATAATAAGTATGATCCTTTATGATAAGAAAAATGTCAGGGATGAGTTTCTGTTCGAATCCAACCTTGGTGTCTAATTTAATCCTAGTTACTGAATTCCTTTATTGAATTATTACCGAATTCTCTTTATTATTCTTGCCCTAATGTCCTAGTGACATAACCTTTAATTCCAAAGTAACCCCTAATTATTTAGTAGACTTAAGATTAGAATTAAGCATTACCGCATAAGAATTCTCTTGTTAAACTATTACCTTTGTAACTAATTTAATTGATTTCATGACATGTATCTATCTCTAGGCTACAAATTCATGAGTTTCTCATCTTAATCATTCGTAAAGTCCACTTCCATTTTAAAATACAAACCGTAGAACATTTTAATGTTGATCAAACAATAAAAAGCATTAAGCACAGATATGAGAAAAATAATTCAATAAACTCATTCATATAACTAGAAATCAAATCAGAAAAATAAGGATTTCATCTTGTTACACTCATCCCTAATAAATAGGGTTTAATTTCTCATGACAGAGATACAAAAGATAGGGATTCAAGAAGAATTACAATAGTTATTCACGAATGATTCTTGGTAAAAATTGCTCCAATTATGTTAGAAACGACCGTCTTTGAGTTTCTCTGCTAGAGCACAAGTCTCCTAACTTCCCAATAGTCGAAAAGATGCCTCAAAAGTAAAAAAAAAAAACATAGTTTCAATGTGTTCTTCTGCGCGTCGCGCGCTTAAGGTGTGCAACAGCAGGAATTAAGCGTTGAAATGCGCTTGAGGCGCTCTCAAGGTGCACAACATCTTCTGTATATCGTATCTTGCATTTTGACTTGGTTTGACTCTAATTGGACATCTATAACTCTAAATATCGTTGAAATACTCCACATAAGTCATGTTGATTTCTCACCAAAATTCAGCATTACACAAAAACAAAGTAACAACGTAAAACTACAAAAATCTCTACATAATCAAGGAAATAAGAACATGAACAATTCGTTAAATCAGATATGGCTGAAATACTCTACATAGGTCATATTGATTTCTCACCAAAATTCAGCATTGCACTAAAATACAGTAACAATGTAAAACTACAAAAATCTCTACTTAATCAAGGAAATAAGAACATGAAGAATTCATTAAATCATAGAACTAAAATCAACAAGCTATATCAAATAATTCTTCAAATTAACTGATGAATAAAGATAACTAATACTAAAAACAATGAAAAATATGCATATGATGAAGTGTCATTACAACCCCAAACTTAATTTATTGCTTGTCCCCAAACAACAATTAATTTCAATTTTGGTATAGTTAAGAGAAAACTTAAACTCAATATCTCAATTCAAATCAAATTCAATTCTCAAAGTCTCAGCTACTACAAAACATTCATCATGCTCCATGGTTGCTTAAAAAAAAAACAACATAATTTGTATACTTTAGCATTCCATCATAAAGTTCAACTCTCTTTTCACACAATCTCACCAAAATTTATCTTAAGTGTGTAGCAAAGGTTATGAACTTATCACTCAAATCCTAGAACATGCATCACGCTATCATAGGCTTGAAAAAATTATAGTTAGCAATCACAATGCAACAAACACATACACTCTTGGAGGACTTATGAGTTGTAATGGGGCTTAGGTAAGGGTAGGATATTTTGGGATAATAGGCTTTGCTACTTGGAGTTAGGCATACATTTTCAAATTATTCTACCATTTTTTATTTTTCTTCACCTTTTCATTGTGGAGATTCTCAAACATTGACAAAAGAACCAAGAAGATATTATTTATCAGAGCACACAAACTGATTATATATATCTTTTTCTTTTTTTTTGTGCGATCACCACCCTAAACTTAAAAAGTTGTTATTCCATGAGCAACCCCAAACTTAGAATTTTACCAAGACAAGACAAAAAATTTCCTACCTAACTCCAAGTAAGGTGATTGAATTAAAGTCAGGTCTTTGGCTTGTAATGTGGCTAGTAACCGAAAGAAAGGGCAAGGCTCAAAGGGGTTAGCAAGGGATAATATTTGCATAGGATAGTTAAAAAGGCTCAAACGACAAAATAAAATTGCCTTAGTGTATGCATAAATTACAAGTGATGCAAGTCAGAATTAGTGCAAGTTCTGAAGGGATAACACATGTCTAGATATTCATACAACAAAGAATGAAAGTGTTTAGGCCCAAAAGCTCACAGTTATGATAAAAGAGATCATGATTTTTTTTTTTTATGAAAATTGATGGCATGTTAGACTTCTACAACCACAAAATAATCAACAATGTATGCATTAGTGAAACTCGTTGAATTGAGCAATGACATGAACAAAGAAATGAAATTAAAATTTAAAAATTCCAAACAGAAAACTTAAGATCAAATACAAGTTATTACAACTTCTTCATCATAGTACACATTTAGGGAAAGGAAAGCAAACATACAATTCAACTACTGAAATAAAGTGAAGAAAAAGAAAAGAAAGAAAAATAAATAAATAAATAGATACAAATAAAAACAAAGAAAAAGAAAAAGGAAAGAAAAAACTTCTCTCAATTAGGTAATTCATTCAAGGGAATTTGCTTAGGTCATCCCCTCATGTATCATTATAGTCCCTAGTATACAGGTGAGGTTAAAATAGATAAGAATAAAACATGTCGCCTGGTGTCTGTTGAAATGAAGCAAAGGCTCGATAGAGATTTGTCATCCCTTGTTCTATTATGGCATGTCCAGCTCGTTGATCGATCATCAATTGTTCCATCATAGTTTCCAGTCTACAAAATCTTTCCTCAGTGGGGATCTGTGATGGATGTTAAGGATGGTCATGTGGCCCATGTGTAGCGGTAGTTTCTTCTGTTGGTATCATTGCTTGTGGACCAACATGATGTTCTACCGGAATCATAAAGTATTTTTCTATCCACCTAGCAGTGATTGGGACGACAAGTTTTACCATTTCTTCACTCTGTTTAGGTGACACTCTAACCTTTTCACATAGTTTGCTTATCAAGGATGCATGATTAAAATAGCCTGCCGGAGGATGAAGAATTGATGTCCCCCAAAGATCATTAGCTAGTAACATTCCTACATTAATTTTGTTAGCCTTTATGATAGTAGCTAGTAGACATGCTCTTTGAATTGTTATTTCTGACATATTTGAACATGGCAACAATGTATGATGAACAAAGGTACTCCAAGATTTTGCAATTAGAGTGAGATCCAAAGAGTGCAGTTTCCTAGGTGTGCCATCTTTATTTCGCACCCAGTATGTGTCTGGTATGCATAAAACGTGTAAGATCTCACGCATGTCTATTTTTATGATGTTGTCCTCGATTGCTTGGAAGCGGCAATCCTCATATTTTGGTAGGCCAAAGATTTCATTTATGACTTGAGGGGTGAAGGGCACTTTTTCCCCCTCATATAACTCCGAAATTACTTATGTGGAACTTGTTGATCATACTTTAGATCAGAGGCATTTTCCCCCTAAGTAGGGTTTGAGTCTTTGTCCAATCACCTTGAAGTTTTGGTTTGAGTGTGTTCTTTCAACTCCACAACACCATATACAAATACCTTGAAGATTTTAAAAGGGCCTGACCATGTTGACTTTAGTTTCGCTAGAAACAACTTCAATCTTGAGTTGAAGAGAAGAACTACTTCTCGTTCTTGGAACTCCTTGAATTGAATTTTTTCTGTCATGCCATTACTTGGTTTTTTTTTTTTTTTTTTTTTTTTTTTTTTTTTTTTTTTTTTTTTTTTTTTTTTTTATATATATATATCTTGGTGTTTTCATATGTATAACTCCGGAACTCCTCTAACTTGTGAAGCTAAATAATTATCGATTCGCCTGCCTTCACCAAGTCAAAATTGAAGTACTTTGTGGCCCAAAATGATCGATGCTCTAGTTCAAGAGGAAAATGACAATCTTTACCATACGCTATTTGATATGACGACATACATAGGGGGTCTTAAAAGCTATTCGGTAGGCCCAAAGTGCATCATCAAGTTTCGTTGACCAATCTTTTCTTGAAGCATTCACTGTCTTTTCAAGAATTCGCTTGAGCTTCATGTTGGATACTTCAACTTGCCCACTAGTTTGTGGGTGATATGGGGTTGCCACCCTATGACGCACATTATATTTCCTTAAAAGGTATTCCATTTTCCGGTTTATAAAGTGAGTGCCCTCGTTACTAATCAAAGCTCGAGGCAAGCCAAAATGCGAGAATATGTTCTTCTTGAGAAATGTGATGACGTGTTGCAAATCATTGGTTGTTGTAGCAACTACTTCAACTCACTTTGAGACATAATCCACTGCCACCAAAATATAAACTTTTGCATACGAGGATGGGAATGGACCCACGAAGTCAATACCCCACAAATCAAACACTTCTACTTCTAATACATGATTTTGAGACATCTCATCCTGTTTTGAAATGTTACTAGTGCGCTGGCATCGATCACACTTCTTCACATAGTTGAATGCATCTTTAAACAATGAAGGCCATAATAGTCCTGATTGGAGAACTTTTGCTGCAGCTCGATCCCCATTGAAGTGACCCCCATAATTAGAGTCGAGGCAGTGCCATAAGACTTTTTCTTGCTCCTCCTCAAGAACACACCTTCGCAACAACCCTCAACTCTTCTTTTGTACATAAAGAGTTTATCCTATACATAGAATTTGGCATCATGGATAAACTTTTGTTGTTGTTGGTATGTGAAATTAGATGGAATTGCCTCACCTACTTTGAAATTAGCCAAGTCATCGAACCGTAGTGCCTTGGTAATTGTAAAGATGTGTTATCATCCTCCTCCACTTTCTCCAATCGGTATAGGTGGTCGGCTACCGTGTTCTCTGGTCCCTTCTTATCTCGGATCTCAATGTCGAACTCATATAGTAATAGAATCCACTTGAGTAGCCTTGACTTTGATTCTTGCTTAGAAAACAAATATCTCAAGGCAACATGATCAGTGTAAACAATATTTTTCGACCATAATAAATAAGATCGAAATTTATCAAAAGTGTAAACTACAACTAATAATTATTTTTTCAGTTATGGCATAATTGTGTTGTGCCTGATTCAAAACATGACTCACGTAGTAGATTACTTGTAATAAATTATCCTTTCTTTGTTCGAGGACTGCCCCGATAGCATTATCACTAGCATCACACATGATTTCAAAAGGTAGTGACTAGTCAGGTGCAGTGATAATGGAGGAAATTATAAACTTAGTTTTCAAATTGTTAAAAGCATTCAAACAATCTTCATTGAATTTGAAAGGTGTGTCTTTCACAAGTAGGTTTGTATGCGGTTTTACAATTTTTGAAAAGTCTTTTATAAATCTCCTATAAAATCCAACATGACCTAAAAAGCTTCTAATGCCTTTTTCATTGGTATGAGGGGGAAGTTTTTTAATAACTTCAACTTTGACCTTGTTAACCTCGATCCCCTTGTGGGAGATTCGATGGTCTAACACAATTCCCTCTCGTATCATATAATGCCATTTTTCCCAATTTAGGACCAAGTTATATTTTTCACACCTTTCTAATACAAGAGATAGATTAATCAAACAATTATACAAAGATTAACCAAAGACAGAAAATTCGTCCATAAATACTTCGATATGTTTATTAATCATATTAGAGAATATAGACACCATGCACCTTTGAAAAGTGGTAGGAGCATTACACAGCCTTAACGACTTCCGTCCATAAACTAACACCCCATACGAACATGTAAATGTAGTTTTCTCTTGATCATCTGGTGCTACAGCCATCTAAGTATATCCCAATTAGCCATCTAGAAAGCAATAATACTCATGTCCAACTAGTCACTCAAGCATCTAGTCAATGAAAAAGAGTGGGAAATGATCCTTCCGCATAACACTACTCAATCTTCTGTAATCAATATAAACTCTCCACCCTGTAACCTTTCTTGTTGGGATTAGCTCATTCTTTTCGTTTGTGATGATGGTTGTTCCCCCTTTTTTTGGTACCACTTGGATGGGGTAAATGAGATCGACTTCTAGGAGCTTTACCATTTCTTTCCAAATCACTTCTTTCATTTTCCAATTCAATCTTCTTTGGGGTTGTACAATTGGTTTGTGATTGTCCTCCATTAGGATTTTGAGCATGCAAAAAGTTGGACTTATTCCCTTCAAGTCCTCAATGGACCAACCGATGGCCACCTTATGCTTCCGCAAATTCTCAACAACTTCTCTTTTTGTAAATCACTCAAGCTTGCACTAATGATAGCTGGATTCTTATCTTTTTCACCCAAGAATACAAATTTTAAATAAGGAGGCAACTGCTTGAGTTCAATCTGTGATGTCTCTTTCTTTTTCTCTAAGGACCGTCTTTATCCCCTTTCAACTCTTCCAATCTAGTAGGGAAACGGGGGGAGTAAGATGGTGATGCTTCAAACATGTCTAAAACCTCTTTCAACTTTGGATCTTCACTTTCTTTAACAACATCTTGGGGTAGGCATAACACTCTTTCTAGTAGAAAAATGGGTGCTTGATGCTCAATTTCTTCGTTGACTATCTCATCTAAGATCTCGATTCGATTGCACCCTTCTCTTTTGAATGTTCCATGGCTTTCAGAATATTGAAAGTGACAGTTTCTTCATTTACCTTTGAATTTAAGGTGTCATCCACTACATCAACCATAACTTGTACTGTTGCTAAGAATTTCCTCCCATTACTAGTACCACGAAATCCACTTGGAAAATGAACTTATCCACCTTGACTAACACATCTTCTACCACTCCATATGGGTATTTCATTGAGCGATCTGTAAACTGTAAAATTGGTTGCATGTCTTTGACTCTTCCAATGCCTAGCTTTCTATATATGGATAGAGGCATGAGGCGTACACTAGCCCCAAGATCACACAGGGCCTTCCCAAAAGTTATATTTCCAATAGCACAAGGGATAGAGAAGGCACAAGGGATAGAGAAGCTTACATGATCCTTAAGCTTCGGTGGCAACTTCCTCTATAAGATAGCACTACACTTTTCAATAAGCATAATTGTTTCACCGCCAATTTTTATTTTCTTTTACATAATCTCCTTCACGAATTTGGCGTATGTTAGCATCTGTTTTAATGCTTCTGCAAAAGGAATGTTGATTTGCAATCTTTTAAAAGCATTAAGAAATTTACCGATTTTTTTTCTTCAATTTCTTCCTTTCTCAATCTTTGAGGGAATGAAAATCGAATTTTTGGTTTTGGAAGTATTTCCTTTTTCTATACCACATGTTCTTCCTCCTTTTCAAAAGCGATGTGCTCCTCAACTGATATTGGTGTGGCCATTTCCTCTGAATGGGTTGAAGTTGAAGCACTTCCACTCTTTTTGGTTTTAGGTGGTACTTGTTCCCTTACCTTACCACTCCTCGTTGTCATTGCATTAACATTATTATGTGGATTCGGAACTGTGTCACTAGGTAAATTTTCAGGCGTTCTTTGTGCCATTTGTTGAGCAAGTTGACCTAGTTGGGTCTCCATATTCTTTATCGATGTAGAATAATTTTTCTGGATAGGTCTTGACTCTTGAATGAAAGAACTTGTGCTTGTTACTAATTTCTGCATAGCACTCTCCCAAGCATCGTTTCAAGGTGGGACTTATTTTTTTGAGCTCGTTGTGGACCTTGAGATCCACCTTGATGATCTCTCCAAGAAAAATTTGGATGATTTCTCCAACCAGGGTTGTACGTACTAAAGTATGGATTGTTCTGCTTCCCGTTATTACTCACAAAATTCACCTCTTCTAGTTATTCTATCTTATTATAATCTAGTGCTTCACAAGCTCCATTTTTATGTGCTCCCCCACAAAAGTTACAACCAGATTGTTTCAATAATTTGACATCCCCTTCTTTATCTCAGTGGCGATAACATTTTCTATCTGTTTTGAGAGCAACCTTCTTGGAGCCAACCCATCCATGACATTCAATTCCAATATACCACTTGTTGACCCACCACCTCTATCATACAACACCATTTGTTCATTTGATGCCATGATCTCAATAATTTTCCGTGCTTCTGATGCGGTCTTGTAATTCAAAGAACCCCATGCGGTGGCATCCAACATAATTCTAGTGTTAGGCCTCAAACCATTAAATAATATTTGCATATAGGCAATGTCGTCATAAGCATGATTGGGATATCCTACTAGTAAACTCTAGAACCTCCTATAAGTGTCACAAAAAGATTCTCCCTCTTTCTGTTTATGACTAGAAATCTCTTGCCTCTTTCTAACAAATACAACTAGGGGAAAGTATTGTTCTAAGAACCTTTCTTCAAGGTTATCCAACGTGGTGATGCTACTGGCAGGAAAGGAATTAAGCCACTTATTGGCATCATCTTTCAATGACAATGGAAATAATCTCAATCTCTTGCCTTCTTTAGAACAACCATCCACTTTTGTGAGGTGTCTATTGGCATCTTTGTTATGTTTACCAGAAAAATGAATCTCCTTCAACTCTCATAATAGAGTGGGGCTCACTTCAAACTTATTAATCTGTAACCGGTGTGTTATGGATAGCCAATCGAGCATGATTTTTATTTCGATTCCCAGACTCGTCGATGGTACGTTCAGATGGTGGTGGTTTAGCCATTTCCGCAAATATAGAGAAGTTCTCCAAATCCTCTTCTTCCACTATTAATTGTCTTTCTCTTTGTCTCCTTTCTCGAACCTCTTTTCCATTTGCTTTTGTAGTTTTTCTGATTTCTGGATCAATGAAATGTTCAGTTGAGGACTGGCCTCGAATACAAGGTTAGACAAATTGTGAGTAATGAACAATTTTAAAATAAAGAAAGATAAATAATGGAGTAGAAATTAGAGAGCATTAAAACATTTTTTTTAAATTAAAAATAAAACAGAAGCAAATATTTTATTGCAGAGAAAAAATTTTCGATTAAGTAAATAAGTTATATCCAATAGTGATATGGCAATCTCCGGCAACGGCGCCAAAAATTTGATAGCGTTTTAGCAAGTAATAATAAAATGGTAGGACCGCGTGTCGAACTCAAGGATTGTGTTTTACTATCAAATTATATTTAATTACTAAAATTGAACAAAAAGTTCCCAACAATAATAATTAAAACTAACAACAGTAATAAAATTGATCCTTTATGATGAGAAAAATGTCAGGGATGCGTTTCACTTCGAATCCAACCTTTGTCTCTAATATGATCCTAGTTACTGAATTCCTTTATTGAATTATTACCGAATTCTCTTTATTATTCTTGCCCTAATGTCTTAGTGACAAAGCCTTTAATTCCAAAGTAACTCATAATTCCTTAGTAGATTTAAGATTAGAATTAAGCATTACAGTATAGTCCACTTCTCATCTCAAGAATTCGTAAAGTCCACTTCCGTTTCAAAATACAAATAATTGAAGAACATTTTAATGTTGATCAAGCAATAAAAAGCATTAAGCATATATACAAGAAATATAATTCAATAAACTCATTCATAAAACTTGTAAGACCCTTAATTTTAAATCCTAAATTATACTATTTAAGGGTATTTTGTGTTGAATTTCTTAGGCTTTTAGTCCGGTTTTTGGTATTTAGTGAGTTAAATGCCAAAAATATATTTTTGGAAATTGGATTAAAATTATTTGTCAGAAATTAATTTATTTACGTTACAAAGAATATAATACCGGACAATTTTGTTAAAAATATCTCTAGTTGCAGAAAATTTTATCTGTCAATTAAGTTGTTGCAAGAGTATATAATTTTATCAAAATAGATTGTGATGTGTGTTAGCGTTGTTAGATATGTTTTTGGGTGATTTTTAAGTATAATATAAATATATATATATATATATATATATGTATATGTATATATTTTATTATGTATGTTACAAAGAAGAAAAGAAAAGGAATAAAAGGAAACAGAGGAAGAAAAACCAAAACAGTTCCCTGCCTTGCGAAGCTTTCTTTCTTCTCCTTCCTCTTTTCCTTTCTTTGCTTTCTTTTGCTTCAAGAAAATGAACCCAAGGCTTGGTGGGTGAGAAGACAAAAATTTCTCAGCTTCATTCTTCCTCTTTGATTCAAAAACGAAGAAAAACGGTGTTAGGGGTTTTCAAACTGTCAAACACAAACCCCCACTTTTCTACTAAATCTAAGCTTCGTTTCACAAAGAGATAGAAGGGAAAGTTTCTCACTTCCACACTACGGTGCTAGTGAACGAACTTTGGAAGCGACATCGTGAGCGGAGATTTTATCGGAATTACTCGTGGTATCGTAATCGCGTGTTAGAGCTATCGTTAAGGTAAGAGCTCCTTTCAAACTTTTAGTTTGCATTTAGGAACTTATTTGTGGTTGGGTGGAAAGGAAATTTGTTAGGGTTGAAGTGTTGATTTGGGGAAAATAAATTTAAAGCTTTTATGGGTGAAATTTTAGAGTTGGGTTTTGGTGATATTGATGAGGGTTTTGTGGAAAATAAATTTGATTCATTTATGTCCGTTTTGAGGAAACAAAATTTGAGATTTTTGTGGTGTGGTTTGTGACACTTAATTTGTCATGATTCATGTTGAAAATGTGGAAATTATGGGTGATTGATGATTGAACTTGTTGTGGATTTTGTGGAATTTGATTTGATCGAATTTAATGTATATTGTGGATTAAATTTGATGTGTGTGGTGGAAAATAAATGTTTGAGTATGCTCTTTGTGGAATTTGAAAATCATTAGAGTTAAACGAGTATTAAAAATGGGGAATCTTTTAATATATGCGTTTACTTAATGATTGTCGTGAAAATTGTTAGAGTTAAATGGGTATTAAAAATGGAGAATCTTTTAATATCTGCATTTACTTAAAGATTGTAGTGAAAATTGTTAGAGTTAAATGAGTATTAAAAATGAAGAATCTTTTAATATCTGCATTTACTTAACGATTGTCGTGGATAGAGTTAGAGTATGCTCATGCATTTCATAGTACATGGCGACCGGATGGGCCACAAGATGATTCCATGTGATTTGTTGGTTTATCGTATCCTTGCGGGGATTATCGCGTCATGTAAGGTCTGCGATAGACTGCACATTTTTGGTAAATCGTGCTGACTTGTGATAGGTGGCACCCCGATAAATAGTACTTCGGCCTGTGATAGACGGTACATTTACGATTTACGTTTTTAGTAAATCGCCCTTACCTGTGATAGGTAGCACCTCGGTAATTTAGTACTTCGGCTTGTGATAGGCGGTACAATTATGATTTACGGCCCTTCGAGGAGGGTTTTGGTTTGGAATTCCAAGTCCATGCATTTTGGCATATATGCATTGCATTAGGGTGTTTGGCACACAAGTTGTATTTGATTCAAGATTATGATTGAGTGTTTGAACTCAAGTTGTTATGGTGATTGTGTTATAATTGCCAAGTGTGGATGTTTTGGATTTGAGTGTAAGTGTGATTGATTTTAAAACCATTTCGAAATTCAAGTTGTCGTGAAGATTATACTATAATTGCTAAGTGTGAATGTTTTGTAATTGTGTGTAAGTGTGATTGATTGCAAAACCATTTCGAAACTCAAGTTGTCGTGGTGATTATACTATAATTGCTAATTGTGAATGTTTTAGAATTGTGTGTAAGTGTGATTTATCGCAAAACCTTTTCGAAACTTAAGTCATCATGGTGATTGTGTTATAATTGCTACATGTGATTGCTTGGATTTATGTGTAAGTGTTGATTGATTTCGAAACCCTTTTAAAAGCTGAATTTTGTTGTTTTTATGCTGCTGTTTGATGTGTATTTGAATATAGAAGGTTGTATTCGAATACAGACATATTTTTTTTTGCTACTGACTTATGTGTAGTCGAATACAGAAGGCTGTATTCGAATACATACATGTTGTTTTTGCTGTTGACTGCAGAAACAGCCTTGTATTTGAATACAGAGATGCTGTATTCGAATACAACAGTGCAATTTTGTTAAAAACTTCATTTTTCAACCTTGTTTATGCATGTTTGGCATATGGAATCCCTTTTAAGGTGCATGCTAAGTTGAAAGGTTATTTTGTCCATTTAAACACTTAAATGTTATGTGTTAATAGTTAATTTCGGTTGGTGACCCTTTACAACTATTGTGGAAATCTGGGCTTTGCCCTTAGATGAGAACCAGGACCATCCTACCGGTTAGTACCCTGTAGATAGGAAGATAGTTGGACACACCTGACTGGAGCTGTGTTAGGAGGATCTTGCGGGGCGCGTGAAGATCATCCGGGATGTATAGTTTTTTGTAGAATGATCAGATTAGGTTGAAGTATAGGGACTAGATGTCTTTCTTTTTGGGTTGTGTTTATTTTAATTTGGAAGACTGTACCTATATTAATATTATCAGCTTGACATTTTATTTTGATGGGTTCCATGTACCACTTTTTTATGTGATGTGGGGAGTTAAAATTCTAGGGGTAGTACTTTTGTACAGATGTCTATCAAGAATACCCCAAGGGTATGAGCTATGTCTGATAGGCCTCATAGCATGGTGTATTTTAATGTTTGAATACTTTGGATTTTGATTTCAAAAACTATTCTGCTGCTTGTAAATATTGTTGACTGTGGTCGTTGTGTACGACGTAAATATTTATCCAAAAGTATTTTCTTATTTATTTGTGTTTTTATGAATTTGTTTTGAAAAAAAAAATACACTCGCACTGTTAAAAGTTGGGGTGTTACATAACTAGAAATCAAATTAGAAAAATAATGGGTTTCATCTTGTTACACTCATCCTTAACAAATAGAATTTAGTTACTAATGACAGAGATACAAAAGATTGGGATTAAAGAAGAATTACAAAAATTATTCATGAATGATTCTTGATACAACTGCTCCAATGATGTTAGGAACGGTTGTCTTTGAGTTTCTCTGCTAGGGCACAAGTCTCCCAACTTCCAAATAGTCAAAAAGATGCCTCAAAAGTAAAAAAAACTGAGTTTTAATGTGTGTTTTTTTTCGTGTCGCGCGCTTTAGGCACGTAGCAGCAGGTATTAAGCGTTGAAATGTGCTTCAGGCGCACAACATCTTCTGTCTAGCGTTTAATGCATTTATCTGCTCTTTTGAGTCTGAATTTTGTTTTGGCGTCTTCATTAAAGTTGTATATCTGAATCATATCGTTCATTTGCACTTGGTTTGACACCAATTAGATATCTACAACTCTATATATGGCTGAAATACTCCACATAGGTCATGTTGTTTTCACACCAAAATTCAGTAACACTATAAAGAACTAAAATCAACATGATATATCAAATAATTCTTCAAATTAATTGATGAATAAAAGATAACTAAGACTAAAAACAATGAAAAATATGTATATGATGAAGAGTCGTCAATTCCACAAACATAAAGAATGGTATCATGACTATTATTATTAAAGATGATATCATTGTTATAGGCATTAAAAGAAATGGCTTGTACATTTTAGATGGTTCTACCATAATTTCACACAATGGCGGAGCTTCACGAGTTTTATTGAGAGGACCAATATTAAATAGTCTATATATTAAACCTTTTCAATAATATTATTACTTACGTTGGTGTAATGGTGATTATAATTTTAGATGTAATTAGGGATGGGAATAGGTCAGGCCAGGCTAGGCATTCAAAGGCTTGAGTCTGGCCTACGATGAATTTTTTAGGCCTAAGTCTGGCCTACGACCTATCATAGGCTTTTTTTTTTTGCCTGAGTCTGGCTTATGACCTATCATGGCCTAGCTTGTAAGCCTGTTTAAAAGCCTTATTCACATTAAAATATTTAAATGTTATATTTTACATTTTTTTTTTCTAAATAGGCTAAACTAAACCTTTATATACAAGGAAAACTAATAAAATTATAATCAAATCTAATAAAATAATTACTAACAAGTTTGTAATGCAACAACCTTCCAATAAAATAAAAAAAACAAAATGAATTCATAATTAAAAACTCTAAAAAGTCCTTCAAAAATTACAAATAATACAAAATCAACCCAACATTCTAGCCTATTCCCATCCTTAGATGTAATTACTAGTCTGGGTTCGAATCTCCGTTATAGCAATTTTGTTAAAACAATGATATCAACGAGACTTGAACCACGAACTTACAATTTACAAAATGATTTGTTACCACTGCACCACTTTGCACTTTAATTTATTGAGTAAAACATTTCATATATATAATACATAAAAAACTTTGGAGTGGCCATGGCCACCCCCCACCCCTTAGAAGATATGCCCCTGACTGCACAAGCTTATATAGCCAGCTCTAGTTTGCATTCATCTACCAGAATATGGCACAAGAGATTAGGACGTGTAAGTGAGAAAAACTTAATTGAGTTATCAAAACAAAATTTTCTTAATGGTGACAAAAATTGAAAAATTGGAATTTTGTGATAATTGTATTCTAGGAATGTCTAAGAGGGCCAGTTTTGGTGTTGGCCAACACAACACCTCTATTCCTTTTGAATATGCTCATTCTAATTTGTGGGGTCCTTCAAGGACAAAGACTCATGTTGGTTGTTCTTATTTCTTAACTATCATTGATGATTATTTTAAGAGTATGGATCTATGTCATTAAAAATAAAAGTGACACTTTTATGAAATTTAAAGAACGGCATATGCAAATTGGAACTCAAAAGGAATCTAAGCTGAAATGTTTTAAGAACTGACAATGGTCTAGAGTATATTTCATAGCACTTTAATAAGTATTGCAGGGACTTAGATATTCAAAGACATAGAATAGTTGTAGGCACTCCTCAACAAAATGACATTGTTGAAAGGATAAACATAACAATGTGTGATGTATGATCTTCAGTGTAGGTTTGCCTAAAACATTATAGGGAGAAGTTGCAGTTACATCAGCATACATGATCAATAGATATCCTTCATCAGCTATTGGATTTAAGACACTAATTGAGATGTGAAATTGCAAGCTAGCTGACTACTCAAATATGAAAGTATTTGGCTCTTTAGCATGTGTTCGCACAAAGCAAGATAAATTGGATCCTAGAGCAATCAAATGAGTTTTCATTGGATATTCTAAAGGGATAAAAGGTTACAAGTTGTGGAAGATTGGCCAAGGTGTGTCTAAGTGCATCATATCAAAAGATGTAGTGTTTGATGAAACAAGAATGCCCATAATTGACAAAGAACATTCTATGTCTCATTTATGCAGAAACTGAGAACATTCTCCGTTTCAGATATCCATAAAAAAAGAACATCAACAAGACACTATTTCAAACAACAATACTGAGAGTGTTCAGATTGAGGTGGAGTCACCTGAAGATACAAAGATTAATCATGAAGACTTACTCGATACGTCACTTGATGATAATGCAACAACAGAATCAGATTTGGTCAATTACAACTTGGAAAAGGATATAGAAATAAGGGTTATCAAGCCTTTAGTCAGATATGGTTAAGCATATTTAAATTTTTATGCTTTAAGTGTTGCTGAAGATCTTCAAGCAGATGAACGAAGCAACTACAAGGAAGTCAAAGGGTAATTAAAAAAGAATCAAACCTAGACTTTGGTTGACATTCCTAAGAGTCAAAGGACAATTGGATCAAAATGGGTGTTCAAGAGAAAGAAAGGCATTCAAGGACAAGAGAAGATAAGGTTCAAAGTAAGCTTAGTTGCAAAGGGATTTTCTCAACTTGAAAGAATATATTTTAATGAAGTATTTGCACCTATTGTAAAACATTGTGCAATCAAAATTCTGCTTTTAATTTTAACTCAACAAGACTTGGAATTAAAGTAGTTGGATTTCAAAACAACATTTTTACATGATGATCTTAAAGAAACCATTTATATGCGACAACCTAAAGGATTTGCTAAAGGCATTAACAGGGTTTGTCTTCTAAAAAAGTCTTTGTATCGCCTAAAGCAAATTCTAGACAATGGTACATGAAGTTTAATGATTTCATGATAAGAATTGGTTTCCAAAGATGTAGTTCTGATAGTTGTGTTTACATTCTAAAAGAGGAAAGTCTATAATGTTGTCCAACTTAAGAACATTCTCCAGCTTATCAAGAAGGTCAAGAACGCTCTCCAACTTATCTATTACTCTACGTGGATGATATTCTTCTTGCAAGCATAAGTAAAGACCATATTAAAAGGCTTAAAGATAACCTTAATAATGAGTTTGAGATGAAAGAACTTGGAGAGGACAAGAGGATCATAGGTATGGATATAAAAAGAAACAGAATGAAGAGGTAACTATTTCTTTCACAAGCTGCCTACTTGAAGAAAGTTGTCACTAAATATAGAATGCATGATGCAAGACATGTTACTACTCCTTAGGGACAAAATTTCAAATTGGTAATGCAAGACTCACCTAAGACTTGTGAGGAAAAACAAAAAATGAGTATTATTCCTTATGCTAGTGGAGTTGGAAGCATAATGTATGGAATGATCTGCAGTAGGCCAAATTTGGCTTGTCTTGTGAATGTTGTCAGCATATTTAAGACTGATCCAAAAGCACTGTATTGGTCAGCACTCAAGTGGATTATGAGGTACTTAAATGGCTCATTGAAAGCTGGATTAAAGTTCCAAAAGACTCATCATGACAAGGAACCAATCAAGTGATATATGGACTCAAATTATGTAAGAAACATGGATACTAGAAAATCAATTTCTGGTTATGTCTTCACTTTATATGGGACTGTTGTAAGTTGGAGAGAAATTACACATTCAGTGGTATCTCTTTCTACAACTCAAGCTGAATTCATTTCTCTTATTGAAGGTGTTAAAGAAGCTATATAGATGAACTGACTGATTGGTGAACTAGGAATAAATCAGAATTGTGTTTCAATTTATTGTGACAGTCAAAATGCAATACGCTTATCCAAGCATCAAGTGTGTCACAATAATTCTAAACACATTGATGTTAAGTTTCATTTGATAAGGGATGCAGTTGATTCAAATCAGGTTTTAATGGAGAAGATTGCAACTGAGGACAACCCTGTTGATGCATTCACCAATTAACTTTCACACACTAAATTCAAGCATTGCTTGGACATAGATGGCTTTTACAAAGAGTAAATCTAAGGAAATGGCAGCAAGGACAATGATTGAATTATTCTGATATTGAGTCAATGTGGAGAATTGTGGAAATATTCCATAAATCAGCAACAACATGGAGTTAGTTATGACAAAGGTTGTTTTAGTTAGTTAACCAAATGTGTCTTTAAATACTATAACTGTAAATGCATGGTAGTGTTGTTGTTAAATTAATTGTTGAGTATTGATTGAGAGAGAGGGATATGCAATTTAGATTCATAGGAAATCAGAAAGGAGATTAAGGGAGATAAAAGAGAGATTGTGAAAAGATAAAAACTAGTATCAATGAGTCTTAAACGGTGATAGATACTAGACAAGCGAACAATCTTGAAGTGGCTTAATCTTATAAATGAAAGTCTCAATAGTGAATTGTCTTGCTTGCTTGCTCGTGACGTATGTCTCATTAATTGAGACTGAACACGTAAATCAGGATGTTATTCTTCCCTTATCATTTATCATTTTGGTTTTACTTTGATTTGAAAACTGTTTTCAAAACTGCCGAAAGGAGAACATTGAAAATTCTCCGTTTTGTGCAACATTCTCCATTTTCTGTGTTTTTAATTTTGATCAAGAACGTTCTTAATTTTCTACTGAAACGAATAACATTCTTAGTTATAATTTATGGTTTTGTAATTGTTAGTTATCTATTTTGTTGGTTAATTTTTGTTGCAGATCCCAATATTGTTTTAACATTAATAATATAACTTAATGGTAATTAGCATCAATATCAATCAATATAGTATATTAAAACAAACCTCGAAAATAATATGTTGACACATCACATCCTTATATGTCATGTAACACTAATTTTTTCACATCATTCAATAGTATGATGTGGCACCTCTAGAATTCATTCAATTTTTATTCTAGCTACTAATTCTTTGTCTATATCTTTATAAATAAATAAATAAAAACAACTACAAACTTGATTTAATTGTTAATTACATTTTTTAATTCATTACATATAAATACATCACAATTTTTAATAACATTTTATTAATTAAAATGTAGCAACCATAAATTACCACAAAATATATAAAAATATAATAATCACATGAAAAATCAATAATCAAACTTATGTACAAGCAATCCGTTGAAGTTTAAATTAAAATAAATAAATAAAATTAAAACACAGACATTTAATTAAGCAAGCTATTGCAAAAAAAAAACCTACAAATAAAATTTGTTTTTTAAATAAAAATATTAAATTATACCTTAAATATTTTAAAAGTAATACACAATATGTATTCATTTTTCTTTTATTAGTGCTCGGATGCATATTATATTCTTTTAATACAAAGTAATATTTGTCTATATAGATTATTTATGAAAATAAAAACACTCATTTCAAAATATTAGACTTATAGATTTGATGAAGCATAAATCAGAGCATAGTTTTAACGGAAAATATAATCAAAATCAAATAGTGATTCATTATCATTCCCAATATTATTTCATGTTTTTATCGTAAAATATAATACTTTGAGTTTATTTATTATATACAGTCTCTGAAAAGGATAATTAATACAAAATATTTTTGAAAGAATTACATGACATAACACCTCTAAATAAGAATTAGTTATCGAAAGTTTAAGTGAAAATGAGACAGGTTACATAAAATATAACAAATAATAATTCATTCAATTAGTCAAAAAAATAATAAAGAAATAATAGTACTAAAGATAAAAATGTAAAACAAAAATAAAAATAATGATCATATAAAAACTAATACTTACAAATATATCTCAAATTAAATATTGCAAAATATATATTCTATTTTTTATAGGAAGAAAGTATTCTATA
>JBBPBS010000214.1:3947332-3998177 GCA_037974835.1 Cicer judaicum | reverse complement strand
AAAAAAAATAAAATATATACAAACACTCACTCATTTTTTTTTAATAATAATGTTAAAGTGAAAATCACTACTTTTTTTAAATCATTTTAATTGTATATACAAACACTAACTCATATTTTTTTTAATCATATATTTTAGAGTAAATATCAATCATTTTATTATAAACTTTTCAATTGATTCAATTCTATTTATTCTTTTGTTTTACAACCACTATTCTTAAAAACTAATAAACTTACGAATTTAAAGTATTTTTTTCTTAAAAACTAAGAAACTTATGAATTTAAAGTATTTTTTTCTTAAAAACTAAGAAACTTACGAATTTAAAGTATTTTTTATGATCAGATTGATACATTTATACACCATAAATATCACTTTCAAACGCTTAAAAATATTTATACTAAAAAATTATTTTACAAATTACACCCGCAAGACGTGTGTAACACCCCAAATTTTTAATCCAAAAAAATTACTTAAAAATGTTTATTTTCTTTTATAAACAAATATAATTTCTTTTTCTCATGAATAATTGATCATGTGAAAATTTGAAGATGCGTTAGAAAATGACTTGATATATTTCTTTGTAAAAGAACATAATGCAATTTGCTAAAATATTATTCATTCATTTATTTGCAAAATTAATATTTCAATTGTTAGATCAATATTTATTTATGCTCTAAAATATAATAAATTCTCTTTAAGTGAAATTCAAAAGAAACAATGTTGACTGAAATTAAGGACATTCAATTGGAATAAAATCTCACTTTCACATTTATATTAAAAGTTAATGATGACTAGTAAATAACTTTACAAGGTACCATAAAAATTTTAGTAATATAAAACATTATTTTTAAATAAAAGTCTCATTTTCTCACGCGCGTGCACCAACCAAACATCATTCATGCAACTCAACTCTTTGAGATCATTAGTACCTAAATGTTGTTGTAAGGGGTCAGTTCATCCCACAACAAAATTAAACTAGCCACATAGGCGTCCACAAAGATTCATATGATATGTCATGAAATGATAATGATGCTCAAAATGTACAAGTCACCACTCACTTAAATAATCACACACATCATTAGCCACTTAGGCAATCCACAAATATAACAATAATTAAAATACAAATTACCAGCCACTTAGGCAACCACAAAGATAACAAATATTTAAAACACAAATCAGCAGCCACTTAGGCAACCACAAAGATAATTATGTTTAAAACACAAATCACCCGCCACTTAAACAACCACAAAGACAAAGTATTTTAGATTAATTTTTTTTAATCACATAAAACATTAAATTTATATTCTCATGGATGTTCATAGTTATAACTCAATATTCAACACATCAAATATGCACGTGAACAAATATCTCAAAATCACTACTTTCATTTTAATAATCCCTAAGATTCGATTTGACTACATGTTATTGATAACCATTAAAACTCATATCACCAAGAATACAATAGCAACATAAATTTCGTGCATTTCACTATAAAGTTTTAAGCATTCTAAAAATGGACTATTCATTAATGCATTCAATAATCAATTTTCTCATATTATTAAATTAAAAGAAATATAAAATTCTCATCAATTTTCTCAAGACACATATATTGTTCATAAAAGCCAAGTTTTAAATTTAAAATACTCAAAGGTCAACAAATAAAATCAAATACATCATAATAAACATATTACTAATTACATCATTATAAAAATTATAACTTCATAATTAAATACTCTAAAATACGTAAAGCACTAAACATTTTCACTACAAACATATTTATCAAGGGATAATAATAAAATATAACTCTATAATTAAGTTCATCAAGATAGATGTATTACTCAAAAGAGACAATCAAAACATTATAGTTAATTTCTTTACGATAAAAATATAATCAACATTTTTCTTTTAAGACATCCAGACATCATATCAATATCCTACGAACTGCTAATTTAATATCTAGCCTAACTCTTCATGGGGAAAAGCCCTTACCTTAGGCGTTTTCTTCCTTAACATCTTAGCTCATGAGACAATGATAAATTCAACACCGATAGATATTGGGATTTATGACTTAGAAAATTATTTTAGAAGTGTACAAATGACAAATAGGTGTGACAGCAAGAGGCCTAATGAAAATGTATGAACATAATAGTTATTTACGTTGCAATATTACGATTGAATTCTTGTCTGAAATTGAAGTGCACTTAATTCCAAAATTATGCTACCAATAATTACTATTTATTTAATTTTATTAGGTTGTTACAAAGTCAATTGAAATCATATGTATATATGTGTATGAGTTAATTAGGATTAACTAATAAAGTTAACCATATATTACAGGGTGTCACACCATTTATTTTAATTAAATAAATAATGTAGAGGGTCACATCACTCTTTTAATTTTTTATCTAATAGTTACGAAACCAAAATATCATAAAATTATTTTTATAGACAATTAAAATAAAATCATAATTTTAGTTTAAAAGAGATGAATGCATGAGATACAAAAAGGGTCCCTCTTAATTGCACAAAAACTCATAATTAAATTTATAATCATCCTTTAAAAAATAAATTAAAGGTGTTAAGAATGAGTTAATGCACATTATGTCACACAATGAATCGTCATAAAATTTTGTCATAAAGGAGAATAAAAGGATTTCACTAACTCTATAATATCTCTAAAATGAGTACTTATTTGGTCATAAATAAAATTAACAAACAATATAAATTTTGTAAATTTCAATTTAATTTAATAATTTAACTAATATTTTATCAACTTAAATAAATCAAGCAAGACAAAAATACCACTCACACATAGCAAAATAAAACAACCATATGTAACACATTAATTTCGTGATTATCGAAACTAATCAAATAAACAAAATACACAATTGTTCATGTAGAAATTAATTATGCCATAAACAATTCTAATGTAATCGTCACACCAAAATAACTAAGTAAAAAGAAAGGTTATAATTATTCAAGTAAAATAGGGAGTGATAAATTTTAATTTAATTTATTTACATGTAGAATAAATTATTAATTAAATAATAATTTAAAAAATTACTAAGAGACGCATATATAATATATATAAAAATATTGGGGTTTTACAACGTGCGGGTTATATTTTAATTTATTTAATAATCTAATTACTATCCTAATCTAGTAATATTTCTAAGGTAGGAGAGCTGTTGTTACTTTATCCATCCTAAAACTAACACAATTAATTCTTAATACTTCAAAATTATATAAAATTAACATAAGCCAATAAATCAACACATGCTCATTTTTTTAGAAGACATAAAATTATTAAATTTCACTAATTGATTAGAGACACACAATTATTTCCTCTATGAACTGTTCATTACAACGACATCTTTTGTGATTGATTTTCATTAGAAAAAAAAGTGAAAAAACTGTAATGTGAAAAAAAATTAAAGTTATTGTATAATAATTCTTTTGGAACAAAAATTAATCTTGTATATGATTTTTATAATAAAAATGAAAACAAAAACTATAAAAATAATTTTTATAAATCAATAAGTCAAAAAATAGCAGATGAGAGTAAAACTATTGTTTTTTTAACTAACGACTAAAATCAAATTTCATTAATTTTCCAAGGATTAAAACATTTTTCTTGTAGGGACTAAAATTAATTTCATGGATTTCGCAAGGACTAAGTTTAAAATCACTACTTATCCAGCCATTAAAAAACTAACATTGTTAAATATTAAGGGCTTAAATGAAAATGTTAGTATTTTGTAGGATTTAAACTAAAATTTTATTTTGTAAGAACAAAAATAATTTTTTTTTCATTTTACATGGACTATTTTCATATTTAATCCTCAATTGATTCATAAAGATAGTAATATGGTAATGTTTTGTAAATAATTAGGGATTTTCTTTTCCCTTTTATTTTTGTGAAAATACCCCAAAATATAGATTGTGTTTTTGCCAAATTTTTCTTTGATCCAAATTTAAACTTTCGATTGGAGGGAATTTGTCCGCAGTTGCACATCCTAAACATATATCTTTATAAACCACGACCCTCTTCATCTTTTCCAAACTTTCATTTTTCTTTTTTAAAAACTTTTAAACTCTCAAATATAACATCCTAACCTCCAAAACAATATATATATATATATATATATATATATATATATATTAAATTACACTATATTTTGTAAAAGTTCTCAGCGGAAAAATAAAAACATTTTTAAAGAAAAATGATACTTTTACAAGTGATGTAGAATATCATATTTATCTAGGTACCCATGAAATAATTTTAACTTTATTCGTCAAACAAAACAGTGCAGTTTCAATAAACATAATTTAACAATAATTTTTTAATTTAATTTCAGAAGGTTACAAATAATGATTTCTTACAAAAAAACAGTATTTTTATTAAATAAGTAAAATACAACCTATCAATCACATTCCTGGCATCTTATATTAGAGTGAGACTTTTTTCGAATTTGAATTTAAAGACTCATTAACATGTAATAAGTGTGATTTAGCAAACGTCGAATCAAGTCAGACAAGCACAAACAACGAAGGATTGAGTTTCAAAATCATGTCGATATTATAGTATAAGTCAGAATAACACACAAACAACCCTAATAGTATTGTATCGTAAGCATCATGGTATATCAAAACATTCGAAGAAATAATATAACATTAGGATCAAAATCAATCATCGAAAATAAATATCTTATTATAACATCAAATCATCTAATCATCACATTCAATACACATTAATCACAAGACAACGCAATTCTATCATATAGCTTAAACTCTACTTCTTCAAATTTTGGTACCATTTTAACTCTGAAGTACTTGCATAAATAAGTTAAAATATTACATACAAAACTTCCACAATTACATTTTCTTTTTTAATTCCTTAACAAATTCCCTTGGGGAAAGGACACATGTTAGTATTTCTCTTAGAATTGTAATGAACTTCAGAAAAAATAAGAATTACTATGACATGTAATTTTAGCGTATGAATCCTGTTTTAGAGTGTTTCGATGGAAACAACAAAAATAGAAAATCGAAACAACAACAATAGAAAGAACCAAAACAATGACAACAAATAAGGTTCATCATAAAGTATTAAATTTGGTTCATTGATGTGTATGCGTTGGATATGTGAGTTGGATCTAACATCATATATTAAAAAAAAAACTAAAAATAGTTAAACAGTTTACAACTAGCAAAGTAGAAAAGATCGTTACATGACATGATAAATGGGTAAGTGGACAATATATAAAGCAGATCAACCCCCTTTCTAAAATCACAACAACTCAAGTCATTTTTAATATTTCTATAACACAATGAAGATATTTATTCTCTTTATTATCACATTCGCATGTGGTTTTTTCGAAAGTGTTGTTTCAAATGGAAATCCTCTTCCGTATGAAGTTATCTTCAACTTTGGTGATTCTACAAGTGACACTGGAAATGCTGCAACAGACTATCCATCTATGAATAATAACGGTGCTTATGGCTCCACATACTTTAAACATCCATCAGGACGTATGTCGAATGGACAACTCATCATAGATTTCATAGGTACTTTTCCACCTATTATTTTCACTTTTTGAATAAAATTTTCTCATATTCAAGAAATGATAAATAAGAATAATACTAACTATCACTCTAACATACTCTATTTGATATAATTGCTGAATTAAAATCTATAATACTTAATGATCTATTTTTTATTAAAAAAACTCACTAGCTCATGGTGATTTAATTGTAGCTAAGGCATACGGGTTGCCATTTTTACCAGCCTATAAGAATATCACCAAAAGCCAACTAGATATAAAGAAGGGAGTAAACTTTGCATATGTCGGTGCCACTACACTTGAATTCGATTATTTCATACGTAATGGTCTCCCACTTCCATCGACAAATAATTCACTGAAAGTGCAACTTGATTGGTTTAAGATGCTCAAACCCTCCTTGTGTAAAAACAAAGAAGGTTTAGTCATAACTCCTTGCATATTGTTTTATTTTTTCTCAATTACATAGATTTTTCTCAATACTACTAACACAAATTTTGTTTCGTTGTGACACAGAGTGCGACAACTACTTTAAATAATCGTTGTTTCTAGTTGGAGAGATTGGTGGAAATGATGTTTTTTCACATATGATCGCAAAGAAAACTGTTACAGAACTGCGAGAAATAGTTCCTTTACTGGTTGAATCAATTACAAATACCGCTACAGTATGTTATATCAAAATGAAATAGTTAAAAATAACTAGGTTTAAATTATATATATTATTGAATAAATATTAGGGTTGGACAAATGCGGTCATGATTTATTTTTCTCTATTCTTCAGGCATTATTTGAAGAAGGAGCAGTAGAACTAGTAATTCCAGGAAACTTTCCATTGGGGTGTAATGCTGGCGTATTGAACTTTGTGAATAGTAAGAATAAAGAAGACTATGATGAATTTGGATTCTTGATAGCTTACAACACTTTCACTGAACACTATAATGAACAGCTCAAAAATTCCATAGAAATATTAAAACAAAAACACCCTCAAGAAAAGATAATATACTTTGACTACTACGGCGCCACCAAACGTTTATATCAAGCTCCACAACAATATGGTGTGTGGAGCAATTATTTTCTTTTTTGGATAAGTTTACAATGATTTTTTCTTGTCAAATTCATATAATCACATATATTATTTAATCTACATTAATGATGCAGGCTTTACTTCTGATAAAGTTGAGATTTTGAAAGCATGTTGTGGAGGAGATGGACCGTACCATGTTAATGCAGTTATGTTTTGTGGAAATCATGGTACAACAATTTGCTCTGATCCTTCAAAACTAATAGATTGGGATGGAGCCCATTTAACTGAAGCAGCTTATAAACTAATAACAAAAGGATTAGTCGAAGGCCCTTTTACAAACCCTTCTCTTAAACCTGCTCCTTTCAAAATAGCATAGAACTTGTAATACAAGCATTGAGAAATGATTCATTTGATGAGTTATGTACACAATTAGAATTTGTCCTTAACAAGAGCAACATATATGTATGGTGTAAAAAGAATATTAAATTCTTTTCAACTTGATATATTATAAATAAACCCAATAAAAGTTAATTATGTTCGATGAATAGTTTTATTTGCACAAGGTTAATTTACCTATACATAATAAGTGTTTTCATTATTTTATAAAACAAAAATTCATTGTGATTTAATCAATACTAGTATGAGAGTTGTGTCATGCACGAGTAATAACCGCGATTTTGTAAATGTCAAATCTAGTCAGACAAACACAAACAACGAAGGGGTGAGTTTCAAAATCATGTTGATAATATAGTATAAGTGAGAATAACACACAAACAACCCTAATAGTATTGTACCGCAAGCATCATGGTATATCAAAACATTTAAATAAATAATATCTCATTATAAGATCAAAATCAATCATAGAAAATCAATATCTTATCATGACATCAAATCATCTAAGAAATTATTGTCACTTTCAATACACATTGATCACAAAACAACACAAATCTATAATATAGCTTAAACTCTACTTCATATTTTAGTACTACTTTAACTCTAAAGTACTTGTATAAATATGTTAAAGTATTGCGTACACAACTTCCACAATTGTATTTTCTTTTTTGATTCCTTAACAATTTTCTTTGGGGAAAGGACACTTGTTAGTATTTCTCTTAGAATCGTTATGAACTTTAGAAAAAGAAGAATTACTATTTACAAAATTGATTCTCTCAATTTAAAATCCTCATTTTTCAATCTTTTCTCAAAATTTTGTATGCAAAAATAATAATGTGACTTATTTTCAATAACGTGACAAATAATCTCATTTAAATAAATTAATTAAATTATAAAATAAATAATTTTTGAAATTAAAAAATAAATAAATTTAAATTATAATTAAAACAATCATTAATCGAATCTTACACGTTTACGATAAAACTCAAGATTATCAAGATATTTTTTTTGTTAGAACATGAGGATTAGGACAAAATAAAAAAACACGAACTTTGAACAAGAATAACGAAAACCTTTTTCTTTAAAAATAGACAAATACAATATTGTTTTTTAAAAACAAGTAATATCTTTATTTTTTGACAAAACAAGTAAAATCTTATTCTATAGAAGGTGTAAAATCTTAATAGTTTCTCTATATTTTCTTTTATAAAATCTTAATAATTTTTAACTGCTTATATCCAATTTAATAGATAAAAAGTTAATGATTAATGTACCAATCGTGTAAACAAAATTTACACAATATTTAATCATAATATTTTTTATATCACATTTCAAAATATTTTAATAAACACATTGAGGAATATTCTTAAACTTCTAAGTTTGCATTTACCATCACTTTTAAAATAAAACAAAAAAATCGTCTGAAAAGCTACCTTGACCTATTAGATAGATCAAGAAAACAGCCCTAGCAGGAACAAGATCGGAATATGCAACAACAATCCAACGGCACTACTCACACCAAAACTCATATTTGCAGGACCAAGAAGGATATTTAAGTCTTTTTGTAAAATATGCCATATTCTGTATTGAAAAATAATTGGTTAAACTTGGATTGCACATGAATTAAAAGCTGTTAGAGAATATTTAGATCATTCTTTCCTTTATATTATTCCTACATCTTTTTCTGATGCTCTGTTTTGTTCGCATTCTCTTCTTCTTCGATTTATTTTTCTTTTTAATAAATTAAATTCAAAGGATAAATATGTTTATTTTGTTTGTGGATTATAAAATTGATAATTTTTTTTTTCAATTTGAATTTCCAATTGTGATTGCAGACCCTCAAAGAAAAAATGTCATGCCAAGGCTGTCCTGGAGCAGTCAATAGGGTTTTGGAAAAAATGGAAGGTATTTCCAATTATTATATTCAATTAATAATTGTGATAATGTAATATCTCTATTTATTTTATTCATAATAATTTATTATTACTTTTTTTTTGGTCTGTAGCAATTAATATATTAATCAAGATATGCAATACTTTTTTTTGGTTTTGAATTTATCTTATTAGTTTTCTTAATTCTATTTTTTTTTTAATTACTTTCCCTTGTAAAAAAAAAAAAGACCTATTTTTTGGTTGGATATTTCAGACCTTAGTTTATATTGAGGTAATGTAGCATTCCACTTTGTATCCATGATACATGAATTAACTCTATATAGGACTTAATTTGAGATTGTTTATATATCTCTTGAGAGAGTATTAGAGTATGCAATTATTAAATAGATAATTTAGATTTAAGTTAAATGTAGAGTTCTAGAGTATTAGAGCCTTTCAAAATTATCAATAACTTAATTTATATTATAGAGTGAAAATTTCTAGTTTGTTAGACTCTTCCAAAAAGAACCTTTCAAATACAAGAGTGCTAGAGTTTCTTATCTCTATTTCAGTATCTATAGCATGATTATTTCATTGATTTGTATTTCTATTGTTGTATACCATATTAGAATGCTATACATTATAGTTTTAGTTTAATTTAAAAATTAAAAAAATTATATTTCCAATGGAGTCTTATATTACTCTGTAAATTATTTATTGTTTTGGAGTATTTCACCATTAGAAAGGAGGTAAATGTGAAGCCACTTTATACATGCATCAATTTTATAATCTTTTACATTGTGCATCAACTTGTTTGTTAAAGCCTACTTTCAATGTTGTATATTTCAGAATAAATATTTTTGCTGTGTTTATAGATCTAGAATCATTTTACATTCATACGAAGGAACAAAAGGTGGTGACTATGAAAGGAAATGTAAATAGATATGACAACGGGGGAAGGACTAGACAGATTGAGAAAATATATACTCACCTTATTTTTCATTGGATATAAAATTTAAATTTTTATTTCTACATGCGACGAGTTCAGGTTTCCTGTTCACATTTGCACATATTATTATTATACAATAACAAAATTAAAAAATATTAAAATTATATTTTTTATAGAGAGAATATTATAATTTTTAATATTTAAAAAATATTTAATATATTTAATATATATATGTCTATAAAATTTAAAAATGACAATAATATATATTGCAAGTGCAGAGTGGATATTAACGTCTTAAATCCGTCTCCACCACTGAGTATTAATTTCGGGGAATCTGTACCTAATCAAAATTGGTTTTCTCTATCTATATCGGCACGGATTTGAATGGATACCCACGGATGTGAGTTGTGTTATCATCCCTAAATGTGAAGCTACAAGAAGTTTGTGTGACTGAATCTAAATCTAGAAAGAAAATTGAATTTTGGATAGATCTTGAAAATAATTCAACATAAACTGCAATAGAAGTTGAATATGAGAACAAGCCTTCAAAAGTTGAAGTTGACAACAAGCCTTCAGCCGTTGAAGTTATTCTCTCTATTGAACTTGATAACAAGTTTTTAAATAATTACATTGTTGTCTCCCTTGAGCTCGAAAACCATTACAAGAAAAATTGTTGTTATTTACAGCAGATTTTATCTTTACCCACTGCATGTCCGTAGGTAAAAAAAAATTACGCACGGATTACCCACGGACAAGAGTTCGTAGCTAAATCACTCGTAGGAATATATTTACCGACGGAAAAGCAATAGGATACACTCACTTAAGGATTGACCGTGGGTAGTATGACTTACCGAGACTCTGTTGGTAAACTTACTCACAGATGTTTTTTGTGGATAATGTCATAGATAATTACCGACATACATGTCACAAATAATGTTATTGGTGGACCATTCGTGACAAAATATACTGTTTTATATTTTATATTTATAATTTTATCCATGACATGTCTGTGGGTAATGAAAAAATAATTTTAAATCTATTTTTGTTTTTTTCCAGTTTACTGTATTTTTTTAATATATGTTTAAAATAAATTATAAGCATATTAAAATATCATTGTCAAAACAAAGTAAAATTTTATATAAACAGTGTTTTTAAAATACACATCCTGACTGCCACAAGTTTCAAAATAAGGACAACTTACACTACCATAATTCTCAAAATAAGCACATTATCGCTGCCATAAGTTTCAAAATATACATAACAACATTATCGTAAGAATATATATAGATAATGCTTACATGTCTAAGCAAAATATGTAGTCATAACTACTACACGAAACTGACACTGAAATCAGTACTACTCATCGTCGTCGTCGTCGTTAGACTTATCCTCGTCATAATCTGGATAACGACGACGACGGGATGACTCGGCCTGTATGGAAGCAACACTTTTTTCCAATGTTGCTAGTTGTATCTAGAGCTCTATAGTGTGTTGCGTATCCTCTTGTCGATGTTGCTCTGCTTTCCTTAGCTCCTCTCGTGCCTCGTGTTCTGCCGCTTTTGCTCGCTCCTCAAATGCTGCTATATGTGCAGCTATCTCGGTAGAGTGCTGAGACAAGACATTGACACAACCTCTAAATGGACGAGAATCTAGGACTAGACTTGCGACACCTGGTCTATAAAGTGAGGATCTATCTCCAGCACCATAGATCCTCCCTTTATTCTTCCCCCCAACAGATTGGACCCACATGTCTAAGCGAACTTCCGCATTAACCATTTGGCTACAACTACTAGATGCTTCCCCATTTTTGAAAGCTTGTTGCAACTTACCTTGAAATGTTTCTTACTCAAATAGAAAATAATTTAACATAATCAAATTACTTAACATAATCAAATTACTTTTCTAGGAAATACAAATAAAAGAATGAATGAATGATTTAATATTTCTTACATATGTTTTTTTTGCTCTTTCATCAACCCAAGAGTTGTCCTTCTTCTTAGTGTGAGTTTTTAAAAAGACCTCATCCAATGTGGGGTCTCTACCTATCTCTTCAGCCTTACAAAAAATAAAAAAAAAACAACAAAATCGTGAATAAAATGAGAGACACATTTCAGCAACAAAGGAAAACAACAAAATATTTCAGCAAAATAGCGCTATGCATTTTGAAACAACAACACAACAAAACAATAAAAATAGCAAATAGTAGGCATGTCCTTGATATAGAAAGGGAAAGAAATAGTGGTTCAATTAGAGAATCACCATAAGAAAGAAAGTGAGTGATTTTAATGGCAAATTAAATCAAGAACCAAACAACCAGGAACAAGAACAATATGTAAGTGATGATAACAAAGCTAATATCCCCAATATAGAGAATATAAGTCATATGACTTAATACTGAAGTCCATAGTCCATAGTTCTAGTGTCTCACTACTTGTCCCCTTCAATGCATAACATTCACTACAACACTATTAACTACAACATTATGTAAGAAAAATAAAGAATAAAAACTAAAGAATATGAATAATTTCGGATTTGAAGGAAAATGGTTAGGATTTTAAATAAAAATTGAGGCTTTTTTAGATAATAGTAAAGAATGCCTAAGCGCTCAGTAAAACTCGATTTAAATTAGGGCTTTTTCAGTAAGACTCGATTTCAGTAAAACTCGATTTCAGAAAATGAAAAGATAATAGAAAAGTAGTCTGTTCAATGAGGGCGATGGCGAAAGTTATCGAATGGGACGACGAAGTGGGTAGCGATGAAATTTCAGCACGATAATAAAGGAAGATAACTTACCTTGAGAGAGAGCGATCATCAAGGCGGCATCCAGAACGGTCTGAGTCGACGGAACGGGTTGCAATCTAGAGGAGGTTGGAAGAAGAAGAAGAAGAAGGGTTTAGGGTTCTCTAGTTGCAATCTGAATGTGAGTTCTTTTGGTTTTGACAATGAAGAGTTATTTTTGTTTTCACATAAACTTTTTTTTAAGAAACTCAACACAAATTTTTTTTAAAAAATAGAAATTACCTACGGATAAATTATAGTAAAAATAACACGAAAAAATTTCGCACAATTTAAGTCAGGGTTGTATTTTTTTTTTCTTTACCTACGAATCTTTTAATTTTACTTACGGAATTATCGTGGAAATCAATTAAAAAAATTATTTTATACAATAATATACACGGTTTTTTTGTAGACAACAACTAATTTACTCACGGATTAAGATCCGTAGAATTTTCCGTAAGTATACAGATGTTTTGTTGTAGTGAACGAGCATTTTGAAAGTGATAATGTTGTCACATAAGATACTTGTGATTCTATTTCTCTTAGTAATTAATTTATTTTATGTTTAAAAGTTGTTTTGTGTATACAATAGTTGTTAGAAATGTAATGTTAGTTTTAGTTTGAGTTAGTTAGTTGAATCAACATAATTAGTTGATGAGTTAGTTAAGTAGTTGTTTCGTTTGATAAACTTCCAATATCCTCTATAAAGGAAAACTTGTGCTTTATGTCATTCACAACACCATTATACTCTTTAATAGAGTTAAGGAACTCATGGTCAAGGGACAAGGTTCCTCTCGGCGCAATTGTTTAAAGAAAAAAAGGGGAATAACGATAATGGATTGACCGGTTAATTCTTGAGTTGTTCACCAAATATAATAACTTATCATTTTTTTAATATATGATAGATACTTTTAATCGTTTAAATTTCACCTAATTATACGATAGGTCTTTTAATTTTTTTTAATTCAGTTGGTAGCTGTTATGATGCTAATATGTGATTAACAGTGTTAACATGACAAATTTTTTAAAATAAGCAACTTCGCATTGGTTCTTTAAGTCGAGGTCAAAATACATTTATCATCTTTTATGTTTAGTCTAATTCATGATTAAATTCATTTTTTTATTATCGTTTTTTTCATCACCTTCCTTTTCATTATCTTCTCGTCATTTTCTTCATAATTTTTTTATAATATATATATGTATGAAAATTATGGTTCTTCTTTCATTTATAAACACATTAATCTTTACCCTCTTTATTTTTCTTCATGTTCTACTTCTCCATCATTATCATCTTTATCAAATTCAAAAACATCAAACATTCATCATATATAAAAATAAAAAGAAAAAAAATTATTGAAAGAAAAAATGTGTTGGTTCATCTTCACAATTTTATTTTTTTTATATTTATAAGATATATGTATGTACCCCCTCTTTCTTCTCCCAAAATTTACTCACCACTCTTCAATCTTTCATTTTTGTTTTATCTAAGCTTGAGAAAAGATACATTTTATTCCTTCTTCCCCAATCCAAATTAAACTCTTCATCAAGTTCTTCATCATCTTCATTATAATTTTTTCTATTTAAAAAAAAAAAAAGAAATCTCAATTCTCTATTTTATAAAACCGCAATTTTAGTCTCTATTCAATTTTGGTATCACAATTTCAAAATTTGTAGATATTTGATCTTCCTTTTCAATTTGAATTTGAATTTAGCAATGTAATAATAATTTTAGTGATATGTATATGAATATAGATGATGTGAGAAATTATAGTGACGTGGAATTTAAATTTATTTTTAAATTAAATATTACCATTTTAATAGTTTAAATATTTAATTGCAGTTTTTATCTCTTTATTTTTACTGATTTATGAAATTGATTCTCTTATTTTAAAAATCGACAGTTTTGGTCCTTCCGTCTAATTTTTTAACTAAATAATGATGAAGTTTGATGTTGTAAATAACATGACATATAATATATAGCGATTAACACTCATTAAATTGTAATTAAACGACGTAAAATCTTAGCCTTCAACTTCATAATTTTTTCATATTTTAATTGAATTAAAGATATATCAATAATTAATTCATCTAGATGATTCTATATTAAAGAATTATATATTATGTCATTTAAAATATGTCAATTCGTCTTGTTTTAGTTCAAAAATCTGAAGGAGGGACCAAAGCTGTCGATTTTTAAAATATGGAGATCAATTTCTGTGAATTGATAATAATAATAATAATAATAATAATAATAATAATAATAATAATAATAATAGAAGGAACATATATGTAATTAAGCCTAATTTAAAAGTAAAATAAATATTTTAAATATTTTTACTTTAACTTCAAAATTTCTGAAAATAAAAAAAAATCCGACTTTTTAAAATTCATTTTTTTTGTTTAAAAAATTCAGGAACAAAATTAAAAATTTACAAAAAAAAACTATTTAATTTAAAAAAATAGAAATAATGAATTTTTTGTTACTTGTTATTTTTTTATTTAAAACAAAAATTGATTTTCAGAATTTTTAAAAGTAAAAAAAAATTAAAGAAGTATGATTTAATTTAAATTTCAAATCACCGTGATTTTCTATAACATCATATAACTTATCACACCACCAAATTTTAATTCAAATTCAAATTGAAAAAGGGATCAAACATCAATAATTTTTAAAATAAGATATCAAAATTATGGTAAAAAATTAAGGAAATCAAAATTAAAAATTTGATATATATATATAGTTCAGTTTAGTTTTTAAAATAAAATTTAAGATTTAATTCGATCCAATCAATTTTTACGGAAAAAGAAAATCCATAATACATTCAATAATATTAGATTTTGTCAGTTTGCAATTTTTATTTGAATTAGTTTAAATTTGAACACGTCTTCCATCATATTGTAAAGAGAGTAGTACAACCAAACCGTAAAGACACCTAATTTGTACTACAATTTATAGGCTATACACCTAATTTATACAATTGGAATTCAGACTCAAGTTTCAAGTACAACCTTTTTTTTTTGCTAAAGATAGTTGTATTAGATTTTGTACTGCACTTATTATTGATTATATCATGCTTTGCTTTAAGGAATTCATTCATTCCATTGAGAGAGGGACAATTTTTATTGGAGGGATGAATAAGTCCACTATTGCATTATATTTCTTGAACCTATCTATAGGATATAACGCTAATACTTAAGGACACAAAAAATTAACATTATATATCAAACAAATATAAAATACTTTTTGAATTAGTGTCTTTTTCTAATCATTATCATTCAAAAAGAGAGAAAATATTAATAAAAAATTAAAATTTATGTTTGTAAAGTGTTTGGCTTCTTTTAATATTTTTTCGAATTTTCTTATATATTATAAAAAAATGTTTATAAAATTACATCATACTTTATTTGTGTTGCCAAAAAAACTCGTACTGCAAGAGCTGCAAATAGAATAGGAATTGAAATGTGAAGTACAACTATTTTTAGCTTGAAAAAGAAGCATTGAGTCCCATTGTTGGATTGCAATTGTACTGCAAAATTATGCATTTAATTATTAAGTCATTTTCATATATATTATTAGTTCACCAACCTGCATACCCTATTCTGTCTTTTTAATTTCTTGAAGGGGGCAAAATGGGGATTTGCATATTATTATTTTTATCAAAATATATTATAGAAAAAAGAATATTGTTATAGAAGTATTAAATTTTAAATTCAACTGACATCTACTGATGTTATTAGATTTAATTTTTTTTTCAATATTATTATATTTAATCTTTTATTTTAAAATTAAATTTGAAATTTTGTGAGTTTACAGTGGTTTCAAACAAAAAATTACAAAAGCATAAATTTTTTAACAAATAAATCTTATCTATAAAAAAGGTAAAATCCTCACTAACATATTCTAACTGCTCAATGCTTAATATAAACTTTTTTGTGTGTGACATTCTTAACATATTCTAACTGCTCAATGCTCATATCTAATATATCTTAATACCTCTCTAAAAAACTCTTAATAATAAAATCTAAGTGTTAATAAGTTATTAAAAAACAAAATCTATTAATTAACATAATAATTCCATATTTCCCTAAAAGCAACATAAAAAATTCCCTATATTAAAATGGCCCACCTATAATATATTCCGTTGGGAAAAATCTCATTGATTTTTTCTATAAAGGCACAACACCACTCCAATTTCCACAACCATTTCCAAATTGTTAATACATTCTTCTTTTCTTTCTTTTTTGTTCACTTTCTTTCATACACATAACCATGTCTTCTGAGGTACTTCACTTTTTGTACTTCATTTATGTGTTGTTTTTTTGCTATTGTATTTTCTTAATTCTGCCTAATCATTGTGATTATATGTATAATAATTTCCTTTTTTAGGATTTCGTTTCTTTTATTTTTTTTCCCTTGATCTTGTTCCTTGTTTTAAACGATTTGTGATGAAGTTGTTGAGTTGAGATATCATGATTTCTTAGTACTTTTTTGTGTTTTTGTTTTAATTTTCATAAAATTTGGTTCTAATGAAAATAAAGAAGATTCAATATTAAGTTTTAAGTTTTAAGATTTAAGATTCAATATTAAGTTTTAAGTGTTAAGATTTAAGATTCAATATTAAATTTTATGAAAAGTTGAAAATTCAAGTTGTTTGTGTATTATTTTCATCAACCAAATCAACGGTTACTCTATCAATTGTTGCAATTTCATAACTTTCACATAACAGTTTTTTTGTTTTCTTATTCTTTTCTATTTTTTATTCTAATGATATGCACTCACAAAACAAATTACATGGTAGAACTTCAAATTTAACACTAATAAAGCAAGAATAATTGTTTCTTTCTTGTTAACAAATCTTTAGTTTTACTTTTAGATTATGGGCTAATATCATATAGTCCTAAATTGTTATTGGTATTATAATCTATTTGCAATAATAATCTTTTTTTTTAATAGCAATTAACTTGCTATATACCAAAGTAATTAACCTCGTCAAACATTGAACTATTTTCTAAAGTATTATAGAGAATCTTTAGATAATTCTTTTCTCTCAATTTATTTTTTAGATTATTCCTACACCTTTTTCTGATGCCCTGCTTTGTTCTCATTCTCTTCATCTTTCATTTATTTTCCCTTTTCAAATTGAATTCTAAGGATAATTGTGTTTCTTTTGTGTGTGAATTATAAAATTGTTAATGTATGATTTTATTTTTTTATGTTTTTTCATTTTGAATTTTCCAATTGTGTTTACAGACTGTTGTCCTAAAAGTAAAAATGTCATGCCAAGGATGTGCTGGAGCAGTCAATAGGGTTTTGGAAAAAATGGAAGGTATTTTTAATTATCATCATATTGAATTAGTAATTGTGACAATTTAATATCTTTATTTATTTTTTGAAATGTGTTTATTGTGTGTGTGTGTGTTTTTTTTTCAAATTACTTGCCTTTGTAAAAACAAAAAAAAAAACACTTTTCTGGTTTCATATTTCTAACCTTAGTTTATATTGTGAGGTAATGTAGCATTACATTTTGTTTATGAATCTATCCTAATTTACATGTAATTACAGAGTGCTAGAGTTTCTTATATCTATTTCAATATCTATAGCATTATTATTTCATTGATCAAATTGTTTAAATGATTTTTAATTTTATAATCTCTTGCATTGTGCATCAACTTATTTTGTTTATAGGTGTGGAATCATTTGACATTGATTTGAAGGAACAAAAGGTGACTGTAAAAGGAAATGTGAAACCACAAGAAGTTTATGAAACTGTTTCTAAAAGTGGAAAGAAAACTGAATTTTGGGTGGATCCTGAAAACAAGTCCACAGAAATTGCTACTGAAGTTGGATCTGAGAACAAGTCTTCAGAAGCTGCAACTATTGTCTCTGCTGAACTTGATAACAAGCCTTTAGAAGTTGCTGCAACTATTGCATCTGTTGAGGAAGATAACCAATCTTCAAAGAATGTCACTGTTATCTCTGTTGAACCCGACAATGTTGTTGTCTAAGACAGTTGTATGTAGTTCTATTTCTCTTAGGAATTAGTTTGTGTTTTTATGGCAAGGAATTAGTCTATTTTAATTTTAAATGTTATTTTGATGTTTACCTTAATGTTATTTTGCACTTTTGTGATGAATGTTTTGGTTGACTAGTGTGCTTTAAATAGGAGTTTAACTTGTCTTAATTCCTATTTAATCATTATTTTTCTGTCTTCCTTTATTAATTCACAATTCACTGTTCAATTGTGCCAGTGTTTCAATAAAAGTTTCCGAACTTATTCACACTTAGAAATATTATAATAAGTAGTTAGTTGAGAACGATAAATAACTAATTTTAGGATAAATTAGGGTAAAAATTAGGATAACAAATCGTTTGGAATCGTACATAAAGTTGTGTGAAACATACACTTTGAAATTTATTTGTTCAACTTTTATCATCATTAGTTTTATCTTCACATTATTCAAGATTTGCAGTTTACTTCCGACATATGCTACATCAAAATTGTCGTTATAAGTTACACCCTTAATTTTAAAATAACTGTTATATTTACAAAAAATAATTTTAAAATAACTGTTAGATAATAAGTCAGCAGTAGTTGTTGAGGCTACAGTATCTGGGAGTCGCAGGTCATCCAAAACATAAAGTCCCCCATGTCTATGGCCTGTCCCAATCAGCCTCCCAGAATGTGGATCCTGCACACAACAAGAAGTGGAAGAAAATATAACCGAATAACCGAAATCACATATTTGACTAACAGAAGCAAGACTCAAAGTAAGATTAGGAATATAATAAACATCAGAAATAGAAAGGTTAGGTTTGGAGACAGAACCAATGCCTACTAGTGGCATAGGAGTGCCATCAGCAGTCACAACTGATACAGACGAGGCAGGTTTCATATACACAAAAGATTTATCATCGTATGACATATGATGGGATGCTCCCGAATCAAGAATCCATATGGAAGGAGATATACCTGACATACCAGAGGAGTTCAAACCTTTAGAAGAGGTGGCAGACATTGCATGTGATTGAGTGGCAAGAAGTTTTTGAAGTTGTTCTGCAATATCAGCTATTTGGGAAGCAGTCTCGGATGAGTATACAGAACCAGAACTAGAACCAATGGTAGAAGGAGTAGAAGCAACAACATTGGACGATGGTCCCCTAAAATTCTTTTTATGTGTTCTCCCTAATTTCGGACAATATGCTTTCCAATGACCTTTTTCTTTGCAAAATGCACATTCATCATTACCAAGTCCAACCCTCCCTTGAGATTTTCCTTTTTGAACAGGAGCAACAAAAACAGATGGAGGAGTTGAGTGAATTCCCTTATCTGACACACCAGAATGAGTTTGAAGTCTGATTTCTTCTGCCAACAATTCACTAACTACTGATTCAACATTAGGAAGGGGGGAACGATGCAAAATACCCCCACGAAGGCCCTCAAAATCATCACGAAGAGCCATTAGAAACCAAACCAGACGTTGCTCATCTCTTTGATCAATGTATGCTTTGATAGCTTTCAACTCAGGTGATTCCATAAGAGCCAATTGATCCCACATATTAGTCATTGCCGAATAGAATTCCTCAATGGTCATATTGTTCTGCTTAAGGGCTCTAATATCACTTTCCAACTGATAACGTTTTGCAAAGTTAGACTAAACATACAAACGTTTCAAGTGATCCCAAATCTCTTTAGCAGTATCATATTTTGCTAGTTGCACTCCTATAGACAACTCAACAGAATTATTAATCCAAGTAATAATTTTTGAATTACTAACATTCCATGTTTTCAGATCTTTTGCATATTGAGTTTCATCCTTTTTAACGGTAGGCTTAACAGAAGTTCCATCCACAAAACTCCACATATCTTTTCCAATCAAATTTTTTTTCATCACATAACTCCAATAAGAGTAATTTTGTCCATTGAGGTGAACACTAACAACTTGAAGAGAATCATCCTTAGCACCAGCCATAACAAATAATGACAAGAAAATACGACAAACACAATCACTGAGACAAAATAAATTAGGGATAACCTACTGCTGTGCGAGCGCGATTTCTCCCTGTCCAGACGTCGTTTTCCGGATCCGACCGTTGAAAACGAAGACCTGAATGTTGCGAACCTACTGTCCAAAAATCAGCCCGATCCAACGGTTAACGAATGCGCAATCGATGTTTTTCTGAGTCTGATTTAACAAAATCGGGAATAGGGTTACTATTCTCTTTTCTCTTTTGGTGGTTGTCTTTTCTATCAAAATAATATCTCTCTTCTTTACAATAGATCCCAAAATCAACCAAAACTCTTTGATACCATGTTAACAATGAAAAGAGGAAGAAGATAGACAACCAAGAGATAATCACTCTAGGGTTTCATAACATAGAATGAACAAAACTTGAGTTAATAGGGTTACAATGAGTATATATACAAAATAATTGAAATGTCTAAAATACCCTTATTACTAATATATAATAATATTATCTAACACTCTTTATCTACACATTGAATAAAATTGGTCACCTCATTAATTATACAATGAGTTTGACAATTAATAAGTAAATGAGCAAATTTAGTTTCAATAAAACATTGAGTTTTAAGGAGTCTCTTAAAACACTCAAAAGTGATTGGGAATAGCATGATAAAGTGTTCAAGATTGTAGTGAGTGCGAAAACATCAAAAGGATTTATGGGTTGAAATGTATGATTGTTCCACATAAGCCACTCTTAGAGGAGAAAATGAACTTTCACGACAGGTAGAAGGATTATATTGCCATCAACTTTTGTAGAGGGTATTTGTTGCATGCATCAAAATCATCAAGATGCTATGACAATATGTTCAAGGGATCTATTCATTACATTCACATAATATTTATATATATAATATAATAATATGATATAATAAATATAAATATAACAAACCAACAAAGTTAAATAAGTTTTTATTTACACTATAAAATTACTAAATTTTATTTTTTATCCCTAAAAAATAAAATTATCAACTTTTGATTCTCTAATAGACTTGTGTTTTTTTAGTTTGAATTCTCTAATAGACACTTTTGTGTATCTTTGTGCTTAAATGCTATTAATAATATAATAAAATAATAGGGTAAATTTTACTTTTAATCTCAAATTATTTTGTCAACTTTTTGATTCCCTAACAGACTTGCTGAGTTGCTAAGTTTATTTAAGTTTTTTTCCCTTGTTGATGTTGTGCATCTATGTAGTTAAATATTATTAATTGTAATATTAATGTATTATAATGTATTTTTCTAATTTTCATTTTCAGTAATATATACAATTGAATTTAAAAAACGTAGACTATTACATGCTCACAATTGAATTTCATTTAGATGTGTTCGTCCCAACGATTTAAACAGAATAATATCAGGTTAGATTTCTGATAAGGAGGATGATCCATAATTATAATATATTGTGTCATCACTTATGATTCATGGTCCATGTGGGGCTCAAAATAAGAAATCTCCTTACATGCAAAACGGAAAGTCTACAATGTATTTTTCGAAGAAGTTTGTACCAACCACAATTATTGTGCAAATGGATATCCAATCTATAGAAGAAAAGATGATGGGAAGTTCGTTAAAAAAAGAATTATTTGCAGATAACAGGTTTGTGGAACTATACAATAGATATTTGGTCTTGAAATATAATGTTCGTATTAATGTTGAATGGTGTAACCTATATCGGTCCATTAAGTATCTTTTAAAATATGTCAACAAAAGACATGGTCGTGTTACAACAAGTTTCTATAGTAGTACTTCATCAGAGTGTGTTGATGAAATTAAAATGTATTATGATTGTAGATATTTATCTTCATGTGAGGCATTACGAAGGATTTTCAATTTTGACATAAACTAAAGTTGATCGTTTGTCATTTTTATGATGGTGCTCCAATTGATGAAGTGGTGAATAAATCAAAGAATGAAATGACTAAGTTTTTGACATGGATACAAGCAAATATAAAATAACTAGAGGCTAAAAAACTTACTTACACTCAACTTCCACTGAAGTTTGTCTGGAAAGGATTATGATAATGAGTTGTGTTATGACAAAAAGATATTTACAACAGCAATGGTTCATTTTGCACCACCTAGATTAAGTAAGAGATTTTACTTGAAATAATTTCTTAAGTATGTCAGTGAGCTTGAGAGTTACAAATATATTAAAACAATGGACAATGTGGTTTATAAAACATTTAAAAAAAAAATGCTTTTATAGGGGTTTGCTAAATGGTGACAAGAAATACATGATGCAGTTGTAAAGTCAAGCAGTTGGGGTATAGGTTACTATTTGAGAAAACTTTTTGTAATGTTACTGATGTCAAACCAAATGATAAGACTAATTTTTTCTAGAACAAAACATGGGAATATTGTATGTGTGTGGAACTCAAATTGACAGATGATGAGATTAAATATTGTGTTAGTAAAGATTGAGTCATTTTTATAGAGTAATAGTGAGTTTGAGTACCTTTCCAACAATGCCTCAACCTGATGAGTCATTGAATTATCAAATCCATAGTAAACTCATTTATGATCAGGTAAATTGCGATAGGGAGTATTTAACTGCATAGCACACTAAGCTATATTGTGATTGTTGATCAAAGAAGAATTTATGATAGGACCATGACACGTATTTAGGAATAAAAATCTGAATTTTTTATATATATGGTTATGGTGATACCAGTATAACTTATATTAGGAGCCCCATGTCGACTATATTTAGATCTAAGGGAGACATTGTTTTAATATTGGTGTCAAGTGGAATTGGAGCTTTACTTAGTCTTGGAGATAGAACTGCACATTCAAGGTTCTCTATACCATTAAAAGATGATAAATATTCCATTTGCAGCACAACTCAGAATTGTCCACTAGCATAATTGCTTGCGAAAACAAAACTCATTATATCAGATGAAGTACCAATGATTTATAAACATTGTTTTTAGGCAATGGATAATACTTTTAGAAACGTGATTCGTGATCAGAAAGGTCAAAAGTTAGATATACCATTTGGCGGCAAGGTTGTTGTGTTCAACGGAGATTTTAGGCAAATTTTGCTTGTTATTCCAAAAGCAACAAAGCTAGATGTTGTTCATGCTACTATTAATTCATCATACCTTTGGAATTTTAGTGAAGTCCTGACATTGCACACAAACATGAGATTTTTTATGGCAATTCAGAGGCAAAATTTGTTTGATAGGACCACAAAGGCACAATATTATCGCATAGTAAAAATTATCGTTCCTACAAGAACTTTTTTATGAGTATCAATCTCTCATTTTTTTTTATAATAATTAGCTAAAAAAGAGTAAATGTCGATAATGATTTTTTGGTTAAAATTCACAATAAAAATAAAACATTGGGATTGTAGTATTCACAATGATGGATATAATAAAACTAATATTTTATAAGTTATAGTTTTACACTCTTGAAAATTAGATAAATAATTATAACTAAAGTACTCTTTCTAAGAGTAAAAGTGTATTTTAAACTAATAATTAACCTATTTTCATGATTGATGTATTAGCAAAATCCATTAAGAGAAGATATCTTTCATGATTTTAAGAGAACCAAAATCTATTTTCATGATTTGATTCTCATGTCCAATCTTAGGGGTCAGATATCAAATTCATATTTCGGTATATTATTTGATATCCAAGTATGAATATGATATTTACTAAGGTTGCATTAAAATATCAATACCCATGACAAAAATAAATAGAAATCGTTAGAGATCCATCATTGGAAATCATACAATCCCAAGACAAGGAATATCTATTCACACATGATCATAGAAGAATCAAAGCTTAAATATAAAAACATTGAAAATATAAAATAATAAAATCAAGTAACAAAGTAAAAATGGAAAACTGAATATTATTAAAACTAAAAATTTTCAAAGAGAAATACGAGAAAAAAAGTAAGAGATTGTGGGTAGGAATTTGTGTCTAAAACTGAGTATTTTTGTTCTTTTTATAGTCTTAGGTTCCTTCATGAGCTTTAATTACAAGAAAAATCAATTTCATAGAATAAACACGATTCAACATCAGAAGATGAGCATAATCCTTAATAATCATTTTTGCCTTAAAGTGGTAGATTCTTTTTTTTTTTTCTTTCTCATTCAACAATTACAACAATGCAGTAATTCTTGCTCGAACTTGAGTTTCTTGATCAAGATGGACCATGAGTGCACTATTTGACTTCAACTTCAAGGCTCTTTAGCACAAAAAATCTTTACTTGTCCCTTCACTTCTCCTTGCAATCTAAACAAAATAAAAAGGTAGTAAACTAGAACTAAAACCGAATTAAAAACATCAAATTAACCAATCAACCAAAGCTATAAAAATAAATAAATTCTAGCTTATCATTGCTCACAAAAGGGAATTTTCTAATTCGGTGTTAGGAGTTGGTGATAGTACAATTGGTGAAGAAAACGATGACAATATCACCATAGAACTTCTTGATGATTTGTTGTTATGATTTTTGGGTGATTCATTGACTTTTATTGGTGATGCTACCTACCTGTCGTTTTTGGTTAATATGAATGTTCCAACATATTTTCAGTATAGTGATATATTGACCCCTAGAAATGATATAGTTCATGCTATCAATGAACATGTTCTCAATGATACCATGGGAAGCAAAATTATATCTTAGGTTTTATACTCTACAAATCCAGAGGTTGATGGGATTAGCGATGTGCATACAACATAATTTATTAACACAATTGATCTATCTGGTCTTCCAAATCATGTATTGTGGTTAAAAGTTAGAGTTTTAGTCATGTTGTTAAGGAATATAGACCAAAATGATGTATTATGCAATGGAATTCGACTTCTTTTGCAATGAATATGAATAAAACTCAAGGACAATCTTTGAATCATGTAGGACTATACTTTATGCTAAGTGTTTTCTCACATGGGCAACTGTATGTTACAACTGTAAGATTTATGGGTCACATATGTAATTAATTAATTAAGTGTGTTAGGGTCATTATATAATTAGCCAATAAACTAGGGGTCAAATAATATATAATAGTTTATGACTAAAGAGCATAATAATTATGAAAATTAACAGTGTAGATACCAGGCGGTTTCTAATTTAATGAGGGGCTGAATTAGTAATACTGCAATTTGGGATATAACTAATAATAGTTATATATAGGGGTAGTGGTCCCCAAGGCAAACACAACAAGACTATTCAATTTCACAAACCCTAAGGAGAAAACTCTCTGGTTCTCTCTATCCCCATCAAGAGAGCAAGGTCTTCAAGGTGTTTTGCTGAGGAAGATCACCCAACCCATTGGCTTTATCATCATCATCCCAGGATTTCATCAATGGCAATTCCCACAGGTACGCTTCCGCCTTTGGTTATTCATCATGTAATTGCATGGATTATTGAGCATAAGGTTGTAGGGTTTGTGTTCCAACAATTGGTATCAGAGCCTACCATGTTTAATTCATGATGAAATTCGATTATTGTCTTTGTTTTAGGATTCAATTTGGGAATTTTGACATGATTGAAAAATTAGGGTTTGTAATTTGGGAATTTTGACATGATTGAAATCTTAGGGTTTGTAATTTGGGAATTTGGATATATAAATTATGGAATCCATATTTTTTGTTTTTTTTTTTGTTTTTTGTTTCCGGTTATAATTTTTAGTTTTTTTTGTATGGAGGATGGATTGTTTTATTCAACGTAATTTTTACACTTATTTCTAATTCAGATTAGACGAAATTAAATTTGTCAGTATATGATTTGCTTTGGATCTGTTATATTTGAGCAATCTGATTTCGTTTTCGAATCTTTGTTATCAATTTTAGATTCTTCTGTTTTGCGGTAAATTGAAGCAGCTACGTTGATTTTCATGTTTTTTGTATGCCCTCAATGTTATTAAGTTCGGTTATTTTTTTTATGCAAGTTATGTGGTATTAATTTAATTGTGATTTGTTTGTTCTTTGTAATTGTTTGCTTTTGATTTGGATTAATTGTTTTTTTTTATGCAAGTTTTTTTTTTGATAATTATTATTTTTTTCTTTTGATAAAACAATAATTATCAAATACTAATGAAACACGGTTTATATTAGTGAACAATATATTTTTTTAAATATTGTTTTATTTGGATATAATAAATATATGTTCAAGTCAAGTTTGACATTTTAAATGAGTTAATTGAAACTTGACGTCGCCAAAGTGACATCTCTTGTCTAAATTGCTTGTGAAGAGTGTCAAATGGCTGTGTATATGTTTATTCATGCAGGTATTGATCGGCCCAAAGGAAGGTTAATATTTGGCAGAATCACATGTACACCTGCAATGATAAATGTGTGACAATTATTTGGTATACATGTGAGCAGTAAATCGGCCCAAAGGAAGGTTTATTGTTTGACATGTCTTATTGTCAATAGTTGATCGTTGCAACAAGAGTACCACTAGCAGTTGGTGTTACTGTCCAAAGACTTGACACCAATGGTGCACTGGGTATCTTGAGATGGGTTAAATTCCATGATTTGAACATTTGTATTTATTTATTTATTTATTTTCCTATAATGTGAGTTTCTAAGTTTCGTTCTTTATTTAATTCACAACATCTATTGCTTCCATATCTGCACATTTGAGTTCTATTCCTGTCCTTGATGGGACAAATTTTAAGGAATGGAAAGAGAACATTTTGATCGTTCTTGGCTGCATGGATCTAGACCTTGCATTAAGAATTGAACGACCCCTACTCCTAAGGACTCTAGTTCTTCTGAGGAAAAATTAGAGTATGAGAAATGGGATCGCTCAAATCGCATAAGTCTTATGATCATAAAGCGTGGCATTCCTGAGGTCTTTAGAGGTGCTGTCTCGGATGAGATAGTTACAGCTAAAAATTTCCTTGTTGAGATGGAAAAACGCTTTGAAAAAACTGATAAGGCTTAAACAAGTTCTTTGCTTCAGAATTTAATTTCCATGAAGTATCAAGGCAAGGGAAATATAAGAGAGCACATTATGATGATGTCCAACATTGCTTCTAAGCTTAAAGGACTAAAGCTTGAGTTGTCAGATGACTTACTCATTCATTTAGTATTGTTGTCTCTTCCTTCGCAATTCAGTCAGTTTAAGGTGACTTATAACTGTCAAAAGGAAAAATGGACTCTTAATGAGCTCATTTCATTATGTGTGCAAGAAGAGGACAGGCTGAAGCAAGATACAACTGAAAGCGCTCACTTTACTAGCATCTCTAAAGACAAGGGCAAAAGGAAAAGAATTGAGGAGCCCAAGAACAAAGCTGCTGCTAAGGGTCCAGAACAAAAGAAGCAGACTAAGGACAACAACTGCTTCTTCTGTAGGAGTTCTAGGCACGTGAAGAAGGATTATGCCAAATATCACGCTTGGCGTGTTAAGAAAGGTATGATTATGTCTTTGGTCTGTTCTGAGGTTAATTTAGCTTCGGTACCTGGAAACACTTGGTGGTTAGACTCTGGTGCAACTACTAACATCAGTGTTTCAATGCAGGGTTGCCTGAACTTCCGAAAGCCTAGTGGTGTTGAAAGATGCATCTATGTAGGAGATGGGAAGAAGGTAGAAGTTGAAGCCATAGGAAAATTTAGATTATTATTAAGTTCCGGTCATTATTTGGATTTAGAAGACACTTTTGTTGTACCGTCATTTAGACGGAATTTGGTCTCTATTTCTTATTTGGACAAATCAGGATATTATTGTTCATTCGGGAATAAAGAATTTACCTTGTCTTTAAATTCGAATGTTGTTGGAACCGGTTTACTTTCTAGTTATGATAATCTTTATTTGTTGGAAAATATGGCTAACTATAATGAAACCTTGAGTGTGGAATCATGTGGTACTAAGCGAAAAATTGACAATTTTAATTCAGGAGTGCTTTGGCACAAGCGTCTAGGTCACATATCTAGAAATCGAGTTGAACGACTAGTGTCAGATGGAATTTTAGATCCCATTGACTTCACAAACTTTAACGTTTGTGTAGCATGCATTAAAGGAAAACAGACTAAAGATAAGAAATTAGGCGCATATAGAGCTACAAACGTCTTAGAATTGATACATACGGACATCTGTGGGCCATTTCCAACTCCTTCTTGGAATGGCCAACAATATTTTATATCATTCATAGACGATTATTCTAGATATGCCTACCTTTACCTAATTCACGAAAAGTCTCAATCAATAGACGTGTTCAAATCCTTTAAGGCAGAAGTTGAGAATCAACTTAATAAGAGAATTAAAAAGGTCAAATCTGATCGTGGTGGTGAATACTACGGCAGATATGACGGTTCAGGTGAACAACATCCGGGACCATTTGCCAAATACCTAGAGGAATGTGGAATCGTCCCACAATACACTATGCCAGGATCACCCAGCATGCATGGTGTAGCTAAAAGAAGAAACATGACTCTTAAGGATATGGTAAGCAGTATGATTTGTCATTCCACCTTGCCAGAGTCACTATGGGGAGAGGCATTAAAAACAGCAGCACACATTCTTAATAGAGTACCAACTAAGGCAGCGGCTAAAACACCTTATGAGCTTTGGATTGGGCGTAAGCCTAGTCTGAAGCACCTTCATGTTTGGGGATGTCCAGCTGAGGCAAGGCCTTATAGGCCGAATGAAAAGAAATTTGAACCCCGAACAATTAGCAGTTATTTTATAGGGTACTCAGAAAAATCAAGGGGCTATAAATTTTATGATCCAAAATTGAGAACAATTTTTGAGACGGGAACGACAACGTTCTTTGAGGATATTGAGTTTGGGGGGAAGATTAAGGTTAAAGATTTTGTCTTTGAGGAAGAATCAGTAACAATTCCAGAACTGATTCTTCCACCAGTTGACTTTCCCATTATTGAACAAACTCAAGATGATATGGTTGTTCAGGAAGAACAAAATCCAGATCAAATTCAAGATCCTCAAGAACAAGTGCCTCAAGAGCCAGCTCCATTGCGGAGATCCACTAGAGAAAGGAAAAATGCTATTTCGGATAATTATGTAGTATTTATCAATGAAGTAGAGGAAAATGTTGGCATGACAGAAGATGACCCGGTCAACTTTCATCAAGCCATGCAAGATTCCCATTCAGATAAGTGGATCGAAGCAATGAATGAGGAGTATAAGTCTATGCAAGACAATTCAGTTTGGGAACTTATCCCATTGCCAGAAGGAGTGAAACCCATTGGTTGCAAATGGATTTTTAAAACCAAGCGGGATTCCAATGGTAATGTGGAGAGATATAAGGCACGTCTTGTAGCTAAAGGCTATACTCAAAAGGAAGTGATTGATTATAAAGAGACTTTCTCTTCGGTTTCATCGAAGGACTCTTTAAGAATAATCATGGCTCTTGTTGCTCACTTTGATTTGGAGCTTCATCAAATGGATGTAAAGACAGCGTTTCTCAATGGCGACATTGATGAGACGATCTATATGGTGCAGCCAGATAACTTTGTGTTGGGAGACCCAAAGAATATGGTGTGCAAACTAAGAAAATCCATTTATGGGCTAAAACAAGCTTCTCGTCAATGGTACCATAAATTTCATCAAGTAATTATCTCATTTGGTTTTGAGATGAATACAATTGATGATTGTGTGTATCATAAGTTCAGTGGGAACAGACATATTTTCCTGGTCTTGTATGTTGATGACATACTGCTTGCCACTAACGATATAGGCATGTTGCACGAAACTAAGAAATTTCTATCAAAGCATTTTGAGATGAAAGATCTTGGTGACGCCTCTTTTGTATTAGGAATTCAGATACACCGAGACAGATCTCGAGGTATTCTTGGATTGTCACAAAAGAGCTATATCGATAAGGTTCTCAAAAGGTTTGGGTTACAGGATTTCAAACCAGGGGACACCCCAGTTGCTAAGGGAGACAAGTTTAGTCTCAAACAGTGCCCTAAGATCAACTTCAGGCTATGTCTTTCTGTTAGCTGTGGAGCAGTTTCTTGGCGTAGTGCCAAGCAAGGTCTTACTGCTTCATCAACCATGGCAGCAGAATTCGTAGCAATTCATGAGGCATCTGACCAGGGCATTTGGCTGAGAAATTTTGTCACGGGGCTGAAAATAGTTGAAGGGATTGAAAGACCACTCAAGTTGTATTGTGACAATAGATCAACAGTCCTGTATTCTAACAATAATAGGAGCTCAACCAAAGCACATTGACATTAAGTTCCTAGTTGTTAAAGAGAAGGTACAAAGTGGACAAATATCCATAGAACACTTAAGGACAAACTCCATGATTGCGGACCCGCTCACTAAAGGTCTACCACCCAAGGTCTTTCATGAGCATACTGCTCACATGGGTGTGCTACAGTTTGAGGGATCTTGATTTTAGTGGGAGTTTCGTCCATTATGTAATTTATGTTCTATGTTTAATTGTAATACAAATATATTGTATTTGGATTTTCTGATCAGAAATAAAGTTTAAAATATTCAGTTTTGGTTACTTTGTACATTTGAGTTATGGTATGATCTCATTCGGTAAAGTAGGACCAGTTGAAAATTGACATGCATTGACCAACTTCATGTAATTTTCATGCTACACTTTTCATAATGGGTCTATGTCATTTAGTTGTGTCAGTGCGGGTGATCATTGATGGGTTTAGTTATGCTTATTATGACGAAAGCCTCTTTGATTCCATGTGCTGATACGATTAATGTACGGGACAATTTGGATTAGGCTCAAGGTAATTATAATGACATTTTTTTGACGTCATAAAGTCTAACACACTCCTAAGGATACATGTGTGACCAGTGGGAGATTGTAAGATTTATGGGTCACATATGTAATTAATTAATTAAGTGTGTTAGGGTCATTATATAATTATCCAATAAACTAGGGGTCAAATAATATATAATAGTTTATGACTAAAAAGCATAATAATTATGAAAATTAACAGTGTAGATACGAGACGATTTCTAATTTAATGAGGGGCTGAATTAGTAATACTGCAATTTGGGATATAACTAATAATAGTTATATATAGGGGTAGTGGTCCCCAAGGCAAACACAACAAGACTATTCAGTTTCACAAACCCTAAGGAGAAAACTCTATAGTTCTCTCTATCCCCATCAAGAGAGCAAGATCACCCAACCCATTGGCTTTATCATCATCCCAGGATTTCATCAATGGCAATTCCCACAGGTACGCTTCCGCCTTTGGTTATTCATCATGTAATTGCATGGATTATTGAGCATAAGGTTGTAGGGTTTGTATTCCAACAACAACTACAAGAGTGACATCAAGGAAATTTTTTAAGATACTCATTGTTGATGGTGAACGTCGTGATTCAAACATTCCATCAAATGTAGTTTATGAAAAAGTATTTGAAAATGCTAAATACGTTGCTTTATTTTCTATTCATGTTCATTTTATCTAATTGTTGTTCTCTTTTGTATTACACTTGATAACTTAGATTGCTACATTATTGTTTTAAAGATTAATATATCAATACAATTTTAACCATTGTGCATCGCAGGATGCACGTCTAGTTCTAATCATAATCATAGAAAGTATGCATGTGCACTATTTCTTTTGTATTACCCAAAAATAACAATACATACTCTTAACCTACACATTGGATATAATTGTTTAGGCAATTATCTCTACAACGAGTTACATAACCACTAAGTAAATGATCAAATTTGTTTTCAATGCAACAAACATTGAGCTTTAAGGAGTCTCTTAAAGCTCTCAAAACTCTTCCTAAGTTATTACTATCAGAAAAAAAATATACGCATAAAATAGGAATATCAAATCTTATTGAGAATTTAAGAACCCTTTTTCCTTCATCATATCCTATATAGAATTAGAGTGCGATATGAATACAAATAGACTATGATAAAATTGATGGTCCTAATTAAAAGGCTAAATAAAAATCATATAAAGAATTACACTATCAAATAGTATAATTACATCGCTTTCCCTCGAGCTGGTGCAAGGATATATATGATTTGTTTATTACTCCTATAACAAACAAGTTTCACACACAAGAAGGTATATACAATATCCTGAAATAGATCCTCTATCGTCAATGAATCTGCATAATCTACATCAGTATAAGCCTCCAAAAGTAGGCTTCAACCTCTTTTAAACAAGATTCCTCTCCCTGTAGTGGCTTTGTAGAACTTCATCTACATCATCCAAGTGTATCACCCTCAAATCATGCATGAATTGGCTCAACACATTTATTACATATGCCAAATTTGGCCTAGTATGGGCCAAGTAAATCAATTTTCCCACTAATCTTTAAAGTCGATTGTTGTCGACTTTTGCACTTTCTTCCTCGAAGCCCATCCTATGATTTTTCTCGATGGGAATACTTGCAACTTTGCAACCTAGTTTGCCTGCTTCCTGCAAAAGATCAAGCATGTATTTCCTTTAAGCGATAATAATTCCTTGCTTTGAGTATGCTACCTCAATCTCAAACTTTGTTGATAATTTCTATTTGAGCAATTGTCTCTCATTCGAATCATCTTCAGTAACAATAATATCATCGACATAGACAAGAAATACTATTAGTTTTCCTCCTTGTGAATGCTTGAAGAATAAAGTGTGATCTCTTTGACTTTTCTTATATCCCAAGTAAACTATTGCCTTTGTAAACCTTCCAAACCATACTCAAGAGGAATGATTTAATCCATATAAGGCCTTCTTCAATAAATACAACTTATCGACTAAACCTACGAGACCAAAGCCTAGAGGAATCTCCATATACACCTCTTCCTCTTAGTGTCCTTGAAAAAAAGCAATTTTTTTACAACAAGTTGGTGTAGTTCCCATCTTGAGTGGGCAACAAAGGATAGTAAGGTCGGAATAGTATTTATCTTTGCCACATGAGCAAATGTCTCCTCATAATCAATGCCATAGGTTTGAGTATATTCTTGTAATGGTCAAGCATGCCATCTGGTGTTTGTTTTACTATATAGATCCACCTCATCCAATTGGCTTCCTTCCTTCTTGCCTTTCAACAATCTACCAAGTCCCTTTTTTTCAGGTGCTTTCACTTATTCCTTCATAGCTTGAATCTAATTTTTATCTTTTAATGTCAATCAAACATACAATGGAATTCTCTCATAATCAACAACCGCAATAAAAAGTTGGTATTATCGAGAAAGATACTTAGAGGAGACAAAGTGAGAAATATGACATATGTATTTAGAGGCACGTGATCTATTATCCTTACTCCATGCAATGTGTAAATAATTCATATAATTATCACAAGTAACATAAATATGAGAGTCGTAACTAATAGGATCATTTTAAGTATCACATGTATTAAGAATATGAGAATCATTTTTAGTACTTGCCTCTGATTCAAAAGATTGAAGTTGCATCTAAAGTAGATCAAATTTACTTCTTCTTGGATAGACTAGAATTGGTGTCGAAGGTGATGATTCAATAGGCAACTCGGATTCAGAAGCAGGGCAAAGAGAATGAGCCATCACAATAGGCGACTAAGATTATGAACCAAGGCTAAGAGAAGAAATTTATGACAATTAATTTATGGAAACTAGAACCACAACTCAAGAACTCAATCTTAGAGTCGGTATCACTAATGCTCTCCCCCTATGCTTGAGGACGAGTGAAGTAAGACACATTTTATGAAATGTGACATCTTTACAAACAAAGTACTAACGAAAAAGAGGATGATAATATTTGCACCCTATTTTTTTTACAAGGATAACCTGCAAAGGCACATCTAATTACACAAGGATCCAACTTAGTTCGTGTTGTTTATGAACATGGAGAAAACACATCCAAATACTTGGGACTCAAGACTTTATATAATTGAAACAAAAGTAAAAAAGTGAGATCATAAACTAAACATGACTAATACTACCAATAGGGTGAGATGAAGATTCTTTCTTTATGAAATTCCATTTGGTTGAGAAGGGTCATCACATGTAAATTCATATATAATGATATGTTTACTATTAAAGCTTAAAAGGTTGTGATTATCATATTCCTTCCCATTTTCAAAACGTAATATTTTGTTGACTTTCCAAAATTGTGTATGTACCATATACTTGAGAACAATCATCGGTAAAGGCAACATGTAAGACTCGTGGAAAATGAATTATTAATTAAGTATATTTAGTTATATTTTGTAATTAAAATATGTTTTTGATTATATCAGTTCCTTTTATTTATGAATAAAAGTACGAAAAATAGTTTTCATGACTGAAATATTTTTATTTAGTCCACGAATAAAAATAGTTAAAATCTGAGACTGAAATTTCTCAATGTTTGAAATGCCACTCGTTTAAGAACAAACTCGGAGACTGAACGAGATTATGTGACTTAAAATCACAAAATATCTAGATATTTTTACCAAAGTTTGTAGATCTAGAAGTAAGTGATGTGATGTACTTATAAGTAAGTGACATAAAGGATATTGTGATATCACTTTTTTTTTAATTCTTCAAAAACACATTCTCTAATTTCTCTCCAAACCCAAACCTTCTCCTTCATTTTTGAGCAACTTATAGGCCTCCAATCACAAAATCTCCAACTACAAAGTTGTTTCACTACTTGAGAGGATTGCAAAGAGATACGGATAACTAGTTGAGGTAGCTATTTCTTCCCTCTTTTCCCTCAAATCCGTAAGCATGCATATATAAGGGGAAAAATGATTTTTTTTGTTATGTTTTGAGCTTTAATCTTGCATGTCTATCACTACTATGGTTGTTATTAATGTTTAGTAAGTCAAAAGAAACATTTTCAACTCTTTTTCTTTCGAAAAGAAAATGTGTTTTTTTTGCTTTGGTGCTTTGTTAATATTGAAATTAGAGGAGTTAATAACTTGAATAACAAAAAAAAAAAAATGAATCCAATCCCCCAAATTTTTAGTAAGACCAAATGTGGTGTGTCATAATGTAAAAATTTGATTTTTGTATGTGTTTGAGTTATATAATGAGTTGTTTTCAAATAAATGAGTTTGAAATGAAAATAGAAATTTTATTTGAGAGTTTAAGTTAGTAAAGTTAAGACTTTTGCAAGTCTATTTGGTGAATGATGTTGATGAATGATATATTCAAAATTTTGAACGGTTTGAATATGTTTGTCTTTGATTGATTTTATTAAGAAAATATTTTTTTCCTAAGTTGCTATAGACAAAGATTTGAGTTAAACTTCAATAAGTTTGGGAAAAAAAATTCAAGATTTTCAAAGTGTAGCCTAATTGTTTTAAAATCCATTTCTGCGAAGTACTTAAACCAAGGTCTTCTTGAAGTTAGGGAACCTAAGAGAAAAGTCAAACATAATTGATTTGGAAATTGGTCGAACCTAGGGTTCATTTAAGGTTGGTTTAGAAACTTGTATTGATTAATTTGATTGATTTGTTAAAGGTACAAGGAAATTGAGAGGTGTTGTTGGAATTATGGGATAGTTTATATTGGAATAACGTAAATAGCTTGTGTAATAAAGCAATGTCGAGGTAAGGGCACATTCTAACAATATTATATACGCTTGAATGTTGAGTGTGTATGTATACATGTTCTTTGTGCTTGTGGTGGATAAAGGTACACACAATTGTTTATGTATTTGATGTTATTATATATTCTTAATTGATAACATATGTGTTATGAATTTTATTGACGATAATATGTCTTGAGTATGCTCTGTGAAAAAGTATTAAAAATTATTAATGTTTAATGACGATTAAAAATAACTACATTTACATAATGGTTGATTTGGAAGGTCAGAGCATGCTCATGCATTTCATTGTTAGTGGTGACCGTCATGGGTTAAGGTGTTAATGCTGACTGTGATGGGCCATGGGGTGGTTCTTTGAGTTGATTGGTCCATTTTATCCTTACAAGGATTTTGGAGTCATGTAGGTATGTGGTAGACAACACTCTAGTAAATTGTGTTGATCTGTGATAGGTGGCACTTCGGTAATTAGTACTAGTATGTGAGAAGCGATACATTAATGATTTATGATCCTCGAGGAGGGTGAGGAAATTTCAGAATCATGTGCATTAACATATAAACATTGCATTAGGGTGCCTTATCACGCGAGTCATGTTTGTTATATGATAATATTTATATGCAAGCTTGTTTATCAATTGATGTCATGTCATGTTATACTTTTGTGCTTTGTATTTTGATATGTATGTTGTTTTTAGATTGTGACCCTCTACTATTATTGTGGATCGGGCTTACGCCTCCGGTTCTTAGAGGTTTGAGTCATTTGAGAATTGCAACGACATCGAAGACATGACAGAGCAATGATTTTGGATTAGCAATCTGATGTAGTGAGGCTTGATGCCACCCGTGGACCCTCAATATCCAATCATCCTCAGTTATCGTTCAAGATCAACTTACAATTTTAACTAAGGGTTTTATTTATTCTCCCTTCCTTATTGCAATGGAATTTATGTATCTTAAATAATTGTGATTTCTTTGGGTCAATGTGAATTGTTCGATTGTAAGTAAATTATTTATGTTGGAACCATTTTATATAATGCAACAAAATTCTAATCATCATTTTTGAAAAATAATTTTACAATTAAATATTTTACTCTAATTTAAATTAAATAAGATTATGAATATTTTAGCCTAAAGTGTTTAGTGGGAGAAAGTAACTCAAGTCCATAAGTGCTTTGTGTTTTGTTGTCTCGGATCAAGCACAATATGCTTAACTAGTTTATTGTTTCTTATTCGAAATAGTGTGCCTAGTAGCACTTTAGTAAGAATAGTAGTTAGAACATAGAACATTAGTCGACTTTGGTCGACGAGTGTCTCTAAATTCCTTAGACGCATTGGTCCAAGAAAGGATATGGTTGAAGCAAATCATGACTATATGGGATTTATGAAGTGGTTTCAAAGATACAGAGGCTATGTTGTTGGTGGCTACTTGAAGATGGTGGGTATGGATGGATGAACTTTAGACTGATAAAGGTTTTCAAGTAAGGATCAAAGTGGAGATATTTTTAAGAAAAGTATTAGATGTTCTCCTGGTAGAATTCAGGATGCGACTGTATGAAGTTTGATAAATGCCAAAGAGATGTGAGAACCATTGAATTATGGAGAAAATGAGGTTGCTATTTGGAATAACATTTGGTGCTTAGCTGTCAACAAAATAGGCTTGTATGAAGTTAAGGGGCATTGTGTATTAGGGGTGAATAATATCTTGGGATAGATAAAGGACACTTTGAGGAATAGTGGACACCTTGAGGGATAAGCTCGAGCCTTCGAGCTAAACTAGTTCGCGACTTAGATTGTTAAGTATGAATCTTGTGACGATTATAGGAGTGAGACTATATATTTCATTGGTAAGTGACAAATATTTGTGAGGTTTAAAAGATAGTAAGTATGGATAGAGATTTGAGATGAAACATTAGATGGTAAATGTGAATTTTGAGTGATGTTCAGAAAAACAAAAGGAGTTAAGCCTTGATGTATTGAACCATATGTTACTATTAAGTGGAATTGGAAGTATAGAGTACGATAATACTTAGATATTGTAGCAATGTAAGCTTTGAGTGTTTATTAAAGGATGGTAAACATTTGCATAATGTAAATATTTTTGATAAGGTAGAGGGATTAAACAAGATTTGATATGGGACCCTAAGATGGTTCATCTTTAAGTCGAAGATTTAAAATCCACAAGGTTGGATGGAGGACCAAGAGACACCTTAAACTTGTATAATTGAGGGAGTTGAGGTAAGCAAGTGATAAATAAATTATGTAATGGATGAAAGTGTTTGAAGATTTTCTAAAAATGTTGTGTTTTGATTTCATTAGTGAGATTACTAAGACGATTAGAGTCAATGATGAATAAGACCTTGTATTGTATCTTAAAATGAAATGGATGAATTTAGACGGTGTGATGAGTATTTGGAGATTTTGAGGATTAGATTTTAGAATTTTATTCAATGATATAGAGTAAAAAAGAAGAAATATAACAAATGATTTATGGTTTAGTTGTTTGTCTTGGTAAGTCAAGCGTTAAGAATTGAAATTAGTGTTTCAGTAACTAGATTAACGATGAAATGTATGTGGGTCTTGGAGATATTTTACTGCAAAGTTATGAGGATGAGGTTTACAGATAATTATTCATTAGGAGATGCTTCTTGGGAACATTTGACGAACAGTTCTTTAGGACGTTAAATTGTTGGGACTCTTTCAATTTGGACCTCGGTGAAGGTTGGCAACAAATAAGAATCCAGCAAGTGAACCAAATTTTGGAAAATGTGCCATGAAAACTTGTTGGAGTTGCACATGGATATGTAGCTTATGTTAATTAAGGATTCATGAAAGGATTATCTCACTTGTAATTCAGACATTGATATTAGAAGGGTATGTCAATGATTCAAAGGCACTACTTGAATGCATGTCATGGGGGTACGTTATATGTTCGTCAATCAAAAGAGTTAAATGTTTGTTTGGTAGGGATTAATTAAGCATCGAATGGATAAGTTTTGTGGAAACTAGTAAGACTTCATTTTTTGAAATCGCAATAATGAAGAAAGACGAAGTATGATAGCAAATGAGCTAAGAAAATAAAAGACTATGTGTGTTGACCACATAGACGGTTGAATGACGGTAGAAGTGAAAAATGTATTGAGAATTTTTTTGAATGTATACTATTTTGTAGGAAGCATGAAAATTAGGACGAATTAAGATTTTGTTTAAATTGTTAAAGGAATCGTGATGATCAGGATGACAAGCTTATTTGAAGGAAGAAGAGTTTAATAGTAACAAGAAAAACAAAAGAAAATCAAGTTGGGTTGGATGATATTTTGGGATATGACGCACAATACTGGGTACCAATTGTGACAGTCAAATAAGAGAGCAATTTTTGAAAAAAGACATACAAGAGTAAGCTAAGTAATGATTTCGAAATAATGAAGATCAAGGTTCAAGGTAATTTAAGGTTTGTATAAATGGAAAAGTGTTGGAGTGAATACAATGTATTTGACCTGTCATAATGAAAAGATAACCATCAAGCTACAAACCAAGGACGTGGAAAAATAGAGAAGTACCAGTATGATTGTTGACAATAGATGTAGGAAAATTATTTTCAAGCTTGTCCAAAATTGTGAAATATGTATAAAATTTACTAGTGAAGCGTGAAATTGAGGAGTTATGCATGATACAAATGTAGGTATTAATTAGTAAATGAAATTCAAGTTGAAATTTTGTTTGAGACGTGACTTTAGAAATGAAGCACTAAATTGGAAGGAGGTTTTGTGTGCGGTAGGTGATATAGTCTGGCACGTTGTCGAAAATGTTTGAGGAAACTTGGATCACCAACCGAATTTTGGGATGGAATTATTAAAGATATAGTTAGAACAACATTCAAATCAGAACACTATGTTTTGGCGTAGTTGTGCGACTAAAGAAATCGAGGGTTTGTGGGTAGTGGAGAAATTAGGGAGTTCTTGGAGGTAATGATTATTTTGGGCTCAGTATGTTGGCATCATACTTAGTGTCTCGGTTTGGTACCTAATTGATGTTTTGTACCAAATGGGCGTAGATGAGACTATGCAACATATTTTGGGCAATTGTACTTCGTCGATAAGATCAAAGTGATAGGAAACTAAGGCAATTGTACTTACGTGCAACTCACATGGAGTGCTATTACAGTTAGGTTAAGATGGTCTAAGCCACCATCATGTTGAATGGAATGAGCGACTCTTACCGGCTATAGTAGTGTGTAGAGTTCTTAAGCACCCTATGAAAAGGAAAGACGAAACTTTCTTCGTATAGGTTCGGTGAAACAAGTGATATCATGTATGTTGAGTTTGAATGCAAACCTACAGTGGGTTGTTACCCTTACTTCAAGTTTCGAGGACGAAACTATTTTTAGGAGGGTAGAATGTAAGACCCGTAGAAAATGAATTATTAATTAAGTATATTTAGTTATGTTTTGTAATTAAAACATGTTGTTAATTATATTAGTTCCTTTTATTTATGAATAAAAGAACAAAAAATATTTTTCACGACTGAAATATTTCATTAGTCCACGAGTAAAAATAACCAAAATCCGAGACTGAAATTTCTCAATGTTTGAAATGCGACTCGTTTTAAAACAAACTCGAAGACTGGACAGGATGGTGTGACTTAAAGTTACAAAATATCTATGATTGTGATGGGCCATAGGGTGGTTCCTTAAGTTGATTGGTCCACCTTATCCTTACAAGAATTTTGGAGTCGTGTAGGTTTGTGATAGACAACACTCTAGTAAATCGTGTTGATATATGATAGGTGGCACCTCGGTAATTAGTACTGGTCTGTGAGAGATGATACATTTAAGATTTACGCCCCTCGAGGAGGGTGACGAAATTTTAAAATAATGTGCATTAGCATATAAGCATTGAATTAAGGTGCTTTTTCACACGAGTCATGTTTGTTATGTGATAATATTTAGGCTTAATTGCAATTTTGGTCCCCCTATTTTAGCTGAATCGCGAATGTAGTCCCCCCATTTTGTTTCTCCTCAGTTTTGGTCCCGCAAGCAGAATTTTGGTATAAAACTTGATGAAATTTCATTTTTTTAAAGTCATACTACACCATTTATGATAATAGATTTCATGTATAATTGTTGCAAATGAGATCTTGAGGCATTGTGTGACTTAAATAAATACAAAAAAAATAATATTTCATCAAGTTTTGGACTAAGTGATGATTTTGGATTGGTAATCGGAAGTAGTGATGCTTGATGCCACCCATAGACTCTCAGTATCCAGTCATCCTCAGTTAGAGTTCAAGATCAACTTACAGTTTTAATTAATGGTTTTATTTATTTCTCTTCCTTATTGCAATGTTGTTGTTGCAATGGAATTTATATATCTGAAATAATTGTGATTTTCTTTGGTTAATGTGAATTGTTCGGTTGTAAGTAACTTATTTGTGTCAAAACTATTTTACATAATACAACAAAAATTCTAATCATCATTCTTGAAAAATAATTTTATAATTAAATATTTTACTATGATTTAAATTAAATACGATTATGAATATTTTAGTGTAAAGTGTTTAGTGGTTATTGTAAATAAAAAAACTTGCACACTCACTGGTAAAAATCAGGGTATTACACGACAAACCATCTCGCACTAGAAATATTAGAAATAGGATCTTAGAAAAGTAATCTGATGGTGCTTAGAAAACTAACATATATTGCATTTAAAAGATTCAACAAATTGTTTTGAAAACAAAGATGAAAACATACACTTCATTAATGGAAGAAGAAGATGACCATGATGTATACGTTGGAGCCGTACTTGTGAGTCAGAAGGAATATGACTCTGATTGAGACTAAAGTGTATAAGGCAACACATTCCGACTAGTTGGTGTATTAGACAAATAGGATAACCATTTTTGTTCCTTAACAACTTCAATTGTCTTGCACAACCTTCTCCTCCCCTAATAGAGAGTTTTTCCTTATATGGGATTCAAATTTAGTACTTGGGGAATAAGTATTGTCTCATCTCATTCTCACTACCAATTGAATTTGAGCAGTTACCACTAGTCACAATTCTTAATAAATAAAATATAACGAAATAATCTTATTGGATAGTTTATCTTGCCACAGATCACGATCCCCATGCTCTTCTTGTTAGAAACATGCGACCTTAGATATATTTCTAATCAACGCCATGTAAGACTTGAATTATTCTAAGATGGACTTACACCTTATATACAAGCATCATATACTCCTTATTCTTGTTACTCCTTACAATCATCCTCCTGATATGTGTATGTTTAAACCTTTTATGTTCTTAGCTGTTGTGATGCCAGGTCCTTCAAATTCTACAACTGGTATTGATATTTTTTTACAATATTTGATCGACGATTTGAAGATGTTGGGGAGTGGTGTCTTGACATATGATATTGCTTGAACACAATTTTATGATGAAAACTGTTTTGATGTGGACCATTAATGATTTCCTCACTTATGGGATGTTGTTAGGATGGGGGACCCATGGTAAATTGACTTGTCCCATTTGTATGGAAGACACAAAAGCATTTACTTTAAAATTCAGCGGAAAGGCATCGTAGTTTGACTCGCATTGTAGGTTATTACGTGTTGATCATGCATTTAGAAGAAACAAAGTTGCATTTATCAAGTGATATGCAAAAAATATAGGACCACCGCTTAAATTGACATCAGAACAAGTTTTGAATAAAGTAAAAGATATGCCAAAGGTACAAGTTGTTAATGGTGTGGCTTGTAAACCATAAGGTTACGGACAATGGTACACTTGGACAAAAAGATATATATTGTTAAACAAAAGATAATGACAAAACTAGAAAAGACATAATTATATATTGCAGACGACCAGATCTGTTGTTGGTGGAGCACTATGACAAGACTCTAAAACCTCATGTGAATTATACTTTATCTGCTAAAGAAGCCAAATTTGTTTATCGTTGGATCAAAGAGTTGAAGACGCCTTACGATTATCGTTCCAATTTGGCAAGATGTGCTGATGTAGAAAATGAAAGGATGCATGGTATGAAAAGTCATGAATGTCATGTATTTTTAGTGTGTTTACTTCCTATTGACTTTAGTGCTTTACCGAAACATGTATTGAACCCACTTATTGAAGTGAGTCAATATTTCAATAATTTGTGTTTTGCAACGCTCATCGATGAAGATCTCATGAAAACGAAAAATGACATTTCGATTATTCTATGTAAGTTGGAGAAAGTATTCATCATCTCATGGATTTTCAACACTAACAATTTTCACTTCCTCATGCGTTTCATCAGTAGTTCCCGCCTCACCAACAACAACAATCAAGGCCTCAATACTTGCAGCAACAACCAATTTTCCAACAACAACAACAATACTCTTAATACTTCCAACAACAGCAACCACCTCTTAATTTTCGGCAGCAACAACGACCAATGTTTCAGTAACAATATTTTAATAATTATTAGTATATTTCGTCTTTTTCACAACAACTTCCTCAACCTTAAGAAAATCAAGCTCCATACCGACCAACTATGCCAATAGCTAGCTTGATCAAACCAAATTTAAATCAACCTCAATCAGCTATGACTTCGTCGATTAGTGGTGGTGTACTTGAAGATGGATTGCAATTTCAAACCATATTGTCTTCAACACCAATTATTAATACTTTTGAGGGATTGTTGTCATCGGGTAATATTCCATCAAATAATGATCGAGGAAGTGAAACTAATGATCAAATGAATTACTATGATGATTGATGTATTTGAATAATGTTTGCTATTTTTATTTTTGGTTTGTATGAATTTATTATACGTTGTTATTTAATTATGGTATGTTTAATTTTTGGTTTGTATGACATAATTTATTAATTTTAGAATATTTTATTTTGTTTGATATATATAATTTAAATTTATAATTTTATATAATTTTATTAATATATAACTTATATATCAAAATACCCTCTTTTTAAATTCACCAACAAGTTGCCTTTGTAAATGGCGACTTCCTTAAGGAAATTTGTGTTTGCAAAGACAACTTTCTTAAGGAATTTATTCAAAAAAAAAATTATTTTCTTTTAAATTAAAATATATATATATATAATTGAAATAATTCATAAAAAGATACAATTACAAATTTAAATTATATAAATTGACTAAAGTTCTTTGTAACATTTGGACAATATTTTCGAGTATGAACAGTTAACCGACATAATCCTTATTTTTTGGACATTTTTTCAATTTTTTAACAAATATATATACAAGTCATTCATAAAAAAATAACATCACAAAATTTACAAAAATTACTATAAAATTAATTTCGAAGGTGGCCTCCAGTATCACATTGTCGAAGTTTTTTCACACGTACGAGATTTTGACGCCTTCAAAAAAGTATTGATCGTCAAAATCTAATACATGTGAGAAAACCATGATAATGTGGTATCGAAGGTCACCTTTGAAATTATTTTTATTATAATTTTTATAAAATTTGTGATGTGTTTTTATGAAAGGAATTCACATTTGCAAACACAAGCTTCTTTAAAGAAGTCGCATTTACAAATGCGGACTTCCTTAAGGAAGTTGCTATTTGCAAATACAATTTATAGATAAATTTAAAAATAAAGTATTTTAATATATAATTTTAAAAATAGAGTATTTTAATAATTTAAAAAAATATAGATTATTAAAAGAAAAAAAACTCTTACCGCTGTCACAGTATTCAATAAATAAAATATAATGAAATAATTCTATTGGTTACTTTATCTTGCCACGGATCACGATCCTCATGCTCTTCTGTTTAGAAACGCGTGACCGTAAATATATTTCTAATCAACGGTCATCATCTTCCCATCTCACATTCTCAAATCCTTGTGAAATTTTTCACAATTCCCGCTTTTTCCTCATTCATCATCCCCTTCTCATATATATCACTCGATCAACCTTTTCCTACATATTCATCGCTTCTCAATTTTCCTTCTCATCGTACTTTTTACTAACAATTTTACACTCTTTAATTTCTTTCCGTTCGAAATGGCTCGTACCAAACAAACCGCACGTAAATCCACCGGAGGCAAAGCTCCAAGGAAACAACTAGCAACAAAAGCTGCTCGGAAATCTGCTCCGGCGACCGGAGGAGTGAAGAAGCCACACAGATTCCGTCCAGGAACAGTTGCTTTGAGAGAAATCAGAAAGTATCAGAAGAGCACAGAGCTTCTGATAAGGAAGCTTCCATTCCAAAGATTGGTTAGAGAAATCGCTCAGGATTTCAAAACAGATCTGAGATTCCAAAGCAGTGCAGTTTCTGCTCTTCAAGAAGCCGCTGAAGCTTATCTTGTTGGTTTGTTTGAAGATACTAACCTTTGTGCAATTCACGCTAAGAGAGTTACTATTATGCCTAAGGATATTCAACTTGCAAGAAGAATTAGAGGCGAGAGGGCTTAGATTTTATTACGACGAGTCGAATTTCACAGACGTTCATAATTAGGGTTATGTTAATTATTTTGGTATTTTTTGTGGCGTTTTGATATGGAGATTTACCTATTATCCTATTGTAACAATGCTCTACTTTTCTGTGTTTGTTCAGAATATGAATCTAATTGTTATTGTAAGATGAAAGTTGTTAATTCATTGGAGAAAATTTGATTTAATTTGTTTAGAAGTTGTGCCATGAACCCTAATTCCAAAATTTGAATATTGTTAATTGTAATTAGGAATTCCAAAACTTGAATATGATTACATCCTAATGAACTGTAAACTATTAAATTGAGTAATTTTGAACTAATTAAACATGGTACTATAAATTTTTATCCACATCTCTTGCTTCTTTGACCAGTTACATTTACATTGTGGCTGTGTAGCTCGTTGTAGAGATAAAGGCCTGAACTATTCTTTATTCAATGCTCATTCACTTGTCTGCACAGGTCCCTATCTGAAGCACTCATGGATCGTTGACTGTGTTGTAGTTGTAATGTATTCTGGACTAGTTATGTGTGTAACACTTAAAACAGTTCAATTATTCAAAAGTTTTATCAACCTGCTGATTGTAATCCATCAACAACTCCAATTGACGCATACATAAAGTTGGTGAAGGATTATAAAGAGAACTTGGTTAACAGAACAATACAATACAAGTAGCTAGTTGGCTCCTTAAGGTATGTTTGCAATAGGAGACAGTAGATAAAAATTGATTACGAGGTGATAAAAATTGGTCTATATAACAGTCAAAATGTGATTTTTATGCTTTATTATTGGACTCGTTGATTGTAGTGTGAAGTTGAATATACAGCAGTTTGACGGGCTGCGTACCAAGCAATTTGGTTTCAATCATTGCTGAAAGAAATGAAGCTGACATCTGAAGATGTCCTGGTGTTGCATATTCACAACCAATCTGCCATAAATTTAACCAAACACAAACCAAATTCCATTTTTGTGTGACCAAGTTAATAAAGAGATATTCAAAAAACTTGGAAGAATACTAAATGTGGTATCCATTGAGACATTGAATTAACGGGATGTGTTGAAGTTGTAACTCTAATTCAATGCCAGTTACTTAGTTCTTATTCGGTTAGAGTTTGTTGAAGTAGTTATTGTGGTAACTACTGTTTGTGATCAGATTGAGACTGATTAATGTGTATCCATTACTTGTGCATGTAAAACATATACACTTCAGGTTGAAAATCATGTTGGAACTTAATCACTAAGTGTTGAAAGTTAGAGCTAGAGTTATACAAGATCAAAACTAAGTCTGATGAGTAAGTTGAACGCTACAAAATACGTTTTGTTGTTAAGGGTTTCTCTCAACAATATGGTATGGATTATGAAAAAACTTTTGCTCTTGTAGACAAGATGACCACTATTGGTACTCTTATTGAAGTTGCATCTATTCGTCAATGATATATTTCCCAAATGGATGTTCAAAATGCTTTTTTAAATGGTGAACTTCATGAAAAAGTCTATATGGTCCCTCCACAAGGAGTTTCTCATAATCAAAGGGAAATATGTAAGTTAAAAAAAAGCTCTATATGGTTTTAAATATGCTCCTCGAGCTTGGTTTGAGAAATTCTCTACTGTGATCACTTCTCTTGATTTATGCTCTAGCGAATATGATTATGCATTGTTTATAAGGTACACCACTTATGGTCGCATTATACTTTCTCTATATGTTGATGATATGATTATTACAGGTGATTATGTTAGCAGAATCAATGAGTTGAAATTGCAGTTAGCCAAACAGTTTGAGATGAAGGACTTGAGAACTATTCGCTATTTCTTGGGGATTGAAGTTGTCTACCCTCCTAGAGGCTATCTTATTTCTCAATCCAAGTACATTGCCAACATTCTTGACCAGACTCGTCTTTTTGATACTAGAGCAGCAAATACTCCTCTTGAGTTGAATGTGAAATATGATCCTTGGATGGTGTTCTTTACCAGATTCCACTTTGTATCGTACTTTGGTTGACATCTTAGTATATCTTATGATTACCATACCTGACATTGCTTATGTTGTTCATGTTGTTAGTCTGTTTGTTGTCTCTCCCATTTAGTACATTGGACAACAGTTCTTCGAATTCTTTGTTGTCTTCTAGGAACTCAATTTCAAAGCCTTTTATTTCCATCATCATCCTCATTGGAGTTACGAGCTTATTCTGATGCTGATTGGGCTGGTGACACCACATATCGTAAATCCACCACAGGGTTTTGTATCTTTCTTGGAGACTCTCTTATTTTTTGGAAGAGTAAGAAACAAGACATTATCTCTCGCTCCTCTACAAAAGCTGAGTATCGTGCTATGACATCTACTACCGCGAAATAATTTGGTTGCGTTGGCTTTTGTCTGATATGGGTATCTATTTTTCTGAGCCAACTTCGATGCACTACGATAACAAGGGTGTTATTCAAATTGCTCACAACTCGGTCTTTCATGAACACACCAAACACATTGAGATTGATTGTCATCTTACTCGTCATTATCTTCAGCATGGAACCATTACTCTACCGTTTGTCTCTTCATCTTTACCGATTGTTGATTTGTTAACAAAGATTCATTCCATTAAACGTTTCCGTTTTTTAGTTGACAAACTCTCGATATTTTATGTTAATGCATCGTGAGTTTGAGGGGAGATGTTAGATAATGTTATTATATATTAGTAGTAAGAGTATTTTAGATATTTTATTCTCTTGTATATATACTCATTGTAACCTTATTAACTCAAGTTTGATTCATTCTATGTTATAAAATTCTAGAGTAATTGTCTCTCTTCTTCCTCTTTTTATTGAAAAAATAACACTATTAGTTTTTATAAGGTGAATGTATAACTATTGAGGAGTGCCATAAGGGTACCCAGTTTTGTGAAGGGAGATAATGTACTCAAATCGACCACCACATGTGCACTACCGCCGACACGACTTAGTATAAATGGTGTATTATTTTTTAGTACCCAAAAAATAATTTATTTTAATACTCGAAAAATAATACTTTTTTAGCGCGCGTTTTCTTTTTCTCCACATTTTTCTTATGCCCTCCACTAAGTGAACAACTAATTAAATCTTTGTTTGATTCCTCTCAACTTTTGGCAGCAATTCCCCATACCCCGTCAAATTGGGCTGCAGATTTGGTCAAACTTGGCCATTGCAAAATTCCTTTATAACTAGAGGATTATGCTCACTTTGAAACCTGCACAAAAACTCCAAACTTTACCTAATTTTATCTCTTCTCGTCTTTCAGCTTTATCTCATATTTATGTCCCTTTACCAAAATTCACATTTTCAAGTGGTCATAGTACCATATTTTTCGAGTGACCGTAACCACCATATTTGAAGGGTGTAATATTAGAACGATTTTCTACAGTGTAGTAATAAAATTGATACAATGTATCTAAACTATTTTATCTTGAAGATATTGTAGTTGATAATTTTGTTGAAAAAAACCCTATAACGTTATGCTCAACAATTCATTTCAATTACATGATGAATAACCTAAGGCGGAAGCGTACCTGTGGGAATTGCCATTGATGAAATCCTGGGATGATGATGATAGAGCCAATGGGTTGGGTGATCTTCCTCAGCAAAACACCCTGAATACCTTGCTCTCTTGATGGGGATAGAGAGAACCAGAGAGTTTTCTCCTTAGGGTTTGTGAAACTGAATAGTCTTGTTGTGTTTGCCTTGGGGACCACTACCCCTATATATAACTATTATTAGTTATATCCCAAATTGCAGTATTTCTAATTCAGCCCCTCATTAAATTAGAAACCGCATGGTATCTACACTATTAATTTTCATAACTATTATGCTCTTTAGCCATAAACTATTATATATTATTTGACCCCTAGTTTATTGGCTAATTATATAATGACCCAAACACACTTTATTAATTAATTACATATGTGACCCATAAATCTTACAATCTCCCACTGGTCACACATGTATCCTTAGGAGTGTGTTAGACTTTATAACGTCAAAAATGTCATTATAATTACCTTGAGCCTAATACAAATTGTCCCATCCATTAATCATATCAGCACATGGAACCAAGGAGGCTTTCATCATAATAATCATAACTAAACCCATCAATGATCACTCGTACTGACACAACTAAATGACATAGACCCATTATTAAAAGTGTAGCATGAAAATTACATGAAGTTGACCAATGCATGTTAATTTTCAACTGGTCCTACTTTACTGAATGAGATCATACCATAATTTAAATGTACAAAGTAACCAAAACTGAATACTTTAAACTTTATTTCTGATCAGAAAATCCAAATACAATGTATTTTTACTTTACAATTAAACATAGAACATAAATTACATAATGGATTAAACTCCCACTAAAATCAAGATTCCTCAAACTGTAGCACACCCATGTGAGCAGTATGCTCATGAAAGACCTTGGGTGGTAGACCTTTAGTGAGCGGATCTGCAATCATGGAGTTTGTCCCTAAGTGTTCTATGGATATCTGTCCACTTTGTACCTTCTCTTTAACAACTAGGAACTTAATGTCAATGTGTTTTGACTTGGTTGAGCTCCTATTATTTTTAGAATACAGGACTGCTGATCTATTGTCACAATACAACTTGAGTGGTCTTTCAATCCTTTCAACTATTTGCAGCCCCGTGACAAAATTTCTCAGCCAAATGTCCTGGTCAGATGCCTCATGAATTGCTACGAATTCTGCTGCCATGGTTGAGGAAGCAGTAAGACCTTGCTTGGCACTACGCCAAGAAACTACTCCACCAGCTAACAGAAAGACATAGCCTGAAGTTGATCTTAAGCTGTCTTGGCATCCCGCAAAATCCGAGTCAAAGTACCCTGTGATCTCTAACTGGTCTGACTTCCTATATGTGAGCATGTAGTTTCTTGTTCTCTTCAAATATCTCATGACCCTCTTGGCTGCTTTCCAATGGTCAAGATCTGGATTGCTTAAATATATGCCTAAAATCCCTACTATGAATGCTATGTCTGGACGCGTACATACTTGGGCATACATAAGACTCCCTACAGCTGAAGCATAAGGGATCTTTTGCATTTCTTGAATTTCCAAACTTCCCTTAAGGCACTGTTTGAGACTAAACTTGTCTCCCTCAACAACTGGGGTGTCCCCTGGTTTGCAATCCTGTAACCCAAACCTTTTGAGAACCTTATCGATATAGCTCTTTTGTGACAATCCAAGAATACCTCGAGATCTGTCTCGGTGTATCTGAATTCCTAATACAAAAGAGGCGTCACCAAGATCTTTCATCTCAAAATGCTTTGATAGAAATTTCTTAGTTTCGTGCAACATGCCTATATTGTTAGTGGCAAGCAGTATGTCATCAACATA
>JBBPBS010000214.1:3821001-3947126 GCA_037974835.1 Cicer judaicum | reverse complement strand
CAACTGGGGTGTCCCCTGGTTTGCAATCCTGTAACCCAAACCTTTTGAGAACCTTATCGATATAGCTCTTTTGTGACAATCCAAGAATACCTCGAGATCTGTCTCGGTGTATCTGAATTCCTAATACAAAAGAGGCGTCACCAAGATCTTTCATCTCAAAATGCTTTGATAGAAATTTCTTAGTTTCGTGCAACATGCCTATATTGTTAGTGGCAAGCAGTATGTCATCAACATATAAGACCAGGAAAATATGTCTGCTCCCACTAAACTTATGATACACACAATCATCAACTGTATTCATCTCAAAACCAAATGAGAGAATTACTTGATGAAATTTATGGTACCATTGACGAGAAGCCTGTTTTAGCCCATAAATGGATTTTCTTAGTTTGCACACCATATTCTTTGGGTCTCCCAACACAAAGTTTTCTGGCTGCACCATATAGATCGTCTCATCAATGTCGTCATTGAGAAACGCTGTCTTTACATCCATTTGATGAAAATCCAAATCAAAGTGAGCAACAAGAGCCATGATTATTCTTAAAGAGTCCTTCGATGAAACCGGAGAGAAAGTCTCTTTATAATCAATCCCTTTCTTTTGAGTATAGCCCTTAGCCACAAGACGTGCCTTATATCTCTCCACATTACCATTGGAATCCCGCTTGGTTTTAAAAATCCATTTGCAACCAATGGGTTTCACTCCTTTAGGTAATGAGATAAGTTCCCAAACTGAATTGTCTTGCATAGACTTATACTCCTCATTCATTGCTTTGATCCACTTATCTGAATGGGAATCTTGCATGGCTTGATGAAAGTTGACCGGGTCGTCTTCCGTCATGCCAACATTTTCCTCTACCTCATTGATAAATACTACAAAATCATCCGAAATAGCATTTTTCCTTTCTCTAGTGGATCTCCACAATGGAGCTGGCTCTTGAGGCACTTGTTCTTGAGGATCTTGAATTTGATCTGGATTTTGTTCTTCCTGAACAACCAGATCATCTTGAGTTTGTTCAATAATAGGAAAGTCAACTGGTGGAAGAATCAGTTCTGGAATTGTTATCGATTCTTCCTCAAAGACAAAATCTTTAACCTTAATCTTCCCCCCAAACTCAATATCCTCAAAGAACGTTGTCGTTCCCGTCTCAAAAACTGTTCTCAAATTAGGATCATAAAATTTATAGCCCCTTGATTTTTCTGAGTACCCTATAAAATAGCTGCTAATTGTTCGGGGTTCAAATTTCTTTTCATTCGGCCTATAAGGCCTTGCCTCAGCTGGACATCCCCAAACATGAAGGTGCTTCAGACTAGGCTTACGCCGAATCCAAAGCTCATAAGGTGTTTTAGCCGCTGCCTTAGTTGGTACTCTATTAAGAATGTATGCTGTTGTTTTTAATGCCTCTCCCCAGAGTGACTCTGGCAAGGTGGAATGACAAATCATACTCCTTAACATATCCTTAAGAGTCCTGTTTCGTCTTTCAGCTACACCATTCATGCTGGGTGACCCCGACATAGTGTATTGTAGGACGATTCCACATTCAAGGTTTCATTATAGTTAGCCACAGTTTCCAACAAATAAAGATTATCATAACCAGAAAGTAAACCGGTTCCAACAACATTCGAATTTAAAGACAAAGTAAATTCTTTATTCCCGAATGAACAATAATATCCTGATTTATCCAAATAAGAAATAGAGACCAAATTCCGTCTAAATGACGATACAACAAAAGTGTCTTTTAAATCCAAATAATGACCGGAACTTAATAATAATCTAAATTTTCCTATGGCTTCAACTTCTACCTTCTTCCCATCTCCTACATAGATGCATCTTTCAGTATTACTAGGCTTTCGGAAGTTCAGGCAACCCTTTCTTAACACGCCAAGCGTGATATTTGGCACAATCCTTCTTCACGTGTCGAAGACTCTTGCAGAATAAGCAGTTGTTATCCTTAGTCTGCTTCTTTTGTTTTGGACCCTTAGCAGCAGCTTTGTTCTTGGGCTCCTCAGTTATTTTCCTTTTGCCCTTGTCTTTAGAGATACTAGTAAAGTGAACGCTTTCAGTCCTATCTTGCTTCAGCTTGTCCTCTTCTTGCACACATAATGAAATGAGCTCATTAAGAGTCCATTTCTCCTTTTGACAATTATAAGTCACCTTAAACTGACTGAATTGCGAAGGAAGAGACAGCAATACTAAATGAATGAGTAAGTCATCTGACAACTAAAGCTTTAGTCCTTTAAGCTTAGAAGCAATGTTGGACATCATCATAATGTGCTCTCTTATATTTCCCTTGCCTTGATACTTCATGGAAATTAAATTCTAAAGCAAAGAACTTGTTTCAGCCTTATCACTTTTTTCAAAGCGTTTTTCCATCTCAACAAGAAAATATTTAGCTGTAACTATCTCATCCGAGACAGCACCTCTAAAGACCTCAGGAATGTCACGCTTTATGATCATAAGACTTATGCGATTTGAGCGATCCCATTTCTCATACTCTAATTTTTCTTTAGAAGAACTAGAGTCCGTAGGAGTAGGGGGTCGTTCCATTCATAATGCAAGGTCTAGATCCATGCAGCCAAGAACGATCAGAATGTTCTCTTTCCATTCCTTAAAATTTGTCCCATTAAGGACAGGAATAGAACTCAAATTTGCAGATATGGAAGCAATAGATGCTGAAAATTAAGTAAAGAACGAAACTTAGAAACTCACATTATAGGAAAATAAATCAATAAATAAATAAATACATATGTTCAAATCATGGAATTTAACCCATCTCAAGATACCCAGTGCACCATTGGTGTCAAGTCTTTGGACAATAACACCAACTGCTAGTGGTACTCTTGTTGCAACGATCAACTATTGACAATAAGACATGTCAAACAATAAACCCTCCTTTGGGCCGATTTACTGGTCACATGTATACCAAATAATTGTCACACATTTATCATTGCAGGTGTACATGTGATTCTGCCAAATATTAACCTTCCTTTGGGCCGGTCAATACCCGCATGAATAAACATATACACAGCCATTTGACATCCTTCACGAGCAATTTAGACAAGAGAGGTCACTTTGGCGACATCAAGTTTCAATTAACTCATTCAAAATGTCAAACTTGACTTGAACATATATTTATTATATCCAAATAAAAAAATATTGTTCACTAATATAAATTGTGTTTCATTAGTATTTGATCATTATTGTTTTATCAAAAGAAAAAATGATAATTATCAAAAAAAAATATATATATATTTAATCAAAACATATAACATAAATTGTAACTCTTCAATTTATAATCCATAAATGTACTCCATAGTTGAAAAAAAAAAATCTAAAGATCTTTTAAACCATTCAAATTAAATTCAATCACAATGCAACAGCTCATTATCCTTCACACAGTATTCCTTTCACTGATAATAATGAATCCACTGAACATTGAAACCTAAGTTCAGATCCTCACTGGATTCATTATTCTGACCTCACTAAACTTGGGGGTTCAACAGCTTCCGTACAAGGAGAATTCGAGAGACACAGATAAAAGAAAATGTTCACACTACCAGCCACTATTTGGCCCCTTGCACTAATGTTGAGAAAGAAAGTATGAGGGTGAAAATTAAGGTAGGAAGTGATCAAACATCATAAGATGGGGAGCTAATTTAATTTCAAGGAGCGAAAAGGCATGATAGGAGATGATCAATGTGAACACCTTTCTCGATGTAATGTGAATTTTATGAGGGCACACATTGTAGCATATACATCGTTACAACAAAATAAAGACAACTACTTTGTTAGTCTATCAGTTCATTGGTTCAGTTCGTTAGTCAACTAGAAGATCATAAACTGAAGAGCATTTTAGGGGAATTTATTCAATACGTTTGAGTGAAAGGGGAGATTCTTTGTGAAGGTTCTAAAGAACTCAATTCTCCATTTTCTGTTATTTTTTATCCTTCTTATTCTTTCTATATTTTTCTTCGATTTCAATTTCTCTAGGTTCCTAACAAAAACTTAACCTAATGAAGATATGCTACATAAAACCACAAATTATTCATCTGAAGTAAATTTGTTTTTTCATGATAATTAGATAACTAACATATCATCGATAAATAGGTTTGGCAAATTTAACAAAACAAACAGCCTCTCTCTTAACCATAAATAAAAAGTATAAATGAGCAACAATATCACAACTACAAGGGGAAACCAAAATGCTACATAGTATAGGGTTTTGCTCGATGCCCAGGTCCTGTCAGTGACTATCAGGTTAAAGTTCAATAGATATGATAATCAGCACTATTAAGAAATTTATCAGGAATTAAAACACATCCAAAATATTTAATATTTGCATTAACACTCTACAAGTAAATAAATACTTAAGCAGACTATGATGCTAATTAGAACATCATCCTTTAAACCATTAATATAGGCGCAAGATAAGAATATTACAGTATGATACACATCATAAAAAATAATAGCAAACAAAATTGGATGCAGGAACATATAACCGGAAACAAAAAAAAAAAAGGATATTCCCAAATTACAAACCCTAAGATTTCAATCATGTCAAAATTCCCAAATTGAATCCTAAAAACAAAGACAATAACCGAATTTCATCATGAATTAAACATGGTAGGCTCTGATACCAATTGTTGAAAAAAACCCTATAACGTTATGCTCAACAATCCATTTCAATTACATGATGAATAACCAAAGGCGGAAGCGTACCTGTGGGAATTGCCATTGATGAAATCCTGGGATGATGATGATAGAGCCAATGGGTTGGGTGATCTTCCTCAGCAAAACACCCTGAATACCTTGCTCTCTTGATGGGGATAGAGAGAACCAGAGAGTTTTCTCCTTAGGGTTTGTGAAACTGAATAGTCTTGTTGTGTTTGCATTGGGGACCACTACCCCTATATATAACTATTATTAGTTATATTCCAAATTGCAGTATTTCTAATTCAGCCCCTCATTAAATTAGAAACCGCCTGGTATCTACACTATTAATTTTCATAACTATTATGCTCTTTAGCCATAAACTATTATATATTATTTGACCCCTAGTTTATTGGCTAATTATATAATTACCCTAACAAACTTTATTAATTAATTACATATATGACCCATAAATCTTACACATTTATCTTGCACAATTTTAGACAATGTTGTGAAACGTCTTATAGAGAGTGACCTAGTCTGTGATTCATCCTAATTATATCTTCAGTGGTTGAAAATTATTTTCCAAAAAGTTTTTCGAAACTAAAAAAACACTTCAGTTTGCTCATTTGATAATTTGGATTGCAATTTACAATTTTCAAACTCAAGTTCAAAGTCTTAGTGCAGTTTTGTCTATAGATATATTTGAGCGAGTCATGTTAGTTTGATTTACATCAAATTGTAATTTGGAAACTATCGAGTACACTATTTATGAACTGATAAAAATGTGGCACTATATTTTCCCATTTTGAATCTCTCTTTTGTTTGGCCATTTTGCTTACAAATTCAATACCATTTTTATATTTGTCAGTTTCTAAACTTATGTTGAATTAAATAACATGTTCCAAGAATAAGAGGATGTTGTAAATATATTATTTGATAGTGTATTTCTTTATATCGATTATATTTAGTTCATTAATTAAGCCTATCATAATCTATTTAAGCAATTTAGTGATTGTATTATTGCCACATTTTTTGAAATAGTATTCAGAATATTATTCTCTATAATTTTACATGGTATCACGAGCTCTCAATTTTTTTAGGTTTCATTTCCGAATAGAACTTAGTAGTTACTTTTGCAGTTATTTCTTTATATTTTCTGCCTCCATTGCAGTTTCTTGATTCTTTGTTGCCTTTTTTTGGAATCCTCTAGCCAAATCATTGTTGTTCACATTGGTTTAAAGTTACTTTTAATAATTGTTAGAAGTTAACGTTCAAGCTTATAGTTTCACACACCATATCTACCCTTTCCATCACCTATTTTTCTAATGCATAAACTGGACGGAAGTTGACGTATTCTATACTTTAGTCTCAATCAGAGTCATATTCTTTTATCGCACAAATATGGCTCCAGCGTAAGCGTCTTGGTCATCCTCTTTTTCCAGTAATGAAGTGTATGTTTTCATCTTTGTTTTCAAAGCCATCTATTGAATCTTTTAAATGCCATATATGTTAGTTTTCTAAGCACCATTAGACTACTTTTCTAATCCCATATTTCTAATATTTCTAGTGTGAGATGGTTTGTCGCCTTTAACAATGATTGTTCTCAAGTAACTTGGATTTTTTTTTTATGAAGGATAAATCAAAAGTATCTCAACAATTCATTCAATTTTACTATATTGTACACACACAATTTTGGAAAGTTAACGAAAGACAACATTTTGAAAGCGGGAAGGCATATGATAATCACATCCTTTCAAGCTTTAATAGTAAATAAGGCATTATCTCTGAATTTACATGTGATGACACTCCTTAACTAATTGGAATTTTATAAAGAAAGAATCTCCATCTCGACTTATAGGTAATATTAGTCATGTTTAGTTTATGATCTCACTCTCGAGTTCTATTCATAGTCATTGCAAAAGAAGTGACTAACATAAATTGTCTTCGTTGAAATTTGAAAGCAATCCTAAGATAAGAAGGTTTCAATAACAACCTAGGTATATATATTTCTTCCTAATAGAATTTTTTCTTCAAGAACATATTTCCTCATTTTTGTGATAATAAGTTGAGTTCCATTGCATAATCCAACTAATATTCCTTAACAACGTGATTGATACTCCAACTTTTAACCACAATATATGATTTGGATGATCAAAGAGATCAATTGTGTTAAAATTTGATGTATGCACATCGTTAGACCCATCGACATCTGGATTTTTGGAGAATAAAACCTAATTTTTTTTTCTTCACCTAAGCATGTATTCATTGATAGCATGAACAATATCATTTATAGGGGTCAATATAGCACTATATTGAACATATGTTGGATCATTCATGTTAACCAAAAACAACACGTAGGTAGCATCACCAATAAAATTCAATGAATCACCCGAAAATCTTAATAAGAAATTATCAAGTTCTATGGTGATATTGTCATCATTTTCTTCATCAATTGAACTATCACCAACTCCTAACACCCAATTAGAAAATTCCCTTTCCTGAGTAATGATAAACTAGAATTTACTTGTTTTTATAGCTTTATTTGATAGGTTAATTTGATGTTTTAATTTGGTCTTAGTTCTATTTTAATGCCTTTTTGTTAAGATTTCAAGGAAAAGCGAAGCAATAAGTGAAGATTTTTGGTGCAATAGAGCCTTAAAGTTGAAGTCAAGTGGTGCAGTCATGGTCCATCTTGATCAAGAAAATGAAAGAAACTCAAGTTCCAGCAAGAATTAATGTTTGGCCGTAATGGTCATTATAGTTGTAATACTGAACGAGAAAAGAGCAAGAATTTGTCAATCCAAGGCAACAAGAATTACTATTTGGCAGTAATAGCCATTATGGTCGTAATTTGTTCATCTTTTGATGCCAAACCATTTTTCTTTTGTGAAATTATGATGTTTCTTGTAATTCAAGCTCATGAAGGAACCTAGGGATATAAAAAGAACAAAAATACTCAGTTTTAGACACATATTCCTACTCACAATCTCTTGTTACTCATGTTTTTGATCTCGTATTTCTCTTTGCAAATTTTTAGTTTCAATAATATTTAGTTTTTCATTTTTACTCTGTTACTTTATTTTATTATTTTATGTTTTCAATATTTTTATATTTAAGCTTTGATTCTACTATGATCATGTGTGAGTAGATCTTCCTTGTCATGGGATTGTATGATTTTCAATGATGGCTTTCTAACAATGTCTATTTCTTTATGTCATGGGTATTCATCTTTTAATTTAAAATCTTAATAAGAATCATGTTCATACTTGGACATGAAATAATATAACGAAAGGTGGATTTTATATCCGATCTCTAAGATTGGACAAGATAATCAAATCATGAAAATAGATTTTGATTCTCTTGAAATCACGAAAGATATCTTATTTTAAAGGACTTTGTTAATACATCAATCATGAAAATAGGTTGGTTATTAGTTTAAAATACATTTTTACTCTTAGAAAGAAGACATTAGTTATAATTGTTTGTCTGATTTTTAAGAGTTTAACACCCATAACTTAGAGAAAATTTGTTTTATTGTATCCATCATTGTGAAAACTACAATCCCAAGGTTTTATTTTTATGAAGAATTTTAACCAAAAATCATTATCCACATTTACTCTTTTTAGCTAATCATCATAAAAAAAAAAAAAGAGAGATTGGTACTCATAACAAAGTTCTTGTGGAAACCATAATTTTTACTACGCGATAATAATGTGCACTTGCGGTCCTATCAAGCAACTTTTGGCTCTGAACTACCATGAAGAAGTCTCATGTTTGTGTGCAATGTCATGACTTCACAAAAATTCCAAAGGTATGATGAAGTAATAGCAGCATGAACTACATCTTGCTTTGTTGCTTTTGGAATAACAAGCAAAATTTGTGTAAAATATCCGCTGAACACAACAACCTTTCCGCCAAATGGTATATCTAACTTTTGACCTTTCTGATCACGAATCAAGTCTCTAAAAGTCTCATCCATTTCCTGAAAACAATGCTTACATGTCATTGGTGTTTCATCTAATATAATGAGTTTTGTTTTCACAATCAATTATGCTAGCGGACTATTCCGAGTTGTGCTACAAGTGGAATATTCATCAACTTCTAATGGTATGGAGAACCTTGAATGTGCAAGTCTACCTCCAAGAATAAGTAAAGTTTTAATTCCGATTGACACCACTATTAAAACGATGTCTCTCTTAGATCTCAATGCGGTTGACATGGACCTCCAAATATAAGTTTTCCTGATACCACCATAATCATATATATAAATACTTCAGGTTTTCTTTCCTGAATATATGCCATGGTCCTATCATAAGTTCTTCTCTGGTCAGCAATAATAGTAGACATTAGCTTAGTATGTTATGCAGTCGAATACTTCCTATCGTAATTTAACTTATCATAAATGAGTTTATTTTGGAAATGATTCAATCTTTACTATTACTCTATAAAATTGATTCAATCTTTGCTAACACAAAATATTTAATCTCATCTTCTGTCAATTCGAGTTCCCCACACACGCACAATATTCTCATATTTTGTTCGAAAATATAGTCTTGGTATTTGGTCTGACATTAATAACGTCACAAAAAGTTTTCTGAAATAGAAACTTGTTTTTCAATATTCCCATGTTCAAAAAAATAAAAAACTAATCTTGTCATTTAGTCTGACGTCAGTAACGTTGCAAAAAGTTTTCTCAAATAAAAACTTGTACTCCAACTGCTTGACTCTACAATTGCATCAACGTATTCCTTGTCACCATTTAGCAAACCCCTATAAAAGCATGTTTCCTTAAATATTTTATAAAACACATTGTTCATTGTTTTAATATCTTTGTAACTTTCAAGCACTATGACATAATTAAGAAATGTCTTCGAGTAAAATCTCTTGTTTGATCCAAGTGGTGCAAAATGAACCATTACAATTGTAAATCTCTTTTTGCGAGGACACCACTCATTATTATAGTGGAAATTGAGTGTAAGTAAGATTTTTAGCCTCTAGATATTTTATATTTGCTTTCATCAATGTCAAAAACTTAGTTCGTTTATTCTTTGTTTATTCAACACTTCATCAATTGGAGCATCATCATAAAAAATGGCAAGCGTTCAACTGTAGTTGATGTCAAAATTGAAAATCCTCCATGATGCCTCACATGAAAACAAATATTTACAATCATAATACATCTTAATTTCATCAACACACTTTGATGATGAGGTTGTGGTAACACTACTATAGAAACTTGTTGTAACACGATCATGTCTTTTTGTTGACATATTTAAAAAGATACTTAATTGATCGATATTGGTTACACTACTCAACATTAATATGAGCATTATATTTCAAGATCAAATATTTATTGTATAGTACCACGAACCTATTATCTATAAATGATTCTCCTTTTTTAACGAACTTCCCATCATTTTTTCTTTTATAGATTGGATGTCCATTTGCACAATAATTGTGGTTGGTACAAACTTCTTCGAAAAATATGTTGTACACTTTATGTTCTTCGTGTAAGGTGATTTCTTATTATAAGTACCACATGGATCGTAAATCATAAGTGATGACACAATATAATATAATTTTAGATCATCCTCTTTATCAGAAACCTTACTTGATATTACCAAGATGTGAGCATGTGGTTGTCCGCGTTTTTTGAAATTCAATTGTGTATATTACTGAAAATGAAAATTAGAAAATACATTAATAATATAATTAATAATATTTAAACACATAGTTACACAAAGTCAATTAGAGAATAAAATTTAAATGAACTTAGCAAGTCTATTAGAGAATCAAAAGTTGAAAAAAAATTTAGAGATTAAAAGTAAAATTTAGTAATTTTATAATCTAAATAAAAAATTAATTAACCATGTTATTTTATTATATTATTAATAACATTTAAGCACAAAGATACATAAGAGTGTCAAATAAAGAATTCAAATTAAGTAAATGCAACAAGTTTATTAAAGAATCAAAAATTGACAATTTTATTTTTTAGAGATTAATCGTAAAAATTAGTTATTTTGTAGTGTAAATAAAAACTTATTTAACCTTATTGGTTTGTTATATTTATATTTTTTATATCAATATCAAAATCATTTTACTATAACTTAAATAATATCAAATGTAAAGTAAACTTAAGAATTTTATAGTTACATTGTTTTATCAAATGATCAAGTTTTACCATAAATATTTTACAAACTAAATCACCTATGTCTTCTGCTTTCAGTTTATATTTCAATAAAAATGTTGAAAAGCTTTAACCATTTTTTATTGCATGTGAATATAATAAATAGATCTAGATATCCAACCCATGAACATATTGTAATAGCATCTTGATAATTTTGATGCATATAGCGAGTACCCCTTACAAAAGTTGATGGTAACACAATCCTTCTTCCTGTCTTAAAAGTTCCTTTTCTCCTCTAAGAATGGTTTATGTGGGACCATTATACATTTCTGTCTTTAAATCCTTTTGATGTTTTCGCACTCACTGCAATCTTGAAGACTTTGTCATTTTATTCTCAATCAATTTTGAGTGCTTTAAAAGACACCTTAGAACTTAGTGTTTGTTGTATTGAAATAAAATTTGCTCATTTACTTAATGATTCTGTAACTCGTCGTAGAATCTATGGTGTGACCAATTTTATCCAATGTGTACGTGAAGAGTATGTATTGTTGAGTTTAGATAGTATAGAATAAATTGTGCACAAACAAACTTATTGAATTATGATTAGAATTTTAGAGGATTTTGCTTTGTCAAGACCAATATACAACTTATCAACTATTAAACTAATGAAAGCATAAGGAAAAACTTATGAAACAAAAAGATATATGATAAATAGCAAGAAAAAATTGATAAATTGATTGTAAAGCTAATTCAACTCACCATGATATATTGGCCTACAAATCAAACTCTTTAATTGTATTCAACTAATCTATCAGGTACTACGTGTTTTTGTTCATTACTGGATGTCATGTATGTGGCAATCCATGTTTGGTTCAGTTTTCCTCCACTTCACAGCATTACAATTTCCTTTATCCAAGCATACATTTCCAGTCATATTTTTGCTCTGTAAATATAATCATTTCAGTCCATGTTACTAAAAACAAGAACGAGTTTTACAATTATTAGGGTTTTTATGGAGTCTATTAGGGTGAATGGTTTTATGAATATTGTTGAGGAATTCAATTATACCATCAGAAAAAAACAAGATTACTTCTTTTAAAACCGATTGACAACAAAAATGAAACATGAAAATTCTTTAAATGTAGATCGAAAATTAGATTAAAAATGAACATGATTTCAATAAAAAAAATTAGATAAGATTTAATTGTTGAAACCATAACATTCATTCAAGATTTATATTACAAAAGCGAGTAGATTCACTTTCTGAACAAACACGATGCAAATCAGTACATTAATACAAGGTAAAATAGGCTAAACAAAACCCTAACAGATCAAATCAATGAAATCCAAATCTAAGCCCTCTCGCCTCTAATTCTTCTTGCAAGTTGAATATCCTTAGGCATAATAGTAACTCTCTTAGCGTGAATTGCGCAAAGGTTAGTATCTTCAAACAAACCAACAAGATAAGCTTCAGCGGCTTCTTGAAGAGCAGAAACTGCACTGCTTTGGAATCTCAGATCTGTTTTGAAATCCTGAGCGATTTCTCTAACTAATCTTTGGAATGGAAGCTTCCTTATCAGAAGCTCTGTGCTCTTCTGATACTTTCTGATTTCTCTCAAAGCAACTGTTCCTGGACGGAATCTGTGTGGCTTCTTCACTCCTCCGGTCGCCGGAGCAGATTTCCGAGCAGCTTTTGTTGCTAATTGTTTCCTTGGAGCTTTGCCTCCGGTGGATTTACGTGCGGTTTGTTTGGTACGAGCCATTGAAATCGGAAAGAAGAGAGAGAGAGAGAAATGAGAATTTGATTGATTAGTGCAGAAGGTTGAGAAGGAAAATTGAGAAGTGATGAGAGGGATCGAAGTGTTTGGGTGATATATATAGGGAAGGGATGATGAATGAGGGAAAAGCGGGAATTGTGAAAAAAAAATGATTTTGATTTTTGGTAAGATTTGGGAAGATGATGACCGTTGATAAGATACGATATCTACGGTTATGCGTCTCTGAAAGATGGGCACAGGGATCGCGATCCGTGGCACGAGAAAGTAACCAATAGCATCATTTCGTTCAACATTGTCATTTGGAAAGAACGAGCGCGCGGAATTAGTTTTTGTTTTTATACTAAAGACATTGGTATTTTTTACATCAATTTCAAATAACAAATCATTTTTTTTCTTTAAATGTATTATTTATTTAATTTGTAAAAATGAAAAATGATTGTTGACATTTTTAAAGTAGCAATATTAATCAAAAAAGTAGAGAATTTGAATTATAATTTCTTTTTAAATTTTTTATTTTATGTTTAATTTAAAGTAATTCAAAATCAATATTGGTTGAAATATAATGTCTATGATGTTCTCAATATGTTATAAGTAAATAAAATATATTAGTTTTAAGTGAAGTGTGATTTGTGTGTGCAAATAGTTAAATATAAGAGATAGAAATATCACACAAAAAGTATATTGATTCAATCCTTATAACCGTGAGATTTTTAGTATATTATTTTTGAACCAGAATTCCTTCACACATTTGCTCTTTATCATACCTTATCAATTACAATCTTCACTTTTCAATCTAGAAAAAAATTACCGTCACTTTGAAAGAATTTTCACAATCATCTTTCAATCTATAAATAATTTATACAAACACACTCAATCTAATATAAAAGGTAAACTTGAGTTATAAATGATGAGTATAGTAAATTTATTTGAAATCTAATAATTATTAACTCTTTGTTTGATACAAACTCTTAAAACTACAATCCAAATATAGTTAAGAGAATTGGTGTTTGCTTAAAGAGTTTTTGACTTGTTATTACTTGAACAATTGTTGGTAAATAATAAATTGAACTTGTGCCTTCATCTTCCTATTGATCTTCAAATTATAGATGATGAGAAGTTTTGAATATTCAATTTAAACTTAATATACCCGTTAGACATATCAGTCAAGTGTCAAATATGTTTTAAAATAGTTAAATACATGTTTATATTATTGTTCAAAGCATTTTTGACACCCATAATGATCTTGTGTTTGGATCTGATAGAAAACGTGAATGATGATTGAATGAACTGTGAAATGTAAGTATTTTGGTTTATAAGCATGCAAAGCTTTATGCAAAAGGATGCAGCAATAGTGTACTCCTATCATTGTTGTCCTTGCTCACGACTCATCAATCTAGAGGTTGTTTTCCTCCTTTGGACCTTCAGCTAGAGTTCTTGATTTGACCATTGATTTGAGCAGTCTTAATACTCTTTAACTTGTGGTTTAGACTATGGAAAATAATTTGACCTGACTTTGTCTTTAATTACGAATAACCAAAATGTTATTCTGATCAATATGCAAAATATTCTACATATTTATTTTTACAAGTAGGCATTCGAAAACTTGACTTTTAATTGTTCATTAAATACTGAAAAGTCCATGTGTGAAATGTCAATTGATTTACTACATGTTGTCATTCCAAGATCTTTATTTTCAATTGTTATTTAATAGAACAACCATAACATTCTGGTGAATGTTCTTCTATCATTATTTAAACAAATGACTTAATAAATGACTCGATCTTAAAATAATTTCTTCTTCAAATTTGATTTTTGTCATTTTGCTGAAATCATATGAATATTTATGAGTGAAATGTTCATCATGAGAAGACTATTTTAAAATAATTGAGAATATTGTCTTCTATATGAGAGGAGAAATATTTTGTTGAACATGAATACAATCAACAATTTTTTTCAGTCTAGTATTAGTATCGACCCAAAAAGAGAGAGTGATGGAGAAAAAGTGAAGAGAGGATCTAAATTACTCTTAAAAAAATAGCCACTCTTTTTTTTCTTCTAATGGGAGTACTTAACAAGTGGTGGTGTCTTAATAGGCAAAGTAACCTCCATTAAAAATCCGAGACCCATTTCTTCGTTAATACGTAAAATCAACACTTTTCGTGGATATGCCTTAAACTATTTTCTTTATTAATAAAATGCCCCGCAGATAACGACTTCTCCAAAAAAGCACTTTCACTTTTTCATTGTTTTCCGGCTCTTAACTTTTCTTCCCCAACTTTCTCTACTCTTTTTATTACACTTTTCGTGATTTAACTTTCTGGCCGTTGAATTCTCACGGTGTCCGCGCCATTGCAACACCGTCCCTGTTTCCGTTCTCTTCCTCACCTTTCCATTTCACCATTGATCTCACTCAAATTTTAACACTTCACTCTTTCCAACTCAAAGCAAAATCGAGAAGATTAAAATTCAAAATAAAATAAAATAACGAAGATTCTGCACACTTTAAACCAGGTAAGAAGAATTCTCCAAACTCCTCTTATTTATTTATTTTTTAATTTAGAAGTTGCAGTTCATTACAGATCACTTTATGAAATGTAACTGTTGCGTTCAACTAATTCCTAAATTTATAGTTTAATTCAGTTGTTGTAATTTTCATGTCATAAACTAATTATCATTTTTTTTTCACTCCTCATTTTCAGTGTTATCTTTGTTGATAATTGTTGGTGAAGTCAAAATTACAAAGTTAAGGAGATTCAGAAAAAAAAAGGAATAACGGTATGATGCATCTGCTTTTGTTGTTATGATTTAGTGTATGTTTGGACGATGGTAAATTTGGATCAATTGAGGTGCCATTGTGATTTTGTTAAGACTCCAAAAGTGATCTTTTGCGAAAATTGTGGTGGCCTAGTGTGATTTTGTCAAACTGGAATCCAATCTAAACACACACTTGTGACACTGTTTTGGAGTGGAGGGTTTTGAGGGCTAAGTCTATATTTTAATATATATTTAAAATTTAAAAAAAATTAAAAGAACAATTGATATGATCATATAACAGATCAGTCACACTTCTTTCATTCTTAGAAACATGCTATAGCTTGTTTAATTTCAAATAGAAAAACAAGTCCTCCCCTTCAAAATCCCTTTTCCAAACAGACCTTTATATGATAGACGTTTATTCTATAAGTTCTTAGATGTTCTATGAATGGTTGTGTAATATACATTATACAGGCATAAAATGGGAGCTGCTGTGTTGCCTGATGCAGCAACTTTTGGAGTTTTTAAACGTTATCCCTTTGTTCCGAGGCGCCCTTTTATCCTTGGAATAACTTCAACTCTGTCAAGAAGTATCAGGTGTGCTTGTATAACTGAACTTATGTGGTATTTTGCAGAAGATCTTGTACTGTTTTCCCCCTTCCTACTTATGTACAAATAATGAAGTCTTTGTCTTAAGGATGCTTGAGTTAACAACTCGTAGCTTTTTTAATAAGCAGAAATTGTAATGATAAACGCATAAACTCATTAAGCTATCTGCGGCTGTATATATACGTTGAAAAACTATTTGCATTCTCAATACTTGTTTTTTATTGTAAAAACAGAACTTGGGGGTGGATGGGAGTTGAATAGGTGATATGGGATAAGATCCGTTTAAGCTGTTTGTATAAGCTATCTTACTAAAGAAGCTGAAAATATCTTGCAACTATATCATGCGCTATTTTTATAAGCACTTTCATACACTCTCACCAGTGCTTATTGTTATGAGGTAGAAGTCTAAATAAGATCTTTAAAACACCCCCTTAATCTTCTTTGTTCATCTTATTGCAGAAATTATTCATTTGCTGACAACAGGATCTTCAAATCAGCACACACAGTTTTTTCACACACGGTAAGGACTTCCATGTGTACTTTAGTTAAGATGGATGGAGGTGGTCCTTGAACAATTGTTGAAATGGCAGCTTTGTTTTATATCCAAGGAAAAATTTATTGAATGTTTATCAAAGAGGACATTTAAAGAGGTTATGGAACAATATACTGATAGGAAGTTTAATCAAGTTATAGGCTTTTCCCTTCGAAACTAGGTAAATAAAAAGCCACTGACACTTTAATAAGCATTGTATTTAGCTGTTTTCTTTTAACAGTCCTTTTGGAATTCTATTTGGCAGGATTCTAGAAAGTACATAATAACTAATATTTTCAATAGGAGTTCCTTTTTTGGAATGCATTCCATTATACTTCCTTGTAGCTTCTAACCATGACATCCTTGGCCTTTCTTGTTCTCTTCAATGAACCATTTTACAGCTTTTTATTTCTATTGAATGAGAAGAGAATATTGAGAAACCTGTGTGTTGCAACTACACAGCGGAAGTTTTTTATATAGGTTATGAGTAATAAATACACATAATGATAGGAATACTTACAGATATTCTACATAATGATAGGAATACTTACATGTATTCTATTTATTGGCATAATGTTATTTTATTTTCAACACTCCCCCTCAAGCTGGAGCATATAAATCAAATGCAACAAGCTTGCTACATATATAACTAATTCTAGGACCTTGCAATGACTTTGTAAAAACATCTACCAACTGATCATTAGAATTGACAAAACTAGTAATGATATCGCCCGATTCGATCTTTTCTCTAACAAAATGATAGTCTATCTCAATATCTTTGGTTCTCTCATGAAAAACAGGATTTGAGGCAATGTGCAAAGCAACTTGATTATCACATATTAGTGTCATTGGGCCGACCTCTTCAAATTGAAGTTCTTTTAGTAACTGTTTCAACCAGATGAACTCACATGTTACTAGTGCCATGACCTTGTATTCTGCCTTAACGCTAGATTTTGCAACAACATTTTGTTTCTTACTCTTTTAAGATATTAAATTTCCTTTAACAAGTACACAATACCCACAAGTGGATCATCTATCAATGGATGAGCCTGTCCAATCGACATTTGAGTAACCAACTATCTGAGTATGTCCTATATCTTCATAAATAAGATATTTTCAAGGTGCACTTTTGATGTATTTAAGAACCCGAATTACAACATCCATATGATCTTGGCAAGGAGAATTTAAGAACTGGCTTACCACATTGACAACGAAAGAAATGTTTGGACGGGTGAATGTGAGATAATTTAATATTCCAACCAATCTCCTTTATTTTCGTGAATCTGATAGAGGCTCCCCTGATCAGGTAGGAGTTTGACATATGGATATGTTAAAATTCAGTGTATGTTTTAATTATTCCTTAATTGTGCAACATCCTAAGCTAATTGTTAGTAGTCCTAGTCAATACAATTTCCTAGACATTGAATGTCATTATTGCAACATCATTATAAATAGTAAGGTGTGTGATTTCATTAGAGATACAAGAAACACATAAAACATATTTTACATGGTACCAGAGCAGGTTCTGATTCTGTGGCTCGTCTTTGTGCTTCACTATCGCTGTCGGCGGAGGAAAATACTGCCGACAGCACCACATTTTTCAGTATTTCAATTTTTTGGCTTTATACAGTCATTTGTCACCATCAACTATGACTGCCTTTCTAGCAACCAGCCACAACGCTACAGCTGACCTCAAAAGCACCGCCTTCACTGTGTGTTTTTCCCGTGACTTTTTTTTTTCTTTCTTTCAAACACAACTGTGCTTTACACCAGCTGTCACTGTTTTGTTCTTTTTTTTACTTTGTTACAATTGTGCCAACACCAGCCGTCCCTTTTCTAGTGCGCATCCAAACCAACAAACATCGCCACACAACCGTCCGGCGAGCACGACGATGCTTTTCCTGTCGCCAACCAACATTGCACACTTTGTCACGGGCGTTTGTCTTCTCTATGTTTGAGTCCCACGCGCCTCCACTAAATCCGTGCGTGAGAATGCATGCACTTGTCTCCGGCCCCCTTCTGCAGGTTTTTTCATGATGTGGTGATTTTTAGCAACCTCTCATTTTTTAACTCTTCGTTCCGCATTGTATCTGCTGTTGTGAGAACTTAGTTTCAAGGACAAGGTACCATTTACTTAGACAATCATTTTATTCCGACCGACGATCAACTCGATGGTGAATCTATTTCCACATATGAATCATATTAGTGGCGCATTTTATTCCCACTGACGATCAATCCGGTGGTGACTCTATTCCCATGTATTAATTATATTAGTGACGCGTTTTATTCTCACCGATGATCGATTAAGTGGTGACTCTCTCACACATGAATCATTAATGGTGCTTTCTTTTCTCAAACTAGTCCAACAGTTGTCAAATTTAGTTTCACTTTTTTTTTTTTTTTTGTGATAAAATATTTTGATGTATCAAGGTTAGAGTATATTATAATTTAGCTTGAAGGGAGTGTTAAAATTCAGTGTATGTTTTAATTATTCCTTGATTGTGCAACATCCTAAACAAACTGTTAGTAGTCCTAGTCAATACAATTTCCTAGGCATTGAATGTAATTATTGCAGCATCATTATAGATAGAAAGGCGTGTAATCTTATTAGAGATACAAGAAACACAAAAAACATATTTTACAGGATCCATAGGAGTATCAACTGACTTGACATTTGATAGACCTATTTCTTCAAGCATATTTCCTTTGTGAAATTACAAGGCCATCCTTGGATTGAGCTACTTCAATACCCAAAGAATAACAGAGTTTACCGAGGTCTTTATTCTGAAATTGATTTGAAAGATGTTGTTTCAACTAGAATATTCCTTGCTGATCACTACTAGTTATGCCAATGTCATCATATAAGCAATAAGATAGATGCACCTTTGGGTTAAGTGACGATAAAATATAGAGTAATCGACTTCACTACGAATCATACCAAACTCTTGTACTATCGTGTTGAATCTGCCAAACCAAACTCTAGGAGACTGTTTAAGACCATAAAAGGACCTGTGTAGCCAACAAACAATGGTGGAAGACTCCCCTGAGCAACAAACCCTGGTGGTTGCTCCATGTAAACTTCCTCTTCAAGATCACCGTGCAAAAAGACATTTTTAATGTCAAGTTGATGGAGAGACCAATGTCGAATTGCTACAATGGAGAAAAACAATCTAACACATGCCATTCTGGCAATAGTTGAGAAGGTATCACTGTAATTTAACCCAAAAATCTGAGTATATCCATTGACCAACAAGTGAGCATTAAATCGATCAATCTTACCATCAGGACCAACCTTCACCATATAGAGCCAACGAAAACCTACCAAAGACTTCCCATGAGGTAAAGGGACCATTTCCCAAGTGCCATTGCTTTGGAGAACACATATCTCATCAAGCATTGCTTGCCTCCACTCAGGGTGGAATAATGCTTCACTTGGAGATTTATGAATAGAAACAGAGACAAAAAAGACAAGTAAGTGTAATGCAAAGGAGAAAGACGATGATAACACAAATCAATATAATGAGGAGATGTATTACGTGTTGTGCAAATATCCTTACGAAGAGCAATGGGAAGGTCATGCTTAGGTGGAAGGGCCATATCCGGTGGTGGCGTCGAAGGAAAGTCTACAATGGGAATAAAAAATGCACAACGGAGGGTGGCGACGACGATAATATGTTTGTAGTGGTCGGGGAGTTGGTGGGACAAACTTGACAGGTTTGAGAGGAACAAGAGTGGGCAGAATAGGGATAACTACTTGAGGAGGTTCGAGATTATTGTCATGATGGAGCTTAGTAGCTACATGGGTCGGTTCAAAACATGGTACAAACTCGAAAAAGGTTACATTAGCTAATGTAACGTGTCGGTGTAGTGTAGAAGAATAACAACGATAGCCCTTTTGGGACCGATGGTATCCGAGAAAGACACACTTGAGTGATCAAGCTGACAATTTGTTGAGGTCAGGAGATAAATTGTGAACAAAACACGTTGACCTAAAGACATGAGGAGGTAGTGGGTGAAGAGGAGTATGGGGAAAGAGGAACGAATGAGAGATATTACCATCAAGACAGAAGAGGGCATACGATTGATAAGGTAGCATGCATTAATGCCGTTAAGACCACATCTCTCAAAAAATGGAATGGAACGGTACCATGGAGAAGTAAGGTTTGAGTTGTTTAAATGAGATGTCGGTTTTTGCGTTCGGCTACCCGATTCTCTTGGGGTGTATGAGGACATGACGGTTGGTGAAGAATACCATTGGAACACCAAATTGAGTTTTAATTTTTTGATAAAATTTCTCAAAATTAGAAAACAATATAGATATTGTTAAATATAAAGAGTATTGAGAGACATTATGGAATAACCCGTGTGTTTCAACTACACAGCGGAGACTCTTTATATAGACACAGGGTATTAAATAACCTTAATTTACAGTAATGCTAACGGGCCAGAATACGTATACTTACAGCCCATATATATTATTTACATTCTAATATAATATTTAACACTCCCCCTCAAGTTGGAGCATATAAATCAAATGCACCTAGCTTGTTACATATATAACTAATTCTAGGACCTCGCAATGACTTTGTAAACACATCTGCTAACTGATCATTGGATTTGACAAAGCTGGTGATGATGTCACCTGATTCAATCTTTTCTCTAATAAAATGGCAGTCAATCTCAATATGCTTGGTCCTTTCATGAAAAACAGGATTCGAGGCAATGTGCAATACAGCTTGATTATCACATATTAGTGTCATTGTGCTGGTCTCTTCAAATTGAAGTTCTTTCAGTAACTGTTTCAGCCAGATGAGTTCACATGTTACTAGTGCCATGGCCCTGTATTCTGCCTCAGCGCTGGATCTTGCAACAACATTTTGTTTCTTACTCTTCCAAGATATTAAATTTCCTCCTATGAGTACACAATACCCGGAACTTGATCGTCTATCTATGGGTGAGCCTGCCCAATCAGCATCTGAGTAGCCAATTATCTGAGTATGTCCTCTATCTTCATAAATGAGACCTTTTCCAGGTGCACTTTTGATGTATTGAATTCGGATTACAGCATCCATATGTTCTTGGCAAGGAGAATTTAAGAACTGACTTACCACACTGACAACAAAGGAAATGTCAGGACGAGTCACTGTGAGATAGTTCAATTTTTCAACCAATCTCCTATATCTTCCTGAATCTGATAGAGGCTCCCCCTGATTGGGTAGGAGTTTGACATTTGGATCCATAGGAGTATCAACTGACTTGGCATTTAGTAAGCCAGTTTCTTCAAGAATGTCCATGGCATATTTTCTTTGTGAAATTACAAGACCATCCTTGGATTGAGCTACTTCAATACCCAGAAAATAACGAAGTTTACCAAGATCTTTAGTTTGAAATTTATTTGAGAGATATTGTTTTAACTGGAGTATTCCTCGCTGATCACTACCAGTTATAACAATGTCATCCACGTAAACAATAAGATAGATGCACCCTTGAGCTGAGTGATGATAAAATACAGAGGGATCGGCTTCACTGCGGATCATACCAAATTCTTGTACTACCGAGCTGAATCTGCCAAACCAAGCTCTAGGAGACTGTTTAAGACCATAAAGGGACCTGTGTAGCCGACAAACCATGTTAGAAGACTCCCCCTGAGCAACAAATCCTGGTGGTTGCTCCATATACACCTCCTCGGCAAGATCACCGTGCAAGAAAGCATTTTTAATGTCAAGCTGATGGAGGGGCCAATGTCTAATTGCTGCAATGGAGAAAAATAGTCTGACAGATGCCATTTTGGCAACCGGTGAGAATGTATCACTGTAATCCAACTCAAAAATCTGAGTATATCCCTTTGCTACCAAACGAGCCTTAAATCGATCAATCTTACCATCAGGACCAACCTTCACTGTATAAATCCAACGACACCCAACTACTGACTTCCCATGAGGTAAATGTACCAATTCCCAAGTACCACTGCCTTGTAGAGCACACATCTCATCAAACATTGCTTGCCTCCACTCAGGGTGGGATAATGCTTCACCTGTAGTTTTAGGGATAGAAACAGAAGACAAGGAGGACAAGCAAGTGTAATGTAAAGGTGAAAGACGATGATAACACAAATCAATATAATGAGGAGATGGATTACGGGTGGTGCGAATATCCTTACGAATAGCAATGGGAAGGTCAGGCTCAGGTGGCAGGGCCGGATCCGGAGGTGGCGTCGGAGGAGAGTCTGTAATGGGAGCAGGAACAGGCACAACCGAGGATATACGACGACGCTGATATGTTTGTAGTGGTCGTGGAAGTTGGGGGGTAGACTCGACAAGTTCTATAGGAATCTGAGTGGGTGGGAGAGGGATAACTACTTGAGGAGGTTCAGGGTTAATGTCCTGATAGGGCTCAGTAACTACTTGAAGAGGTTCGGGATTAATGTCCTGATAGGGCTCAGTAGCTATATGGGTAGGTTTAAAATATTGTACAGACTCGAAAAAGGTAACATCAGCTGATGTAACATAACGGTGTAGTGTGGGAGAATAACAACGGTAGCCTTTTTGAGACCGATGATAACCGAGAAAGACACACTTGAGCGACCGAGCTGACAATTTGTCCAAACCGGGGGATAAATTGTGAACAAAACACGTGGACCCAAAGACACGAGGTGGTAATGGGTGAAGAGGGGTATCGGGAAAAAGGACCGAATGGGGGATATTGCCATCAAGTACAGAAGATGGCATACGGTTAATAAGGTAGCACGCCGTTAAGACTGCATCCCCCCAAAATCGGAATGGAACATTTCCATGGAGAAGTAAGGTTCGTGTGGTTTCAATGAGATGCCGATTTTTGCGTTCAGCTACCCCATTTTGCTGAGGTGTATGAGGACATGAGGTTTGGTGTAAAATACCGTTGGAAGCCATAAAATTTTGAAATTGATGAGACAAATATTCTCGAGCATTATCACTTTTTAAGGTACGAATGGAAACTCCAAATTGGGTTTTAATTTCTTTATAAAATTGCTCAAAGATGGAAAACAATTCAGTTCTATTTTTCATTAAAAATAACCACGTACAACGAGAATAATCATCAATAAAAGTAACAAAATACTTAGATTCTAAAGTAGACACCGTACGAGAGGGACCCCAAACATTAGAGTGAACTAAAGTAAAAGGAGAGGATACTCTTTTATTGACTCGATCGGGAAAATTACTACGGGTGTGTTTCCCTAACTGACACGACTCACAATGTAAATTAGATAACTTAGATAAACTAGGCACCAGTTTTTGTAGTTTGGTAAGACTTGGGTGTCCTAGCTGAGCATGGATAGTATGTGGGGACTCTGTGGCAGAGCACGTCTTGGATGTTGTAGAAAGGTAATAGAGGCCTTGTGACTCACATCCGACGCCAATCGTCCTGCCCGAATTCTGGTCCTGCAAGGTAACATTATCATTAGTGAAAGTAATAATACAATTATGAGATCGAGTCAATCGACTAACTGAAAGTAAATTAAAGGGACATCCAGGTACATAGAGAACAGATGCAACTGAGATAGAAGGGAGAATGTGGACAGTGCCAACTCCTTGAGATCGAGTTTGAGTACCATTGGCAGAAGTTATAGTAGGTAAAAAACCAGATGTAGAAAGTGACGAAAAGAGACCTTTATTACTAGTAACATGATCAGACGCACCAGAATCAAGAACCCAAGGGCCGAGAGAAGATGAATGAGAGAGGTAAACAGATGAGTTACCAATATGTGCAACCGAAGTAGGAGAACTAGAGTTTGGATGACTCTGAACCCATCGGAGAAAATCTTCATAGTTTGTCGGGGAGCCTTGTGGAGATGGTGTAGTCTGAATAGTGGCAGAAGGATCAAGCCGATGACAATGCTCACACTCGGGACGAGGCTTAGAGCTGGATGGTCCTCCACGAGAACGTTGCTGATTATGTCCCTGAGATGCAAGGGCAACATTGTCACCCGGAACTGAAGTAATAGACTGCTCAACTGGATGCTTTGCTGGTACTCGAAGGAGGATCGCTGAAGTAGTAGACATCCGAAACAGTAACAGACCCCAAAATTTGATCACGAGTTGCAGAGTACTCCTGGGGTAGGCCATAGAGGGCAAGAAGCATGAAGAAGGTGTTGCGTTGATCCAACTCCTTCTTATGTTCAACTGGATTACTTCCAGCAGGAGGGAGTAGCTCATTAAAGTCATGAAGTGCACTATGAACGGTGCCAAGATATTCAGAAATAGAGCCATCGAGTGACTTTGGAGTAATGATGTTCAACAAGCGGTGACAAACTCCATAGAGACGTTGTGTGTCGTTAGTATAGAGTACCTTTGCTTGACTCTAAACCGATTCACACGTGATATGCGGACGGAAAATCGGTTTAATATCTGGATGAAGTGTAGACTTAATGACACTACACAACTGAGCATCAATCTGGCTCCATTTGGATGATTTAGCCACACTCACCTTTTCAGGGTTTTGGGTGAGGTGATCCTCGTAACCTTGACCACGTAGCCAAAGTTTGATGTCGGCAGCCCAACTATCATAATTTGATGCATTCAGTTTTTCAACTGAGAGAGGAGAAGTGATGTAGTTGGTGAAGATACTCCTGGTTTCAGACTGAGATGCCATGGTCAACAAAGGTTGTCAGAAAACTCGTCGGAATCGGGAAAACAGGGGCTGTTTGAACTGGAAGTCGTATATCCGTAACTCGAAACTGAAAACTGAGGGCAGATATGGAAGCAGGAGGCCGAGGCGAGTGCTGTGGCAGAAAAATCACCGTGAACGGCTACCGGACGCGCCGTCACGCGCGGTGGCAAGGGGCGGCGCGTGAGATCCACGCGCGGGATGTGCAGCGGCGCGTGAGACAGATTCTGGAGGCGCGGCGGAAGGGTTTGGCCGATCTGGGGTGTTCGGCGCTGATGGAGTGGTCGTTTGTCAAAAAATCTCGTCAGAAACAGTGACGGCAGCAACGGTAAAGCGTGAACGGCTGAACAAATATATTTTTCATTAAAAATAACCACGTACAATGAGAATGATCATCAATAAAAGTAATAAAATACTTAGACTCTAAAGTAGACACAATGCGAGAAAGACCCCATACGTCAAAGTGAACTAAAGCAAAAAGGGATGAAACCCTTTTATTTACTCGATCAGGAAAATGACTACGAGTGTGTGTCTCTAACTAACACGACTCACAATGTAAAGTGGACAACTTATACAAACTTGGCACCAACTTTTGAAGTTTGGCAAGACTTGGGTGTCCTAGCTGAGCATGGATAGTATGAGGGGAATCTATGGCAAAACATATTTTGGATGGTAAAGAAAGGTAATAGAGGCCTTGAGACTCACATCCGACGCCAATCGTCCGTCTGAAACTCCGGTCCTGCAAGGTAACATTACCATTAGTAAAAGTAATAATACAATCATGGCACCGAGTTAATCAACTAACAGAAAGTAAATTAAAAGGGCATCCAAGTTCATAGAGAACATATGCAGCTAAAATGGAAGGGATAATTTGGACAGTGCCAACCCCTTGGGACCGGATTTGGGAGCCATTGGCAAAAGTTATAGTAGGTAAAAAACCAGATGAAGAGAGAGAAAAGAAGAGACTTATATTACCAGCGACATGATCAGATGCACCCGAATCAAGAACCCAAGAGTCGAGAGAAGATGAGTGAGAGAGGTAAACAAATGAATTACAAGCGTGTGCAACTGAAGTAGTAGAACTAGAGTTCTGATCTTTGAATCCATTGGAGGAAATCTTCATAAGTTGCCGGGGAGCCCTGTGGAAAAGATGTAGTCTGAATAGTGGCAAAAAGATCAAGCTGAGTTGCATTTATTGAATGCGGAGGCTTACCATGCAATTTCCAACAACGATCAATAGTGTGTCCAAGTCGATTACAATGTTCACATTTGGGACAAGGTTTAGAGTTGGATGGTCCTCCGTGAGAGTGACTCTGATTAAGTCCCAGAGATGCAAGGGCAACAGTGTCACCCGGAGCTGAAGTAATAGAGAGTTCAACTAGTACTCGAAGGAGGATTGCTGATGCAATAGACTTATTCAGAACATTAACAAAACCCAAAATTTGATCACGAGTTGTAGAGTACTCTTGGGACAAGGCATAAAGTGCAAGAAACATGACGAAGGTGCTGCGTTGATCCAACTCCTTCTTTTGTTCAACTGGATTACTTGCAGCATAAGGGAGAAACTCATTAAAATCATGAAGTGTACTATGAGCGTTGCCAAGATATGTAGAAATAGAACCATCTATCGTCTTCAGTGTAATGATATTCAACAAGCGGTGACAAACTCCATAGAGTCATTAGTGTAGAGTGCATTTGCTTGACTCCACGATTTACACGTGAAATGTAGACGAAAAATTGGTTTAACGTTTGGATGAAGTGTAGACTTAATGACACTGCACAACTGAGCATCAATCTGCTTCCATTTTGAAGTTTCAGCTGTAACCACCTTTTCAGGATTTTTAGTGAGATGATCCTCGTAACCTTGACCTATCATATTTTGATCCATTCAATTTTTCTACAGGGAGAGAAGACGTGATGTAATAAGTAAAAATGCTCTTTGTTTTAGTAGCAGACAAAGACGCCATGGTCGATAGAGAGTACTAGAAAAACGCATTTGAACTGGGAAAACAAGGGCTGTTTGAACTGGAACGCGTATATCTGTGACTCGAAACTGAAAACTCAAGGCAAATATGGAAAAAGAAGGCTGAGGCAAGTGCAAAGAGAGAGGCCACGTCGTAAGCGATTGCGAGACGCGCTCTCACGCACGATGACAATGGCAGCGCATGAATCTGACGCACGTGGAATGTTTGGGCGTGTGAGAAGGTTGCTGACGACGCGCGTTGAGGGGTAGATCAATCTAGAGTGGACGACACTGTTGGAGTGGTCGTTCGCCGAAAAGATCGTCGGAGAGAGCGGCGTTGGTGACGACAGGGCGTGGTTGGCTGGGAAGGAATGGGAAAACAGGATCACAACAACACAGGAAGGAGGGAAACCAAAGTTCAAAACACGGTTTGCCGAAAAAGAAAAAAAAAATTTCACCGCAATCTCTGGGTAGTTAAAGATTAGAGTTGCCTCTCAATAGGCTCTAGATACCATATTGAACGAAAAGAGAATATCTAGAGACATATTGAAAAATCCGTGTGTTTCAACTACACATCGAAAGTTCTTTATATAGACTATAAGTAATAAATACACATAATGATAGAAATACTTACAGACATCAACCTAATGATAGGAATACTTACAAGTATTCTATTTATTTACATAACGTTATTTTATTTTTAACAATTTCATTTATATGTAATTTTATTATAGAGTAAGTGTTCTCTATTCAAATAAAACATAACAATCCCTACGGCAGTCTGCAAGGTAACCCCCAATGAAGAGCCTATACAATTAACTAGATAACAGAAGATATCCAACAAAAGAAATGCTAACAAGGTAATATAATAACATCTTACGAAACGATAAAATAAAATAATATTGATTGTAACAGCCGTGTACTAATTACTAGTTAGTCCTTTGTAGCTGGTTTATCCTTATTTCCTCATTCGCACAGTCCAAATTTAGGGCCTAGTTGTATGTATAGTTGAGGCCTAACAATCACACAAAAGGAGTTCTTGGTGATTTTTCTACTCTTGGAACAATTGACCACATGAGCCATTGAGTGGTTACTCATTAGCTACTCTCTGAATACTATTTAACTTTCTGAGTAGTTTAGGGCATGTTTGATTTGAGAAAACATTTTTGTTTTTTACTTGTAATTGTCAACATACCACTTTGTTTTTACTTTATTTGTTGTTTTTAAAGATTTTTACAGAGACAGTGAAAAAAATTTCTTTTTTTACTTTTTCCTTTTTAATTATTTGCATTGAAATGGTGAAAATAAATTTTTCCAACTGTTTCACGTACATGTTTATGAAAACAGGAAACAAGGTGATATTTGCGATTAAAAGTTAAGGTAGAAAATGAAAATAGAAGACATTTTCTCAAATCAAACAGACATTTATTTGTAAGTATTTTAACCAAGATTTTTTTATTAAGTTTCATCTTTTACCTCTAGGAAATATCTAGATACATCTGTTCAGTTCTTACGATCAGCTCTAGCTCTCATTTAAAAATGTAAATTAGATGTTTGCATATTTTGTATTGGATTAACATCATTTTGAATAACTGAGCTTCAAAAGGGTGACAAACCATGTCTTTAAATGATGAAATGCTACATAGACACAAATGACAAAAGGTTAGGATTTGAAATAATGGGCAAGTGACCTATATTTCTTCTATTTCTATGACAGAATGGTGATGACATGTTTACAGATATAGTTGTTGATCAAGATGGTTATTTGGGGAAAAATGAAGTTATGAGAAAAGAAGATGAATTAATGGCAGCCAAGAAAGCTCTTTCAGAAGCACAAGACACACAGGAGGCTATAGAGAAAGAGAGAGATCAATTGCTTGAAGAACTTGCGCGTTCTGAGGCTAAAAAACAGGAATTCATTGCTGCCATTTTACATGACAAAGAAGTAGCTATAGCAGAGCTAGAGGCTGCTAAATCCCTTTTCCAGAAAAATCTGGAGGAATCTGTTGAAGAGAAGTTTGCCCTGCAATCTAAGCTGGTTCTTGCCAAACAAGATGCTGTTGATCTTGCAGTGCAAGTTGAAAAGTTAGCAGAGGCTGCTTTCCAGCAGGCAACTTCTCATATACTACAAGATGCTCAACTCAGAATTTCATCTGCTGAAACCACGGCTGCTGAAGCAGCTCATCTGATTGAAAAGAAAATCATGGATGCAACTGAGGGTACAATATCATCCATTGTGGAGAAGTCAAAATATGCTATAGAAAGGGCTCTAGTTGTGGCTGAAGAAGCAGGTGAACATGCAAAAGATGCCATGAAAATATTTATAGACGACACATCTCCATTTATGGAAATTGCCTCTGTCCAGGAAGAAAATATTAAGTTACAAGGAATGGTAAGTGATATAGAATCTCAGTTGATCATTGCAAGACATGAGGTCTCTAGACTGATCATAGAATCGGAGCACACCAAACAACAACAAAAGGCATTTGAACAAAGAGCCATTGATGCAGAGAAAGCTTTACTTGATCTTCAAGAGTCAAGCAGGAAAACCACTCTACAGCAAGAGGAGGAGATGAAGTCATTATTGGAAAGAATGAGAAAAGATGCGGCGGACAAGACGAAGGCAATTTCCAAGGCTTTAAAGACTGATTTGAAAAACATAAAGGCTACTATTGAAGCTTCCAAAGAAGTTGTTCTTAGTAAAGATAATGCCTACCTCAGAAGATGTGAAGCACTACAGAGGTCGTTAATGGCATCAGAAGATGCTTTGAAGATGTGGAGGCAGAGAGCTGAAATGGCTGAATCATTGCTTATGAAAGAAAGAAAACAAGATGAAGATTCAATCTATGTTGTTAATGGTGGGAGGATAGACCTTTTGACAGATGTTGATTCTCAAAAATGGAAACTACTGAGTGACGGTCCTCGTAGAGAGATACCTCAGTGGATGGCAAGAAGGATTACAGCTGTCATTCCCAAATTTCCACCAAGAAAGACTGATGTAGCTGAAGCATTGACATCAAAGTTCAGATCCTTGGAGTTGCCTAAAGCTGATGAAGTATGGTCTATTGCTCGAGAAAAGCCAAAGGAAGGGGACACTTTAATTGAACATGTTTTTGAAAAAGAAACAATTGAGAGAAAGCGGAAGGCGTTAGAGCGTGCTCTTCGACGGAAGACTATTCAGTGGGAGAGAGCCCCCGAAAAAAAATTAATAGGTCATGTGATGTGTCTACGTTATTTGAAATTAAATTTTAAAACTTCTTCTTGAAGATTTATTTTGTTAACATGGCCCGCCTCTCGCATGTAAAATTTGTCATAAATGCAGAGCCTGGAACAGGAACAGGACGAGAGATTGTGGTTAGTATCTACTTACCCAATAAATTAACCAATTGTGTGTAAATGCGTAGCGCTCTAAATACATATTAAGTTGCTTAAATCATGTGATTAATTAGAATGTACTTTTCTCCCACTTTTGTCATGCAACTCTTATGGTTATTCCAATTAAAGTATTCTCTGGTCCAACTAATTTTGTATTGTGTTTTGCATCTGATTTTTTTGAAAGTTATAGGTTGATGATCCCTCTTCTGAAATGATTGTGTATATTTTTTGAAACGCCGGTGAAAATTTTAACCTCTTATTATGAACTATTTATTTATGAGTACAGAGCACTAAATGCTGTCCATGATTTTACCTTTTGCTTGTAGTTTACTTTCTAAGTGCATGAGATGTTATTATTTATTAGCATGATTGGTTGACATTAAGATGCATGGCCTGCTGCGGATCTTATGTATTCAAGTTTGTTAAATGTGCTGTATGCTACTTTTAATATAATTGCTCTTGTGGTCCAGACTATGATCGTTGTGTAATGCCTGAAGCACTGGTTCATATTGGTTTTTCAAGTTTTACTTCTAATAGAAAGTTGTAGCTTGAAATTTGGGCTTGCATTCAGTCAAGAAAATAATGTTGTTGGTTTTCTCATTTGACCATGTTCTTGGTGAACTGTGTCCCATTCATCTCTAGAGGTTCCAAGCTTGGTGGCTTGTACTTGACATCTGTGGATTATATTTCTACTTTATCATGTTCTTCCTCAGACTAGAAACAAAATATTTCTGTGACAATAAAAAGTATGTAAGGTTATGCAATAATCGCATTTTGAATTTATACACCAGACAATCAAATGCTGTACTGTGCATGTAGAAACACTGAAGCAATTTAGAGCTTTTGCACTGTATGCTAATTTTATCGAACTAATTTACCATTCATTTCATCTAGTAGTATTTCATTATAAGATATGCATTGTATTATTTGCATGATTATGTCTACTGGTGTTCATTAACTCTTGATATTACAAGTATTTGTCATATGCATTATCAATTTCATGTATTTACCTCTTATAGTGGCAAGGCACAATTAAAAGGGGAAAATAAAATTTAACTTAGCTTTGATGTTTTTCCCCCCCTCAAGTTTCAAGGTTTTAACTGGGAGAGCTGGAGAAGGAGCTGGTACACGGAGTTGGCATCTAAAACTGCTGATTTATCTAAATGTGGGGTGACAGCAGTGTGGCTGCCACCACCAACAGAATCTGTTTCCGCTCAAGGTTTGACCTGCTTTCTTTTTTCTAGGAGACATAGTAATACCAGTGCTTAGTCCATCATTGTTAGGAAACTTTGGTTACTGTTGCACTGGTGTTATCTGTGAGCTGTAGCAATCCTGTTATCTGCTGTTAGTGTATGTTGTTACAGTTTGTCTCAACAGACATTCAATCGTAGTGACTGAACTGAAAGGCTGTTGCATCCCCATTTCAATGCATTGGGTGTGTTACATATAGTTTAGCTTTTGTATTAGAAAATACTTTTTTGAATTTCACATGATTAAATCGAAGTTCAGTCTCAGATTCTGTTAGGATAAAGAATAATTAGAGTTAGTTAGGAAGTTGACGAGTTTGTTTAGAGGTTGTTATTTTGGTAATCTTAGAAAGTCTTTAAATAGCCCTCAATTGGTAGTGGGAAAGGATAGCTTTGAAGAATTAAGTTTTGTGACTAGAGGCTTGTGTGCAAGGTTATCTTCATTTTCAACCTTTGAGGTAGCCTTGTGTGCAAGTGATAGGATTGCTAGTCAAGCAATGCTTCCTATTAGGAAGGTGTATGAAAGAAGGAACCAAACTTAATTTCTAGGTTGATAGATTCTGTTAGTTGCTGAGCTGTGCCAGCTGTAAATCCTAATTGATTAGTTAGGATGGTTAGTATAAATAACATAAGCTTAGTCTTCCATAGGGAGGCAGTTAGAGAGTTAATTGGTTGGGACTGAATTGCAGGGCAATTCAGTTAGCAAATATGTAACTGTCATTCTATTCATTTGTGTCAGAATTAATAATACATTCTTGAGGGAACCTTCATTCTCTTCACAAGAGAGCTGACAACGTGGTGTTTTTTAATTTTCTTCCCGAGGGGACCTTCTTCAATTCAATGTCAAAATAGTTTATTTATTATTGTTGAAAATATATTTATATTTATTACATATTATGTAAATAGGGATAATATCTCCCATATTTATTTTTGTATTTATTGCCTTGAACCTATATAAAACAGACTCTGTTGTGTAGTTTAGACACACGGTTTCACGCCTCTCATTTTCTCTTATTCAACATGGTATCTAGAGCCTATTAAGAGAGACAACCCTATACCGTGATTAGCCGGGACCCACTGTCTTTCGGTGAGATTTTTTTTTTCTTCAGTAAACCGTGTCCCAGTTCCGGTTTACCCTTTCTTTGTTACTTTTCGTTCATTTTTTCAGCAAATCCGTCCACTTTTCATCGTGTGACACTGTTCATCGTGCGCGGTACTGTTCATTGCCCAACAAAAAAAAAACCTTTTTCGTCACTGTTTCGCTGCTGGTTTTAGGTAATTGCTTATTGATTATGACTACTTATAAAGATTTTCTTCGGTAGGTAAGTATTGTCAGAACTCGAGTTCCGCTGTTTCGGCCACACAAAGTGGTAATTCACCTGTTTGCATCTCACCTTCTCATAGCCCATGGATTCTCGATTCTTGTGCATCTGATCACATTAATGGTAATAAGACTCTTTTCTCCTCTCTCACAACATCTGATTATTTACCTAGGATAATCTTAGCCAATGGTTACCAAACACAGTCTCAAGGGATTGGCACTGTTCAAATCCTCCCTAATCTATTAGTTACATCTGTCCTTTATGTGCCTGGATGTCGATTTAATTTAATTTCTATCAGTCAATTGACTCGTTCTCATGACTTTGTTGTCACATTTACTAATTGCAATGTTGCTTTGCAAGACCGAATATCAAGACGACAAATTGGTGTCAGATGTGAGTCTAATAGCCTTTATTATCTCTCAAACCCATCAACAACATGCCCTACAACATATTTTCCTCTTACTATACATGCTCAGTTAGGTCATCCGAGTCTTACCAAACTTCAACAATTAGTACCTAATCTAACCAAATTATCTAGCTTAAATTGTGAGTCATGTCAGTTAGAGAAACACACTTGTAGTCTTTCACTGATCGAGCTAATAAACGAGCTTCCTCCTCGTTTGCTTTAGTTCACTCAGATGTTTGGGGTCCCTCTCGTACTATTTCCACACTTGAGTCTAAATATTTTGTTACCTTTATCGATGATTTTTCCCGTTGTACGTGGTTATTTTTAATGAAAAATAGGTATGAATTATTTTCTATTTTTGAACAATTTTATAAGGAAATTAAAACTCAATTTGGTGTATCCATTCACACTTTGCACAGTGATAATGCCCGTGAATATTTGTCCCATCAATTTCAAAATTTTATGACCTTTAACGACATTCTTCATCAAAAATCTTGTGCTCGTACACGTCAACAAAATGAGGTAGTCGAACGCAAAAATCGGCACCTTATTGAAATCACTCGTACACTCCTTCTTTGTGGTAATTACCATCTCGCTTTTGGGGCGATTCTGTTCTAACAGCATGCTATGTTATAAATCGCAAGCCTTCGTCTGCTCTTGATAACAAAGTCTCTCACCCGATCTTCTTCCCTGGTACTCCTCTTCACTCACTTCCTCCTCGGGTCTTCGGATCTACATGTTTTGTCCACAATCTCACTCCTTGACAAACTTTCAGCTAGATCACTAAAATGTGTCTTTCTTGGTTATCATCGATCCCAAAAAGGTTATCGTCGTTATTCTCCTAGTCTTCGACGATATCTCATATCGGCTGATGTCACATTTTTTGAGTTTGTTACATACTATGAGTCGCTTCCTGATCCTTTGTCTGCAACTATTCCTCTGGACCTACCAAAGTCTATTTCACCTTCTCTTTTACCACTAGAGCCTATTACGTATGCCCCACCTGAGACACCTTCAGTGGCCCCTCCCATTGTCCCACTTGAGACTCTTCTTGTTGATCCTCCAATTGTACAACCTCTTTAGACATACTGTCGTCGTCATCCACCATCAGTTGTACATGTCCCTACACCCGTTCTTGATACCGAGGTTATCACAAACTCTCCTTCACTGCCACCTCTTTCTTTATCGGATCTGACCCTTGATATTCCTATTGCTATTCGTAAAGGTATACGTCTTACTCGTAACCTATCCGCTCATTACATTGGTTTGAGTTACCATCGTTTTTCTCCTTTGCATTATACTTGTTTGTCTTCCCTGTCTTCTGTTTCTATTCCTTAATCTCCAGGTAAAGCTTTATCTCACCCAGAGTGAAGACAAGCAATAATTGACGAGATGTGTGCACTTCATACCGTCTGGAAAGTCTTTAGTAGGATGTCGTTGGCTTTATACGGTGAAAGTTGGTCTTGATGGTAATATTGATCGTTTTAAAGCTCGTTTGGTGGCAAAAGGGTACTTTTAAATTTTTGGCCTCGATTACATCGATACTTTCTCCCCTGTGGCTAAGATGACCTCTGTTAGACTACTCCTTTCTATTGCAGCCATCAGACATTGGTCTCTACACCAACTTGACATTAAAAATGCTTTTTTGCATGGTGACCTTGAAGAAGAAGTGTATATGGAGCAGCCACCTGGTTTTGTTGCTCAGGGGGAGTCCTCTACCATGGTTTGTCGACTTCAGAGGTGTCTCTATGGTCTTAAGCAGTCTCCTCGAGCTTGGTTTGGTAGATTTAGCACAATAGTGCAACAATTTGACATGATTCGAAGTGAATCTGATCATTCTCTTTTCTATTGCCACTCAACCCAAGGGTGCATTTACTTTATTGTCTATGTAAATGATATTGTCATAACTGGTAGTGACCAGCAAGGCCTACTCCAGTTGAAACAACATTTATCTCATCAGTTTCAAACTAAAGATCTTGGCAAGCTCCGTTACTTCTTGGGTATTGAGGTAGCCCAATCTAAGGACGACTTAGTAATTTCACAAGGAAAATATGCCATGCATATTCTTGAAGAAACAAGTTTGTTGAATGCTAAGCCGATTGATTCTCCTATAGATCCAAATGTCAAACTTCTACCTTATCATGGGGAGCCATTTTCAGATTGAGGGAGATACAAAGGATTGGTTGGTAAGTTAAACTACCTCACAGTTACCTGTCCAGACATTTCTTTTGCAGTCAGTGTGGTAAGCCAATTCTTAAACTTTCCTTTTCAAGAAAACTGGGACGCTGTGTTACGAATTTTGAAATACATGAAAGGTGCTCCAGGAAAAGGTCTAATATATGAAAACAGAGGACATACTCAGATAGTTGGTTATTCAGATGCCGATTGGGCAAGCTCACCCATTGATAGGCGATCCACTTCTGGGTATTGTGTACTTGTTGGAGGAAACTTAATATCTTAGAAGAGTAAGAAACAAAGTGTAGTTGCAAGATCTAGCGCTGAAGCTGAATACAGGGCTATGACATTAGTAACCTGTGAGTTCATTTGGTTGAAACATTCACTCAAAGAGCTTCAATTTGAAGAGTCAACACAAATGACATTAATATGTTATAATCAAGCATCATTGCACATTGCCTCTAATCTGATTTTTCATGAGAGGACCAAGCATATTGAGATAGATTGTCACTTTGTAAGGGAGAAGATCGAATCAGGTGACATCACCACTAGCTTTGTTAATTCCAATGATCAATTGGCATGAGAGGTCTTCAAATCAGTTATATATGTAACAAGCTTGGTGTATATGATTTATATGCTCCAGCTTGAGGGGGAGTGTTGAAAATATATTTATATTTATTACATATCATGTAAATAGGGATAATATCTTCCATATTTATTTTTGTATTTATTGCCTTGAGCCTATATAAAATAGACTCCGTTGTGTAGTTCAGACACACGGTTTCACCATATGTCTCTCATTTTCTCGTATTCAACAATTATCTAATATATGATTGACCTGTGGTATGTATTCATGAACAATGTAAACTATATGCAGGTTACATGCCTTCTGATCTTTACAACTTGAATTCATCCTATGGTTCTGTGGAAGAACTTAAATATTGTATAGAGGAAATGCATTCTCATGATCTGCTGGTATGTTGTGCTGGTTATTGACATACCAAAATAAATATCGAAAGATGTATTTCAAGCAATTAATTTCTTCAAATTTTACAAAAATCTCAAACTTTATTGCTTTAGGATGTCCAAAATTAACTTGTTTCTTTTTCTTCTTAAATAATGTAAAACATAAATTTACGTTTCATTTGTGGATAAGTAAAATATTCTCTTTTAAATTGTGTTGTTTGAATTACAAATAAGAAAACTGATATGACTAAATACAGAATTAACTGAAGTCATTATTTTAAATAATTAGGTGGTTGAAAGAATTTGAAGTATTCAAGATCTCAATTAAATACTTATAATAAATTGTGTAGATACATCATGGTTACTTGAAATGACATTGATTTTATGAGACTAAAAGGTAGTAATTAAGTACATGTTTCTTATGTGTAAAAAAGAAGCAAACTACCAGTTAGTGCAGAATGCTGTAAGGAATTCTTTTTGATGACTTGATTTCATTTATATGTATTTTTCTTATCAGTTTCCCTGTTGCATAAATGGATTTAAATAGTTAAAATATTTCTGTGGGACGAATTGTTACTATACGCCTCTTGTAACTGTTTGACTTTTTGTGCATACATATTCTTTTAATATATGGTTGTAATTGTTGTAAGATGTTTCTTTTCTAAATAGGCCTTGGGAGATGTTGTACTTAATCATCGATGCGCACATAAACAGGTAAACTATTTAGTCTGGATTCTTGTTTATTTTTTCTGTGAAAGATTATAACATCTGTTCTTGGTTCATTGATTGAGGGTTTAAGGATTGAGAATTTTATGGTTGTTCGCAGAGCGTTGGAAATTCTGCCTTAATTGTGGTCTGCCCCTAGCCTGTTTAGTTGCGTCAAACTTAGGCTGCTTGTGTCATCTTACATAAAAAATAGATATTAATTCACTGCCACATATCAATATGAGGTGGATTTCTGATAGGTACCTCATCAGTTAATAGGAGAATCTTGATGTTAGAGACTAAATAATTTGACATATAGGGACTCAAACTGTAAAGAAACAGTTAAGATGACCAAAACCAAAGGATCCTTCCTTATATCATAAGGACGAAGTTATTTAAGCCATAGAAAAAATTTTGGCACAGGTATAGCACTATAGGGGGCATGCATGTTTTCCACAGCTCCACGCTTCCGGTTCAAATAATGACTCTTATGTTAGATGTGTTAGAGATATAAAACTATGCCTCGTATGAGAAATGAAAGCAACACATTATTATTGTGTGATGTTCATGACGGTCCTACCATTACAGAAATGGGTCCCACCAAGTAGGAAATGACAACCACATAATTAGTGGGATTTACATGAATTTCACCCAATAATATAGTGTGTTGGAAAGAGTGCATTGCTCACATTACTCTTTCTAGTATTTCACCCTAATAAATTAAGCTTTAGATAAGCCCACTCCTTGACATCGGAGAATTTGGTGCTCCCTGTTAATCATTTGTCTAATTCAGTTATGTGCATTGCATTAACATTTCATTGCTAAGAACAACATTAAAACTGAAGGTAAGAGACTTCTCTGAAAGTATTAGCCTCTGCATTTTCTTCATACTAAGATTTGCAGAAGTTTATTAATTATGGACAGACTGTGTTTGGAGGTTCTGGTTCTCCTATAATTGCTTTGATCTTGGATTCAAGGGGTCATTTCCTTTAAATATTAAACCATAGCATATGAAAAATAAAAGTTGAGTCAATCTCTTTAAGAGGTGCATTTCATAATACGTTCTATTATATGGCTATTGCCGAAATTAAGAATAACAACTTGTACTTGTTTCAGAGTCCAAATGGTGTTTGGAACATTTTTGGTGGCAAGCTAGCATGGGGACCTGAAGCAATTGTATGTGATGATCCAAATTTTCAGGGGCGTGGAAATCCTTCCAGTGGTATATTTATCCTTTTAATAAGTAATTTACATTGGAGACTTTTTGAGGCTGTTTCCTGTCATTTCAAATGAAACAAATTGTTAAGAACGCCAAACACAAATCCTAATTAAATGAAGGTAAATGCTGACGAATGCCCTGAGGGCGTCGGGTAAGGAATCAAAATTATAAAAAATAAAGTATTCATTAGAAGGTATAGCTTTTTAAGTTACCCATGCATTAAATATTGCACTTTTCATCAAAAAAATATCCAAGTATTCTTAACCAGTGCCTTTTGTAAGTTTGTTTATTTGCCTCTTGTGGACCAAGATTGACATGGTCCCAAAAAGTCAAAAACAGTATGTTCCACTTGTGTCATATTTCCCCTAGATGGAAGTAAAAAACATGGCACCTGTTTTCCACAGTATGGGAAAATACAATGCTATATTAGCTATTACATCAATTATTTTGGGTTCTCCTTATTTACAGACTCTTTATAACGTTATATATAGGGGATATCTTCCATGCTGCACCAAATATTGATCATTCTCAGGATTTTGTGCGGAAAGATATCAAGGAATGGTTGAACTGGCTTCGCAATGATATAGGTTTTGATGGATGGCGGCTTGACTTTGTAAAGTAATATTTTTCATGATAAAGTATATGGGAGCTTATGACAATTTCTTTACCCATAAAATCATAATAAATTTCTCTAGTTATTATAATTTTTTTAAAAGAAATTCCTCAGTAAATGAAAATGCATTCAATTGCCAAATTGGCATAACTGTCTCTACTCTTTTGATGTATGTACAAGTCAATATTTTTAGTGTATATTGCTTGATGAAAGCAAATTTGGCTTTGCTAACTATCATGCAGCTGACAGGGGTCGATTCCTCTACAGCCACTGAATCAATGTAGTGGGAGAAAGAAAGAAATAAACTAAGTAGTCTAGAGTTCAATCCTTTCTGCTGTTAACTAAATTTTCAGTTTAACAAATTGAATTAGTCTTTGATTTCAGTATATAATTTATTTATTTTTACCACAAGACAAATGGTCATTCATGTGAGTTGCATAATTGCTTAAGCTTTAGCTGAAGTCATTCTTTTACAAGTACTTACTAGTCATTGGAAAAATGCTAAAATAGAGTTTGCAAGAATATTCAGCATACTCTTAGACGAAGGAAATAATACTGTTGAAGTTGTGGGATTTTAGAGAAAAGGAGGAGAAAAAATAATAAGGGTTTGAATATTATTGATAATAGTTTTATGCTAACTTGATTACAAAAGATTCAATACTAATCTCTATTTATAGAGAAACATAGACTCAATCTTAAATCAAGAACAAATCATAATAATAAAGAGAAATATTTTAAGATTTTCTATAATTATAAATTAATCATAGAAAATAACTCAAGATACATCAATATAATATAAAATATACTATAAGTTATTATAAGATATTTTCTAATATTCTAACACTCCTCCTCAAGCTAAAGTTTACTAAGCTTTAGCTTGTTACAAGAAAACAATATTTTGTTCCGCAAAATAATAAAAAAGATGGAAAAGCAACTCAAGGATGCATGTGAAGTCGGAGAGAATTGCTATAAATATAGTCTAGCCAGATAGCCGAAATGATCATCAGCATGAAAGAAATTCATGGCAAGCAGTTGAACAAAGCAAGGTCCGTGCTTCTAAAAAACGCATTTGGAAGCTTCAAACTAATAATATCAGAGACCCAAAATATTTAAACTTGAATTTGCTTCAAGGACAGAGAGGCATGTTTCAAGGAAAAAAAGGCAAAGCTAGTACATCTGGGACAAAGATGGGGCCAGTGCATCTAAGACAAATTGCCATGCTAAAGTGTGAGTCATGAAAATAAAAGACATTGTCAGAATGACCATCAATGAAAAAAGTAGCCATCACTAATATGATTCATCTGTGGGAAAAGGGACACCACTAGAATGATCGTCAGTGGGAATAAAAGCCACTATTATAAAAATTGGATGACAAACACCGAAGAAGAAGCAGTGCAACTCTAACGAAACGAAGCCATGATCGATCAACAAAGTAAGAAAATGCGTCCAAAACAAGAGAGATAATGGTTGTTTGAACAAGGACACATATTTTCGTTGATCAAAATTGAAAAATAAGGGCAGATCTGGAAACAGAAAGGAAAACCCAATCTAGATGACTGAAACATTGTGTCGGAAGGCGGACAGACGCGCCTAAGCTCGAGGCTGTTGGAGGCACATGAGCGTGCCTGGAGCAACTTTTGACCTAGAAAAAATTTGGGTTGTGTAGATTGGAAGATTCTGCACACAATGGAAGTGGTTGTGTTGGAAAACTTATCCAGCAGCAATGGCAGGCGGCAGCAGCAGATGGCGGCAGGAGCAGACGGGGCAGCAGCGACGACATGCAGCAGCAGACGGCGGCAGATCTACTCGCATGAGAGATTAACAGCGTGTGAGAGCGTCTGTGACGGCTTTTGGCGACGCGCTTTTGAGCATAACCTGTTCTGGGGATCACTGCTGTTCGCAGGAAAATTTGCCGGAAATAGTGGCTGCGGCAGCAATAGCGAATTAAATGGAAAACGAGTGAAACATGTCGGAATGTTGGAAAAGAGAAACTATGATTATATTCCCTAACTGTTGGGAACTCGGCAACGGAATAGAGGCGGGATCATTCATGGAGGATCGAAATAGGCTCTAGATACCATGTTGAAGTTGTGGGATTTTAGAGAAAAGGAGGGGGAAAAATAATAAGGGTTTAAATATTATTGATAATAGTTTTATGCTAACTTGATTACAAAAGATTCAATACTAATCTCTATTTATAGAGAAACATAGATTCAATCCTAAATCAGGAACAAATCATAATAATAAAGAGAGATATTCTAAGATTCTCTATGATTATAAATTGATCATAGGAAATAACTCAAGATACTCTAATATAATATAAAATATACTATAAGATATTATAAGATATTTTCTAGTATTCTAACAAATACTTTTCTTTGGAACTTTGTTAAGTTGCATAATGAAAAGGTTGAAGCTAAATAATGAAATTGTTAACAAAAAGCCTTATCTTCCTATCTCATATCAATGTTGTTTAGTAGATGTCGTACTTTTTCAAACATATAGATAATATGTTAAAAAAAGCGTAGCACTGAAATGTTTCAGTGGTCTCTGTTTGCATGTTATCGATTTTCATTTTAAATTTAATCAATTGGAATTTTGGACGATATTACTGTTCTTATTCTTTCTTAGCTGATTTTAATGGAAAATTTGATAACTCCTTATTTGCTTCCCACAGAGGCTTCTCCGGCACATATGTTAAAGAATATATTGAAACATCAAATCCTGTATTTGCTATTGGAGAATACTGGGACAGCTTGGCTTATGAACATGGAAGTTTGTGTTACAACCAAGGTTATTATTTACTGCTTGTAGACTCAGTTATCCTTAATGTATTGAGAAAAGTAGAGTTTGAGTTGTGTTTATAAATTTTGTAGTGTACATGCTGATTTCAAAATACTGTAAGTTCACATACACAAATGAATTTATCAGTATAGCTTTTAAAATGTCTCCAGGTGATAATGTGATGTACCGTGCAATTAATTTAGAAGTACAAGAAAGTTAGTTTTTAAGAAGGATCATTCAAATTTTAATTAGAGAGGATAATTAATATAAAAATCAAACTGTATCTAATTTCTATATTTTTGTTTTATATGTTGACATTTGTAAACAAATAGATGCTCATCGGCAACGGATAGTTAACTGGATCAATGCAACTGGTGGTACTTCATCTGCATTTGATATCACAACAAAGGTACTTCTAAGAGACTTTAATGAAGTTTCCTAGTCATGTCTAACCCAGTCATGAAAAAATTTATTTAAGCAGGTCTAGATTGATTTAATAAGAGCTCATGAGGTTCTTCTATCTCTCTTGATATCATATATCAGCAATTCCTCTGCAACAGCTACATAGCACCAGGGAGAAACAACAGACACAACTTTATCCTATAAACCAAATAACTGCATGCACTGCAGACACACCCTCACAATCTCAGCTGGCTTATTTTGGGCCAAAATCTTTAAAATGTATCATAAAGATTTGGTTCAAAATGAGAAGATGTACCCAATATATTCCAAAAAAAAAAAAAATGTCAAACAAGTTATTCACCCAGAAAGTAGCTGTCTTACAATGGAAATATGAATTGGGCTGAAGTATCTGAGTTAGATCTGCACTGGAAAGATATTTTAAAAGTTTACAAACTTGAGACATATTATTTGTGTTAATCCTATTAAAACTGTTGTTCAGAGGAAAAACTTGACACCATGGAGTTTCATACTTTGATGTTACAATTGTCAGTATATCTATTGTTTTACTGCTTGTTTTTCTTGTTTTGAAATTCTCATAAACCAAGTTTTGATTTCTTTTATGCGAAGAGGAGGAGATAGGGGAGTAAGACCAGAAAAAAAGCATGTCAGTATTTAATATTATCTTGCTGCATTCTAAAGATTGTTCTGTTGCTTACCCTTTTTCCAGGGGATACTTCATTCTGCTCTGCACAATGAATATTGGAGAATGATAGATCCTCAAGGGAAACCAACAGGAGTTATGGGATGGTGGCCTTCTCGTGCTGTCACATTCATTGAGAACCATGATACAGGGTCCACACAAGTATGTAATCTGATTCTTTTTCTGTCAAAATATGATACATTAAATAGCAACATTGGTGATTATGTGGAATTTATGTCAGAGTATCACCTTGTATAGATTGCTTTGGATACTGTCAGAAGATGTGTCTACCAAAAAAAAATTAATTACACACCAGTCTTAGTCTTTGAAGGTTTGGTATGCATTTATGATGTTGCCTGTTTCGTTTTGTGTTAATTGACTTGAGCCAAGTGTGAGGTTTCTGTTTCAAATCCTGTGATTGGCTCTGGTTGATAAGGTTCATCACTTCGTTGCACCAGAATTTCCATTTATATAATTGACTAGGTAAACTAAGTTATTAATCATAATCCTAGATTCTTAACTCACTAATTATATTCTGATTTCAAAATCATATAATGCAATTTGATTAGTAACCCAAAAACTTTTCAGGTATTACAAATATCGTTGTTTCTTCGTCAATATTGCAATAACTTATTTCTAGTTGTGGTTTGAGTTTTCATTTGTATTCTTTCCACTGATTCTAAATTTGTGAGCCATTGCATTATGGCATATACTGCTACTAGGTTTAGTTTTCAAGTTACAACTTGGCCTTGGTAGATTAGAGAATGAAGAAAATGGATTTAACACTTCATATTCATTTTATTTTCAGGGCCACTGGCCGTTCCCACGAGAGAAGCTCATGCAGGGATATGCATATATCTTGACTCATCCCGGAACAGTAAGTTTTGAATGGATTAACATCTAATACCTTGTTGATACAGTCATCATTGTTTAAGGAAGCTCAATACGGTTTTCCTTTAAAAATGATCTGTATTTGTGGTCACCTAAACAGTGCAGTTTTTTGTTTGCAATGACCATGGAATCAAATTTGTTTTCACAACTTGTCGACTCTCCAAGCCAGGCCCTATACTTAGCCTTTTTAAATTTTTTTTTTGGTTTCAATTTTGTGCAGCCTGTTATATTTTATGACCATTTCTATGATTTTGGCATCCATGATGTAATAACTGAGTTGATTGAGGCGCGGAAACGGGCTGGGATCCATTGTCGGAGCTCGATCAAGATATACCATGCAAACAACGAAGGTTACGTAGCTCAAATTGGCAACGCACTAGTAATGAAGCTTGGGCAGTTTGATTGGAATCCCTCTAAGGAGAACCGTTTGGATGGGAGCTGGCAGAAGTTTGTTGACAAAGGATCAGACTACCAAGTTTGGTTGAGACAATAATTTCAGTGTTTAAAAGAGATATACCATCAGTCTAAAATAGTTTTACACCGACGTCCAATGAGAAGTCACGATATATTTACATAAATTTACTTTGTAACCGCAACTTAAAGATAACCACCAAATACTGTACTCTAATTGGACGTCAATGTAAAACTGTTTATAATGGCGGTGCTTCCTGACATCTGATGAGAACTCACGCTACGTCCACATAAATTTACTTTGTAACTGCAACTTAAAAATAATCACAAAATACTGCACTATGATGGACATCAATGTAAAACTATTGGTACATGGCACTTTTCTGTGATGGAAATTGAAAGTGGATTCAATATTGCACATTCATGGAAGGAACAATTTTCAGAATTTTAGCCAACAATATGATAAGCAAATTGAAATTGTCACCAGCAGTGTTGATTAATATTGTCATATACTTCTGTAGGAAGGTACATAAACAAATGAACTCATATTTTCGTATTTTCATGTGCATTGCCATCTTCAATAAAAAGAAGCTAGCACCCCGTTGATTGTTATTTTGTTCGTTTTTGTAGTAGTTTTTTGTAATATTAATTTGATGTCTTATTGTTTGATCAGACCTCTCTAAACACTCGCATATTTCTATTTTTAATTAATAAATAGATATGAAAAACATCACCAAAAATAAATAAATATATTAAAAACAAAAATAATTCAAAGGTGAATGTTAGAATACACTCACTCATTTTTATGAAAGAGTATTGTAGCCAACATGCACTTTAGGGTGTATTCAACAAATTTTTAATTATAACTTGCTAATATACTTCTAAAAAGTAGTGTATATTCTAGTAAATATATGTAGGAGTTGTTAACGTGCACTCATTTATTTTTTAAAGAGTATTTTAATAACATACATATTTAGATGTATGTAATTATTTTTTAGTTATATCTTACACATTTTTAAAAAATTAGACGGATGTAAGCATGCAAATAAAAAAGAACAAGAGAGTAAAAAATAAAACATTTTTTAAAAATAAGAAGAAAACAATCATGTCACACTTAGCATTGAGTTGCTCATTTAATGTACAAAACAATATAACTTTTCACAAGTAGTGTCATTTTTGTTGGAAACCAAAAATGTTCTTGGTTTTGAGTATTAGAAAAACGGAGAACGTTAAACAGTCTCCATATTCAGTTTTGTAATTCAAGTTAAGTTTTGATTGTATGTGATCAACTAACTAACTAACCACTTGTTTAGTTAGTTAGGTAAAAGGTAGTTGAAAACAATGTAATAGAAACTATGTATAAATAGCATATTCATCTCTCAACACATTTCTGGTTTTACTTCCATTGCAAACAACTCAAACGCTAACAAGTGGTATCTAGAGCAAGGTTTCAATCCCAGTGAAAAACACGAGTGAAGTGTGAAGATAAACATGAATGAAGTGTGAGGATCAAACACGGGTATAGTGAGAATGAGTTCAAGTGCAAATAATGGAAAATTTTCAGCCCACATGCCACATTTTGATGGAAAAGATTGGGATAGACGAAGAGTGCAGATTTGAGCATTGTTTGAATTTCAAGAAGTGTTGGAAATCATAAAGAAATGTTTTGAATATTTGGGAGCCAATCCAACAGAGGAGTAGAGGTTGAATTTTAAAGAAAACAAGAAAAAAGATTGGAAGGCCACCTGTATTCTTCCTTAATGCATTGACATTGCCAACTTTGACAAATTTTATGATGCAAGAAGTGCAAAAGAAGTATGGGACATTTTGGAGAAGTGTTATTTTGGAGGAAAGGTCAAGAAAGTGAAATTGCAGATCTTACAAAAATAGTTTGAATTGTTGCAACTGGAGGAACAAGAGAAGATTTCAGATATGATTTCAAGATTGAGGAGTATCACAAATCAAATGGCTAGCTGTGATGAGAAGCTTAATGAAATTAAACTATGTGAAAAGATATTGAGATTGTTGCATCCCAGGTTCGATTATGTTATGTGTGCGATTGAAGAATCTAAAGACATTTCCGCATTGAGTCTTGAAGAGTTACAGGGAACTCTAGAAGAAAGAGAGTTGATAATGGATGAAAGAAGTGAGGGTAATTCTAGGAATCAGGCATTGGTAACATATGCCAACAAGTAAGAAGACTTGAAAAAGAAATGGAGGACGAATAAATTCAAGAAACCTGAAGATAAGTATGAACCTTCATCAAAAAGAGGAAATTTGAGTGGTAAATCAAAAGGAAACTTAAGAAACTTTGACAAGAAAAAGATGCAATGTTACAACTGCGAGAAGTTTGAACATTCTCCATTTTCAGACACAATTTTGTTAATGGCTACCACAAACAAAGAACAATCTTCATCCCATGTATGGTTCCTCGATACTGGTTGTTCCAATCACATGACAAGTCATAAAGAATGGCTGGTAGATCTTGATACATCAAGTAGGAACAAGATCAGTTTTGCTGATGATAAAACCTTGGAAGCTGAGGGAGTTGTCAACATGGTGATTAAAAGAAGAAATTGGAAAACAATAATGATTGAAGATGTACTATATGTGCCAGGAATGAAGAGCAATTTGCTGAGCATTGGGAAACTGATTCAAAAAGGATTTCAGGTGATCATGAAGAACGATGCCTTAGAAATGTATGATGTGCAGAAGAAGATGATACTCAAGACTCCTCTTTCAAAGAACAAAACCTTTGTCATCAAAATACAAGTTGCTGATATTCAATGGTTGAAGGCAGCAAGCTCAATTGATGAAAATTGGTTGTGGCATTCAAGATTTCGCCAACTTAACTTCAGAAGCTTGCAACAGCTAGGAGTCAAGAATATGGTAAGTGGAATTTCTATGATTGATGTCCCAGAGAAGGTGTGAGAAGTATGTATGGCAGGAAAACAATCAAGAAATTCCTTTCAATCACAAGTGCAAGCAAGAGCATAAAACGTTCTTGGGGTGATTCATAGTGACATATGTGGACCATCTGAAGTACCATCATTAGGGGGTAATAAGTATTTCATAACTTTTGTTCATGAACTTAGTAGAATGTTGTGGATTTAATTGATTAAAACCAAAGATGCAACATTAGAGACATTCAAAAACTTCAAGGTTAAAATGGAGAAACAAAGTGGAGAATCTATCAAAGTGTTAAGGACAGATGGATGAGGAGAATATACTTCACATGAGAAATACAATGGCCTAGCTGAAATGAGAGATAAAACCATTCTAGACATGACTAGAAGCATGATAAAAGAGAAGGGATTGCCACATAAGTTCTAGGGAGAAGCTGCATCAACTGTTGTCTATATTCTGAATAAATGTCCAACAAAGAAAAAAGAGAAGTTACCAGAAAAAATATGGAGTGAAAGAAAGCTAGCAGTGGGACATTTAAGAACATTTGGTGCTCTATGTTTTAAACATGTAGAGAAGAAAGTTGCAGGACAAAGTGAAGCAACAATCTTGGTAAGGTATCATCCAACATGTGCTTACAAACTGTATGATCATATCAGAGGCAAGGTGGTGGTCAATAAGGATGTCAAGATTGTTGAACATGAGAGCTAGAACTGGAAACATAAGCAAATTGCTAGTAGCCAACACTGGGACTGGGAGCAAGCAACCAATAACACCAACGAACCTTCACAAATTCCTTTGCAAGTGATGACTTTTCATCATATGCATATTTTTCATTGTTTTTAGTCTTATTTATCTTTAATTCATTAGTTAATTCAAGGAGTTATTTGATATATTATGTTGATTTTAGTTCTTTGATTCAATAAAATGTTTATGTTCTTATTTCCTTGCATAAGTAGAGAATTTTCGTAGTTTTGCGTTGTTACCTTGTTTTAGTGGAGTGTTGAATTTGGTGAGAAATCAACATGACTTATGTGGAGTATTTAAACCATATCAAGAGTTGTAGATGTCCGATTGAAAATGAAAGCTAAGTTTGATAGCTACAACTTTCATGAAGACATATGAGCCAAATTCGGACTCCAATGGCGAGAAAAATACAACAAACATCAAATAGAAGCGCAACAGTTGTGCCCGGAGCGCATTTCCGCACTAATGACATTGTCCAGGCGTGCCCGAAGCGCAAATCCTGCGCATGGGGCGCACGACACGCATCAGAACTTATTAAAACACATTTTTTTATCACTTTTTAGGCATCTTTTTGATCATTGAGAAGTTGGGAGACTTGTGCCCTAGCATAAAAACTCAAAGACGAAAATTTCTAACACCATTGAAACAATTTTATCAAGAATTATTCATGAATCTTTCTTGTAATTCTTCTCTAATCTCTATCTTTTCTATCTTTGTCGTGAGTAACTAAACCCTATTTGTTAGAGATGAGTGTTACAAGATGAAATCCTTATTTTTCTGATTTGATTTCTAGTTATATGAATAAGTTTATTGAATTATTTTTCTAATCCATGTGCTTAATGCTTTTTATTGCATGATCAATGTTAAAATATTCTACGATTCGTATTTTGAAATGGAAGTGGACTTTACGAATATTTGAGATGAGAAATTCATGAATTTGTAAGCTAGAGATAGATTCAAGTCATAAAACCAATTAAGTTAGTTGCAGAGACAATAATTTAACAAGAGAATTCCTGTACGCTAACGCTTAATTCTAATATTAAATCCACTAAAGAATTAGGGGTTACTTTGAAATTAAATGTTTTGTCACTAAGACATTAGGGCAAGAATAATAAAAAGAATCTGGTAATAATTCAATAAAGGAACTCAGTAACTAGGATCAAATTAGACACCAAGGTTGGATTCGAAGTGAAACTCATGCTTGACAGTTTTCTTATTATAAACGATCAACTTTATTACTGTTGTTAATTTTAAATATTATTTCAATTAATTTGGGAACTTTTTGATCAATTTTAGTAATTAAATATATTTCGATAGTAAAACGCAATCTTTGAGTTTGATACTCGGTACTACCGTTTTAATTATTACTTGCAAAGATTCAGTACACTTGTTGAAACGCTATCAACAAGTACAAACAGAGCAACATACCAATAGAAATAGAGATGAAGAAAAAAATTGAATCAAGTAGATCCCAAAGAAAAAGAAAGCCACCAACTCATTTAAAAGAATTTGAAGTGTACAATGATAGTGAAGTGGACAACAGTGAAGATTTAGTACATTTTTTCCTTATTTGCTAATGCATAACCTTTAAATATTGAAGAGGCATTGAAGAAAGGACCCTAGAAGAACGCAATGACGGAAGAGATCGATGCATTTGAGAATAATCAAACATGGTGTTTGACATATTTTCCTCCAAAACAAAAGCAGATTAGAGTAAAGTGGGTCTACAAGTTGATGTTGAATCCATATGGAACAATTGCTAAGTACAAAGCTAGATTGGTTGCCAAAGGATTCCTACAAAGAACATGTATAGACTGTTCTGAAGTGTTTGCTCCAGTAGCCAGAATAGAGACAATCAGGCTTGTGATATCACTAACATGTGAGAGGGGCTGGCTGATGTGCCAGCTTGATGTGAAATCTGCATTTCTGAATGGATGGCTTGAAGAGGAGGGATATGTCTCTCAACCACCAGGATTTGTGATTAAGGGAAAGGAGGATAAAATACTCAAATTGAAGAAAGCTCTATATGGTTTGAAGCAAACACCAAAAACTTGGAACAAAATAATTGATTCATTTCTAATTGTCTTTGGATTCATCAAATGCACAATGGAATATGGAGTTTATGTGAAGCATTTCACACTAAATGGAGAGCCTGCAATGATCTTGTTGTGCCTATATGTTGATGACTTATTGGTGACTAGCAACAATATCAAGGCAATTATGTAATTCAAAGAAATCATGAAGGATGAGTTTGAAATGATAGACTTGGGAAAATTAAGCTACTTTATGGGCATGGAGTTTGCTGAAACTAAAGAAGGTTTGTTGATGCATTAGAAGAAGTATGCTAGAGAAATCTTGAGAAGATTCAATATGGATGATTGCAACCCTGCAACCATTCCAATAGAGATCAATGCAAAGCTGTGAATATAAATTGAGGAAGAGCTGACTGATTCGACCTTATTCAAACAAGCTGTTGGTTTCTTAAGATACTTGTGCAATATAAGGTATGTCATCTACTATAGTTTGGGCGTGGTAAGGAAATTCATGGAGAGACCCAATCACTCTCACTGACTGACAGTTAAGGGAATCAAGAGATATATCCAAGGCACAATTGGGCATGGCATTATGTTTGCAACATGTTTGAAACATGAAAATGAAGACTTAATGGGATATTCAGACTTAGATTGGTGTGGAGACAAGAATGATAGAATGAGCACTTCAGGATATGTATTCAAATTCATGAAGTCACCAATAACACTATCATCATGCAAAGCTGAGTATATTGGTGGTAGCTATGCAACCTGCCAATCATTGTGGTTTAAGTCATTAATAGCAAAGTTAAAGATGGAAATTTGCAGGCTAGTTCCATTGCTGATTGACAATATTTCAGCAACTATGGCAAATAATTCAGTGTTTCATGGAAGAAGCAAACACATTGAGACAAAGTTTCACTTCTTAAGAGATCAAGTTGGAAGAAGCAAGTTGAAGCTCATTTATTGTCAAACTGAAGTACAACTGGCTAATTTAATGACCAAGACCTTGATGACAAGTAGATTTGAAGAGCTAAGAAGATTGCTAAGTGTAAAGTCACTTAGAAACTTGAATTAAGGGAAAATGTTAGAAACAAAGAACGTTATTGGTTTTGAGTATCAGAAAAACAGAGAACGTTAAACAGTCTCCGTATTTAGTTTTATAACTCAAGTTAAGTTTTGATTATATGTGATCAACTAACTAACTAACCACTTGTGTAGTTAGTTAATTAGGTCGAAGGTAGTTAGTTAATTTCCTTTATTATTATTATTATTATTATTATTATTATTATTATTTATTTTTATTTTATTTATTTATTTATTTATTAGATTTAGAAAAAAGATGAAAAAAGTTGTTAATATAGGAGATTATTTATTTTAGCACATCTACTCATTATTTTTTTCTATTAAATATTTTATTTAATTTTATTGATATAATTTTATTTTTTAAATATTTTAATTATTATTATTATTTATTTATTAAATTAATAATTATTCTTTTATAAAAATAAAAAATTAAAAGGTAATAGATGGTTATACAATTTTCTACTAAAAAAATCATAATTGCATGACGGGAACACTATTTTTTAAAGATTAAAAAATTAAAAAATTTTAAAATATATTTTTCAATGTAAGATATATTAATTATTATTTTTTTAAAATATAGATGTAAAAAATTTGTCCTTTTTACCGCATATATTGCTAAACGACGAACCATGCCTAGTTTGATTTATACTCATACACCCCACACCCTACACTCCACTGGAAAATTTGATCCTGTACCCCCAAATATTTTTCAAAATGTCAAAAATGCGTTCAAATTTTTTGACTATTTTACTGAATGTAAAGTTAATTTTTTTCTCACCTTTTTTATATTCCCGGAGCAGTAAAAAAGAATTCCGGTAAGTTCAAGTTTTCCGGTAACTTCTAGAAAACTTAAAGCCAACATTTCCGGTACACAACATAGTTCCGGAAAACTTGAAAAAAAAGTTTTCCGGTACAGAAGAGAAAAATTGTGTACGGGAAATCTTCAGACCCAAGTTTTCCGGTAACTACCGGAAATGTTGACAGCAAGTTTTCCGGAACACAGCTCTATACCGGAAACCTTTGAATCAAGTTTTCCGGAAGTGACCTCTGTACCGGAAAACTTTGAATCAAGTTTTCCGGTAGTTCTTCTGTACCGGAAATATTTCAACCAAGTTTTCCAGGGTGCTTCTTATGTACCGGAAAACTTCGACTCAACTTTTTCAGAAGTTTTGTAAAAATAACTCACTTTTTGGTTCCGGAAATGCAAACAGTGAATTGAATTTTTTTTAACGTTTTATTATATATAAGAAGGTAAAAATGTCATTTCATGCATAAAATAGGGGAAAAGGTATAATTGGGGGGTAAAATGTTCACCCCACTGCCGAGGTACACACAACGAACAACTGCCACCCACCCCATCATAATTAAAGGCCCATCCCCTTCAACACTCATTCTTTAAGTAACCACACACATCCTTATTTCTGGTTACAACATCTCAAAAATTCACTATCATCACCACTCAAAGCCAACACCACAAATCCAACATTAGCATGATCCTTTGTCCAGCATAACTTGAACATGTCACTCACACATATAATCACTCTTAACTATTCAATTATTTTTTTTATAGTTGAGATGATAAATATAACACAAAAAATTAACATATATAGAATTGTGATATTTAAGTTCAAATCTAAAACATAACGTTCAATCTAACTATACTAGTACTTTTTCTGTTGAGTTAAAACTTAGGGGTTTAACCATCCGACATTAACAATATCCAATTTCAAACCATTATTTTCTGCTTATCATTTTTAATTGAGCTCTTTCTTTTCTTATTTTATTTTATTTTATCTTATCGTTGTTTGAAATGTTTTGGCCACTTGTTTTTTTATTTATGGCAAATATATTAGTGGTAATGTTAGTAGAACAAATCCATTATATGTTGACTTATGCTTAGTTAGAGTTTTTTTGTGTGGGTACAATCCTTAGTAGAGTTTACTAACTTCTATTTGCTTTTGTTATTCTTGGCAACTATAATGGTTGTATGATTTATATATTCACTTAATTTTCAAGTGACTCTACTTCAATTTAATGTCTTTTTCTTTAGCTTCGTTTACAAAATAAAGATCAGCCACATATTGGAGACAAAATGGATTTTATTTTGCTGATGGTCCCAACTCTTGGAAGCTCTTCTTTTATATGTAAGAATACGAGGTAAACCACTCTTTTATATGTAAGAGTACGAGTGTTAAATGAGTTTTGCAACTTAAAACTCTATTTTTTAATGGAAAACTTTTTACACCCTTCATTTTTATATTTTGGTGAACACTCATACTTGTTGGGTATATTACACAACTTTTAATCATTTAATTCATGTCATATATTTTGGTGAATATATTTCTTCAAAGGTACCAAATAATATTTTTTTTTTTAATTTTTAATCAATAAAAATTAGTAATGATACCAATTTGTAGAACGAAAATTACAACAAAAAATGTTTACAAATTTGTTCATTGAGAACTTTTTTTTAGCTATACAGTAAAACACAATGATAATGAGCAAAAGTGCATATGTTCTTATAACATATGTATTTCTTGTGTTGACTTTGACGAGAACACGTGCTTCTATAGAGAACGATTAGGGTTTCTGACTATTGTCCCGATTGCAAGAAATCAACATGATTCATGAAATTTTGTATTGTATATTTTGAAATTGATTTGCCATAAAAACTTTTCAAACATAATCTTGTAATTGATTTAGCATATCCTATTTAAAACCATTGGGAAATAGATGATACAATGGTCATAACATGTCTTAAGATATTCATACCAGTAGAAGATTTAGGATGTTCATCAGATGATGTATAAATATTTTATCTTCTTTGGAGCATTGTCTTTTATCAGAGCGTTGTCTTCTTCAGAGCATTGAAGTTTAGTGTTTAGTATACATAGTAACTCAAAGTCAGATGATCAAATATTTGATGTGATTTATCAAAGGTAGAGGCAATCACTTGCTTGTCACACTTATTAAAACAAGTCATGGACATTTTTCTACAAACCAACTTAGTTTCAAAAATCTTCCCTTTTTTATGATGACAAAATGGTTTGTGGTTGAATCTGTATCTTTGTGTTACTTAGCCCATTTGAGCTTGAATCTTTATCTTTGTTTTACATAGGTATATTTCAAGCCAATGGCCCAAAAATTATTTATTTTAATCCTAAAACCTTACATGGAGTTAGGTAAATTCTTGATTTTATGACTTGGCAAAATTTTAAGTTTAGGGATGCTCAATGATTCAAAACTTTTTAAGTTTGGGATGGGGTAAGAGAGGAGGAAAAGTAGAAAGTGGGGGAAAAAATGTGTTATCTTACTAAGTAATAATTTAGTGATCCTCAAAACATAATTCATGTCATAAAGTAAGATGTTCTAGTATCCCACTCAATAGAAATTTGGTGATCCTTAATACACCATTCATGTCTAAAGGTGGAGCACCAAAAAAATATATGTGATCAAAATCAAGTTTCTACCCTCTTTTAGTTTACTTGTTTATAAGTTGTCAAAGTCATATGCAATTAAACTGATTAACCGATTTTCCTAATTCTAAGTCTACTTTACCAAATAACCTACTTGTACCTTGGTCTCATTACAATCCTTGAAAAGCTCTAAAATTGTATGTGCATTTTACACTGTGAGTTTATTTAGAAAATTTTCAAGCCTATGGTAGTATGTGCCTGTTATAGGATTTGAGTGATGATTACAATAACCTTGTAAGCACTTAAGAGAACTTTGGTGATATGGAATGACAATGAAGTTGAGCTTGAAGGATATGTGTTAGAATGAATTATTTTGAATTTCTAATTGGTTGTTAGTGGATGAAAGTTATTTTTGGAATAATATTGTGTTTGCTTTGCTATTTTCTAATAATAGAGATAGATAAGTTTGTGGCGGTGTTTGAAATACAAATCTCAATCCTTGAAAGTGTTGTTCCTTTAGGACACACAACATATTAGGTTTGGGGTTGTAATGAACCTTTACCAGTCATTATTTAGAGTCAATTGTTTGGCTTATTTATTTCAATTTAATGTTCATTTTAGAGTTATTTTGAATAAATGACTCTTCGAGTAAATAATATGTTCATGCTTTCATTATATCGACTAACAAACTATTTTGTTTAGTTTTATATTGTTTTCATTGGTTTTTTGCGGTGTTAGAAGTAAAAGTGAATGCCACGAGAAAAGGTGGTTGAATTGTGACCATTTTTAAAATTTAGTTATTATCCTCTCAAGTTGTCTTTGGGGTGAGGATGGTTAGAGGAAAATAACCCCCCTCTTAATGAGGATGATCTAAAGAAGAATAATATAAGTTTAAAATATGTATGATACATGTGCTAATGGTATGAATAAAATAAATATAAAGAGAGTAGAGCTTAAGAAGATTCACAAACAGAATTTAATGTGGTTCACCTAATATATGCTACTCCAGTCCTCACAGCTTTGTGACATTTTCACTAGTGCTCATAAACTTTTCCTCTTATCTACACCTTTTCAACTATGGATTTTTAGCCTCACCAGGATTACACAACTGTATTTTTACTAGCCTCAATTGGCTTAAAAAATAACTCAAATTTATATCAACATGAGGATATACAAGTAGTAATGTGTTGTGAAGTTATTAGATTGTGTTGTGATGTGTGGAAGAATTACAACTTTATAGGATAAGATAGTGTTGTGAAGTTGTAAATAACACACTCAATAAAAATGAACCTCAGATACTTTTATTTTGGAAGAGTGTGTAGAATAAAGAGAATGATGATAAGCTTGAATAACTTAGATTTTTTCTTGTAGATGATTATCTTGATATTTGAAGATTATTACTTCTCTATTTATAATTTTCTTTGGAGCTTCAAACGCATGGGTTACCAAAATATAGTTGTTGGTGACTTTGCTAAGTTTCCTTGGAATTGTCTTTATTTGCAAACCTATTATTTAACCTTTATCCTCCTGTTAAGCATGCTGAGAACATGAATGTTGCACTCTATCCTCATATCCTGTTTGAAGGAGGATGAGGTTTCCATTAATTTTGATGTGACTATCCTTTTTTTTTTCTTTCTCAAAACCTATAATGTCGTGCCTCATAAGTCAATGACAACACTTTCGGTACTTTGATAATTTTACTCTTTTTCCCCACATATAACAAAAGTTCATCCTCTTTTCTGCATTATTTATCCTCTAACGGGGATTCATCCTCTCTTCAATATTGTTTTATTTTCTGACATAAATTCATATTCTCTTTCATTATTATTTATCTTATAACATAGAGGTTATAATTGTAAAAGACATTCTTATTTTCCTCTTGATCTATTATGGATGAGAATATTCCTTCTAGTTTCTAATACCTTGAAAATCAAGATTGATGTGTTTGTCTTACTTTAAAGGTTTTATATAAATTTGAACAATGTTAACATATTATTTTTGCACTGCTCATAAAAAGACTGTATTTTTATATATGAGAAGATGATTTTTTCTAGAGTCCATCCTCAGGTGCAATGATGAAAGTTCTTATGTTCCACATAAGAGTACGTGATTGATATGATGTCACTTTTATGTTTACTTTTGGTAAATCTTGAATAGTGTGAACAAGTTGTCAACTTTTGTCCTTTTATGAAAATTACTTTTTCAATATTTGTGTGATGAAAACTTTGATAAATATTTATCTTCCAATATGAATTTGTGAAGAATACTCATCATCAGATATGAGATTGTGATGAATGTCTATCCTCGGGTTTATCCTCGTATATAAGATTGTGAAAAATATTCATCATCGGATCTGGATTCTTCATCATCGGATCTGGATTCTTCATCCTCTAATTTCCATATAGACACATTTGACCTCTAATTTTTCTTGAGTTCTTCCAAGAGATTTTATGTGTGATTGAGATGTAACATTTTGCGATGATCATCCTTGATTAAGGATAATCATATTTATATTTATGAATTTGGTTCCTCAATTCTTTCATTGTTGAGTTGATACAATGCACTTATTTATGTAAGAGACTTCAAGCTTGACCACTTTTTTTCTTTCAACAAAAACTCAAATGCAAACATTAGTAGATCACTATTTAGAAAACTTAACATTTATTTCATAAAGTTTGTTGTCGTTAAAACACATATAAAAAATGTTTTTACTACAACCCTGTTGAAATTTGATGGAAAAAAAACATGATCCATGAATCATATTTTAATCATATCTTGAGTTGTAGACATTCAAATAGAGTCAAAGTAGTTGCAAATGAAAGCTAACATTGCCAACTATATTTTTCATGAAGACATCAAAACCCAATTTAGACTTTAAAAGTGTAAGTCAAATAAGAGGGAGAATAATTTTTGAATAACATTCGTGTTTATTCAGCACCGATGAACATTGTGTCAAATCATGTGCCCAAATGCTTTTCATGTCACTTATGTCTACATGCTTTGAATAACATGCCGGATCACCTATAGAATTATAGTTCGTTTTTATAAAAAATAGAATTTGAGTCAATAAATTGGTCTTAATCTAATTTACGTAGTAAAAAAAGGTTTTAATGTTAAAATATTGAATCAATAATTACATAGTTAAAAAAAAGTGATTTGAATCCTAATCATTTTTGTCATATTAAATTTTCTCTAATTATTTTTTATATTTGTTCGAAATTATCAATCAATATTGTTATCTAACTGTTTAAGACTTTATTGTGTTACTAAATTAATAACAATCATCGTGAAAACGATATTTATTTATCACTTCCTAACTTTCAATTGTCATTCAAGCAAGCATTAGAAAAAAAAAAAAAAAAAACTCCGACGTAGTAATAGTAGATTGTCAAGGTCATTGTTTTGATACCTAATAGTTAATCAACGCTAAATCAGTTCATTGATGAAATATGGATATGATGTATTTGTGGGTTACAAGATGGAATTGAGGTGAGGGAGGGTCCCAAGCCAATCCAAGTGGAAATGTTAAGCTTTAGGATATTGTTATAGATTTTTAAATTTTAAATTTTGTTTGATATTTAATGAATCATATATCAAATTTTTGATATTTTTTATAAAATAAAAATTATTTTGTGTTTGTTTGTCTAATGAAATCATTTTTTTTAAACTACTAAAAACCATTTCTCATTTCAAATATTTTTCAAATTTTAGTTTTGTTTTTAAAACTATAAAAATCAGATAAAAACTTTTAAAAGTAATTAAATTTTTTAAAAAAATGATTTTTTTATAAATTTTTTTTTTAAAAAAAACTGTAACAAACATATTTTTAATAACCACTTCAGAATTTAATAGGCAAAACATTTCACGATTTAATGGTCAGAATTTAATAACCACTTCATATTGTTTCTCCACAGCCAAACAGTTTTGCTTGGAACATGATGGTGGAATAGTTTTTCATTTACTTATATTTTAGAATCCAAAACAAAATGGAATACGCAACCAAAATCAAAATCAAAATATTAAAGTATGGCATACAAATCAGTTACCTTTAGAAAAGTCTTGTCACACCACTATAAAATGCATACGAACATTCTTTTTCTTGCAATTCAACAAATAAGCATTCTTTTTAGTACCTTAATTTTCACCCAAGCCTTTCTTTTAGTACCAAAATCAATTTTTTTTTTCTTGCAATTCAACAAATGGGCATTTTGCCTCATTTTCTTGCGATACCATTTCCAATTCAAAGACATGTGAATCCCTTAATGCAATTCTCTCAAATTTTAACTAAATATGGTTGTAAGGTCACTTTTCTACAAACTGAATTCAACCATAAACGATCGAACACCGAAGATTATCAGAACGACAAGATAAAAGTGGTGACACTCCCAGATGGATTGGAATCTAAAGATGATAGAAGTGATGTGAAGAAAGTTATGTTATCAATTAAAAGTACCATGCCAAATAAACTTCCAAAGCTTATAGAAGATATTAATGCTTTGGAAGTTGATAATAACAATAAGATCAATTGTATTGTTGTTACATTTAATATGGGTTGGGCTTTGGAAGTGGGTCATAAATTGGGAATCAAAGGGGCTTTACTATGTCCAGCGTCTGCAAGTTCTTTGGCATATGCTGTTTGCATACCTAGACTGATCGAGGATGAGATTATTGATTCTGAAGGTAATTATTATTGGACAAAACTTGTGTATATTTTCTTATGCACTTTTCTTAACTTAATCATTTATGATTTTATTAAATTCATATTTTTTTTTTCAAAATTTGTTATAATCACAAAATGTGTATTTTATGTTAAGATCTATACGAATAACACTTTAAGAAAATTCACCTAAATTTTTATTTATTATTATTTACTATTCTTAAATATTAAATACCCCAAATTTTACAATTAGAGATTTGGAATATAATACCACAAGCATGAAACTAGTTAGTTTCTTATTCATTATTAAAAGATAGTAAAATTTTCAGCCAGTTAGTTTCTTATTCAAATTTTCAGCCAGATATTAAAAGATAGTAAAGTCATTAAATATCTCACACCAATAAAATGGTTAAAAAGTTAATTGCTAACACTAGTAGATATTAACATTGAGGCTATCATGATTTACTTCTGGCATTGCAGGAAATCCAACCAAACAACAAGAAATTCAAATCTCCCCCGATATACCAATGATAGACACAACAAACTTACCATGGCATGGAACAGATAAGACCTTCTTTGATCATATTGTACAAGAGATGCAAACTTTAAATTTAGCAGAGTGGTGGCTTTGCAACACTTCTTATAATCTTGAGCCTGGTTCAATTTCCATATCACCAAAATTCCTACCAATTGGCCCTTTAATTGAAAATGACAACAATAACAAAAGTTCATTTTGGAAAGAAGATATAACTTGCATAGATTGGTTAGATAAACAGGCACCTCGATCTGTCATATATGTTTCCTTTGGTAGTTTGGCAGTACTTGACCAAAACCAATTTAATGAACTAGCTTTAGGACTTGATCTCCTTAACAAGCCTTTTCTTTGGATCGTTCGTCCTAATAATGACAACATAGTAAGCTATGAATACCCTGATGAGTTTCTTGGAACTCAAGGAAAGATTGTTGGTTGGGCGCCGCAAAAGAAGATATTGAACCATCCTGCTATTGCTTGTTTCATTAGTCATTGTGGTTGGAATTCTATCATTGAAGGTGTACATGCTGGTGTACCATTTATTTGTTGGCCTTTTTTAACTGACCAATTTCTTAATAAATCATATATATGTGATGTGTGGAAGAATGGACTTCCATTAGAAAAAGATGAAAATGGATTTATATCAAAGGAAGAGATAAAGAGGAAGGTGGAGCAAGTACTTGATGATGATGACATAAAAGAAATGTGTTTGAAATTGAAGGAAATGACTATCAATAATATGGTAGAAGGTGGTCAGTCATCAAACAACCTCCAAAAGTTTATTAGTTGGGTTAATTAATAATATCGTTTCTATACAAGGATGATTGATAAGTCAATGTAAAATCGCTATAATGACAAAAATAATTCATTGATAAAATTTAAGTAAGTTCTAATTCAAGAACGCAAAGAGTAGACACATCTCACTCACAATTCTCGTTAGAGAAATTCTAATTCATTTCAAAGTTATCCAAAATGAGACTCTTATGAGATATGTGAAGAAATATTTAACTTACTTCTAAAATAAGCCAAAAATTATTTTTTTTTCCTGTACATTTGTTTTATCTATTTGAGTGTTTTAAGTATGCTTTGAAAATGAGACATTATTGTTCATCCTTATTTATTTGGGTTTTGGCCTAATTTCTCAACTTCTTTTTTAAGGATGCTGCAAAATGATAGACGATAATTTTGGGATGTCAACATAGTTGAGATGTCAATTCTATCATGTAATGTTTTTGCACTTTAATTTCTACTTAAAAAAAAGATGTTCTTCTCACTACGCGAAAAATAGGATTAACGCTTTTTTTAAGCCATTTACAGCTTATTTTCAAAAAAATAAGTGTTGTAGTATCTAGCGCTGTAAAAAGATACAACAACGCTTTTTAAAATAAAAAAGTGTTATAAAATAGGTAGATATATTGCGCACTTGTTATGCACCTTTTACAGCACTTATTAAAAAGAGCGTTGTAAAAGGTGTATTCAATATATGCATTATTATGCACCTTTTACAGCACTTATTGAAAAGAGCGTTGTAAAAGGTTCATTCAATAGATGCATTACTATGCACCTTTTACAACGCTTATTTGAACAAGCGCTGTAAAAGGTGCATTCAATATATGCACTATTATGCACATTTTATAGCGCTATAAAAGGTGACATTTTATAGCACTTTTTCAAAAATTCGTTGTAAAAGGTGCATTCTTATTTTAGTTTTATTTAAAAACGTTGTAAATGAAATTTTTAAAAAGCGCTTTTTGGTTTTTTATGGCATTTTTTTAGAAAACGCTATTTTTTAATTTTTATTCCAAAATCATTTTCATCTAGAATCAGTTCACAATCAGTTCACACAATCATTTCACAATCAAATCAGTTCACACAATCATTTCACAATCAGTACACAATTAGTACTCAACAACATAACTATATAACTTAACTTTATAACTTTACACAACAACATAACTATATTCATGTACATATTCACAACAACACATAACTATATACATATTCATATAACTACATATTCACAACTTTTCAAATATGCCATATTCATATACATATAACTATCAGAACTACACAGAACAGAACTACCATATATTCACATCCCTTGCAGCAAATAAAATAATTTTCATTTCAATCACATAATGACACCAGTCTTCCTTTAATTCAATTAGATATCTTTCAGAGTATGTTGGACTGGAATTGTCAACGTACTGTGCAATAAAAAAATTGAACATAAATAAGTTAGAATCAAGTATATACATAGTTTATATATGAAAATCAAATAATGAAAATACCGTACCGTTTTTGGGATAATAGTTTGATTCCTATCAACAATCTCCTTCATGAATTGCAATATGCAGTAGCCACAATCGATGTTGTTAGTTTGACGAGGGCACTATAAAATAAAACATATAAGTCAATAAAATATTTGTGCATTGATTTTAGCATTAACAAACACATTATATATATATATGTAAGAAATAAATGAATATAGTCTTTATATCGGAGTGATCGTTGTAACTGCCGTGCAAGGGATCTAAATAGTATATAACTTCATTGATTGCAAATAGCACCCAATGTGCCCTACAACAACAAAAATTTGGTTGGCAATTTTGATTACGCAACTAATAAATTAAGATCTCATAAATTAAAAAAGATATAATTACGTTCGCTGAATTATATGGTGCAAGGAATAACTTATCCTTCTCTATATTTCCTAATAGGATATCTACAATGTATTTCTTTACATTCACTCGATCGAGTTTAAACATCGAAAGCTTATGTGGAAACAAGAATGAAAATCTATTTGACAATCTGCGTGTGCACAACACCAACTTCTCATACAAAAACCTTCAATGAAAATTTCAAATTAGATTAATTACCAATAAATGCAATTAAAAATAATTTTTACCTAATGTATAAGTTGATGACAGTAGCACTCAGCTCTTTATGGTTGAGAAGTTCGTATATGTGTTCTTTTTCAAGTAGTTCTTCATACTTATCTCCAAATATAGCATTATCCATGCTTATGATGTGTGAATCATAGTTGCTGCCATATTCTTTTTTACTTGTATGTCAAGACACAACCCATATTTAGCAAGACATGGTTGACTTATTTTAGGAGCAGTAGCAGCAACTGATTTTTCCCGATCCAGTTTTTTAGCAGCAACTTTGGCAGCTTTATTACCCTCTAGCTTGAAGTTTGTCAGCTTTATTACCCTCCAATTTTTGAAATTTGTCAGTTGTGGTGTGGCAGCTGGTTTGCTGTGCGGGTGGTTTATTGGATTGAATCTGAAAAAATGAGGTTAAATGTTAGTTTATTGAATCTGAAAAAATGACAAATCTTACGAAATAAATGTGACAAACCTTATATTTCCGGCGATATAACTGACTCGTTTATGGGAATCTTCTTACTATTCCCTTTAGGCTTTGTCTGAATCTAAATAAATGTGAAATTAAAGTTAACAGTAGAAAAAATCAGCAATTAAATATAATCAATCATAATCATATATCGTGCAATTAAATATACATATCAATTAAATATACATTCCAATTAATTAAACATACCTTATCAAGGGCAACAAGATGTGTGGGCCATGCCATGTAAATACCAACTACTTCGCCCAAAAACTTCATATCTGCATCGTTGTCTGGTATAAGCAACGGTGCATTTGGTTCCAAAGCAATAACAGGTGATACTTTAACATGACCCACAGGGATTGGTGTGTTGTGCAATACTTCTCCCCAAGTATTGTACAATGTTCCTTTTCCGACCTTGCGATGAGTAGGGGAGGATAAGTACAACACGCAAGGAGTGACACCCTAAATCAATGGTTAATACATAAGTATGTGAAACAATTAGGTTGAATAAATTTCTTATTTTATTAAGTAATTAATTACCTCGGGAAGACTTTTGAGACCAATGTTGCAACTCGCGTTTTCACACTCCATTTGTATTTCACATTGAAGTTGATCCGGAAGTTGCTTGTTTTTATTCGTCTTCACCAAGAGTGCCACTTGCACTGATAGAAATTTGAGCTTCTCTAATACTTCCTCATTAGATGGATTTTAGTGCTTCTCTTGTGAAAAATAGCATTTAGGAGTTATGCCAAATCCTTTCTCCCTCACGCGATCGGAATATTCAGGAACATTAAACAATTTACCGAGAATGTCCCTGCAAGTAGCTTTGTTTTCCTCTTGATTTTCCGAACATTGTTCGAGATTCTCCTAAAATACACGTAGGATTAAAAAGATAAGTTCAATATCATTTTTAAAATACAATATTAAAAAATATTAAAGTGATAATATACTTACACAAAGTTCTATTACTTTTTGAACATTTTCGTTATCAACCACTCCATCCTTATTTACACGAGCTTCCTCCCACAAGATATGACGACCCAACGGTTGATCGGATTAGGTGTCTTGTAGCTATTCGTTAAAATCATAAACAAAATATTAGTTAGAAACTATAGTTTATAATGTACCACATTATATAAAAGTGATGTTTAATTACTTACAAGTTTTTGCTCTAGACGTGCACATCCCATACGTGATTTTTTGTATGGATGCGTCGAATTTATTGCCCTCTCACGATTTGCCTTACTTATATTCAATATAAAAAAAAAATAACAATCGTGTAAAAATTTAAAATACGATATGAATATGAATAATAAAACAAAAATGCTAATAATTTAATCACTTACCACAAACGCGGGGTCTCAATGTTTTGCTACAAATGCGCTCCATTCTTCATTAGATATATAATATTTATATATTTTTAGAGCTTCAACATTCATATTTCCTTCACGATCTTTTAGATAGAAATTTGAGAGGTGAGATCTAAAATCCCGATGTATTTTTCTGACAACTCTCAACATGTAATTCTTTCTCACCTCGTTAACAACAAAAGAAGTCTACAAACGAAATAAAGATATAGTTTGAGTAAAGTATTGCAATGGGAAAAATTATAAATGACAAAAAAATGGATCAAAAAAGTTACTTGTATATCAGTCTATAATATATCTTTCGCATCATTCAACGCCTTATCTCTCCAATCGTCAATTGTAATGGAGATATTTTGACGAACAACAGCCCCAATGTAACTTACAAACATGGAGCTATTGAGTTCAATTGACTTATCACTCTCATTCCATCCAACCTAATAAACTCATATAGTAAGCACATGCTTTCAAAAAAGATAAAAAATAAACAACAAACAAAGTATAGTGTACCTCAAATTTTATGCCACTACTCCTTGCTTTTATGACATTTTGCATGATGGTTGCACCATTTTTGACTTCATTTTCGTAAGTCTTAGTGTTGACAACTTCCTCATTTTGACAATCTAAATCCTTGTTGGTATTCATTTATCTACAACAAGTTGAACATGCAGTTCAGTATAACTTCAACAAGTTCAACATGCAGTAGTATAAGTACGTATCAATATAAGTTCAACATGCATTTTAGTGACAACAAAAAATTAATAAATACAATACCTTAATAGTGAGAAGAAATACGTAGGGTTCGTAGGAGAAGGAACACCTGAATGCGCATAAATACAAACGAACAGAGTATGGTTAGCAGAAATACGTAATGAGGGTTACATATTTCAATGAGAAGAGATGGTTCATAATGAGGATGATAGTGAAAATATGTTTCGCAATGGGAGAGATGATAGTGGAAATATGGTTCGCAATGGGATAATAACACAGATGATAGGGTTCGCAATGAGAAGAACGATGAAGAGGAGGAGGACACTATCGTAGTGAAGTTTACGTAATGAAGAGGAAACTGAAGCGGTTTACTGTTATATATAAAACCCTATTACAACGCTTTTTTAAAGAGCGTTGTTAAAGACCTCCTTATTTTATTTTTTAAAACCCTATTACATTCGGTATTTTAGAAGCCTTTTACAGCGCTTGTTGGAAAAGCGCTGTAAAAGACCTATTTGTTTTCTTATGTAATATGACTATTTTTTTAAAAGCCTTTTACAACGTTTTGGCATTAAGAGCTTTAAGATACCCTTTTAACTTGGTATAAAACTAAGCTTTGTGACCTTCTTATTTTATTTTAAAGGTTTTATAGCGCTTATGGACAAAAGCGTTGTAAAATTACAAGTTTATATTCAATTCAGTTCAAGTAAAGTACCTATATTTAGATTTTTTTTCTTCCAAATAATTAGTTAAATACCTATATATATATATATGTATCAATGCTAAATTACATGGTCAACTCATATTGGGATAATTAGTTCAAGATAAATTCCCAGTACTCAAATAAAGCTTTTTCAAGTTCAATATAAGCTGAAAATCTGTTATGGCAAGTCAAACGTACATTTAATTACATGAACTTAGTATAAAACACTAAGATCAAGCTATGTATAAGTAGAAAATAAATATAAGCAGAAAATCAAATACAGTTCAAGCTAAATACAAAAATGCTCAATTCTGGTAGATCAAACCATTAAATTACATGATCTCAGTTTCGATTACATGGTTATATAAAACAATTAAACATGTACATTAAGATGTCCTTCTTCTTTTCTTGGTGGGATTCACATTTGTTTGTCCATTAACGATACGAAACAATTGATTAATCCAAATTCCCTCATCATGATCATCTCTAAGATATAAACCATCATCAATTGAATCAATTTCATGTGGTTGTGATGTTGCAAATAAAATATCATTACCAACATATTCATCATTATTGTTATCATCACTTATTTTATTGGTCGATAGGACGACAGACCATTTATCATTAGCAGGATCAGTGACATAAAACACTTGTTGAGCTTGCAACGCTAAAATAAAAGGCCCGTCTTTGTATCCCACCCTATTAAAATCGACAAGCAAGAACTATGACTCATCAATCCGAACTCCATTATTATTATCGACGCACTTGTAACCAAATATGGGAACACGAAACATTGTGTAGTCTAACTCCCATATGCGTTCGATAACCCCAAAATATGATAGATTTGCATATATTGGGTTTTTGTCTTTTGCACTTGAGACATGTATCGCTTCAGCTACGAGAGTGACTCCGCTATTTTGCATAGTGGTCTGATCGTCTTGTTCTTTGGTATAAAATGTGTAGTTGTTAATTACATAACCGGTGTAGAAAAAGACATGTAAACTCGGACCATTTGCTAGCCACCTCAATCTCTGTGAAATTGATCTAGGGTCTATATCAAACTTCGACTTTATGTGATTATTTAACCATGTTATAAAACTTCGATTGTGCTCTCGAGTTATCCAATTTTGATTCATATTCATGTTCAAACTAGATAACTGATCCATGTGTATTGTAACATACGGTTGAACCTCGTCATCAATGTGCAGAACATACAATTGTGTCTACTCCCATTCTGTTCTTGATATAGTCATTAGTCTCCTTCCAATTATCCCTTCTCTTGATATTCTTCCCGAATGAGGAGACATGGGAAGCCCTATGTATTCAACATTTGACATACATTTAGTACAAAATTCAGCGGCTTCTTCGACAATGTACCATTCAGCAATACAACCTTCTGGTTGACTTCTATTTTTTACGTACCCTTTTAATATTTTCATATATCGTTCTATCGGATACATCCATCTCATATAAGCTGGCCCACAAAGTTGTGTCTCCTTAACGAGATGAACAGTAAGGTGAACCATTATATCAAAAAACAAGGGTGAGAAGGACATTTCAAGCTCACACAAAGTAACAACAATTTCCCTTTACAATGTCGGTAATTTCTGAGGATCGATCACTTTACTACAAATTTCCTGAAGAAGAAACATAATCTAGTTATGGCTCGTCGAACTTTTTTCAGGTAAAATGAAATGTATACCTATTGGTAGCAAATGCTCCATTAGAATATGACAATCATGGGTCATCAAACCTTTTAACTTGAGATCTTTCATACAAACTAAATTTTTAATGTTTGAAGAGTATCCTTTTGGAACTTTAACTTCGTGTAGAAATTTATATAAAACAATTTTTTTCTTTCTAGATAGAGTATGAGCGACTAGATGTAGATATATGCGATTTTTTTTCTTTACGGGACCTAATTCATTTTTTATTCCCATATCAACCAAGTCCAATCTTGCATTGATGCCATCTTTAGACTTTCCTGGAACATTGAGTAACGTACCAATAACACTATCAAAGACATTTTTTTCAATATGCATCACATCAAGGGAATGTCTTATATACAATGACTTCCAATATAATAATTCAAAAAAAATTGACTTTTTCTTCCACCCAGTTTTGATCAGCTCTCCCGTAAAAGGTTTGTCAAATTTATTGGTCAAATCTTGTACTTTTTTAAGTATTTGATATCCAGTCGGTGCTAAAGGAGCTTTACCTTCATCTGATTTTTCATTGAATTCATTTCTCCACCCACGATACTGATGACTATAAGGTAAAAATCCATGATGTACAAGAAATACATTCTTCTTACAATGTTTCAACTGCATCCAATTTGTACTCTCTTCACATATAGGAAATCCACATTGACCTTTAATGCTATATCCTTATAAATTACCATATGCTGGAAAATCATTAATTGTGCCGAACAACATAGCCCTCAAATTGAAACATTCTTTCTTATACCCATCATAAACTTCCACACCTGTCTCCCATATAATTTTTAAATCTTCAATTAAAGGAGTCAAGTATACGTCGATATCATTCCCCGGTTGTTTGAGTCCAAAAATTAACAGAGACAACATTATAAACTTACGCTTCATACATAACCATGGAGTTACGTTATAAATCAACAAAATCACAGACCATGTGTTGTGTGAGATGCTTTGAAGACCATGTGGATTCATTCCATCAGTAGAAAGTGCAAGTCGTAGATTTCTTGACTCTATCCCGAATTCAGGATACTCGTGATCAATTTTTGCCCATTGTGGAGAATCGGTAGGGTGTCGAAATTTTCCATCTCTAATTCTTTCATCTGCATTCCATGTCAAGTGTTTTGAATCTTCTTCACTGCGATACATGCGCCTAAATCTTGGTATTATAGGAAAATACCACACAACTTTTGCTGCAGTAGATTCTTTCTTCTTATATCGAGAGACATTGCATTTCAGACACGCCTTTAGTAATTCATATTTGTTTCAAAATAAAATGCAATCGTTAAGACACGCATGAATCCTTTTGTAACTCATGTCAATAGAGCACAAAATCCGTTTAGCCTCGTAGGTTCGACTGAGAAGTTCATTATCATCTAGAAACATATCTTTTAAGAGTGTTAATAATTATGTGAAGCTTTTATCAGACCATCCATTACTCGCTTTTAAGTTGTACAACTTTAATATCGCTGATAGTCTTGTGAATTTAGTACAACCATTATATAATGGTTTCTCTACATCACTCAACAAACTCTCAAACATTTTAGGGCAATCCCGAAGGTCTTCTTCAACTGATTTTGCAATCTCCTCAACTCGGTCCGGCTCATATGTATCTGTGTCGAAATCAGTTGAAGCATATGTCGAACCATTCTTAAAATTAATGTTTCCTTTTTTTTTCTCTCACCATGTCTTATCCAACATGTATAGCTTTGATCAATTCCATTCCATACTAAATGTCCTTCCAATTCATCTTCTCTAACGCGTTTTCCAAAACAACATTTTAAACAAGGACAAACGACTCTATTTGGATCTTTTGCATTCTTCACTACAAACTCAACAAACTCCTTCACTCCATTTTCATACTCTTTTGACAATCGATTGGCAGACATCCATTTCCGGTCCATATTATATGACCTATATAAATGCAGTTACACAAATAATAAGCTACTGATAACATTATACCAATATATAGGAAAATGGAAACCAAGGTCCAATTCTGATTTCAAAACAGAACAGATCAACAAATTTCAAAAAAGAATAGATTTTATATGATTTATTATGTAACAATTTGTTAGTTTTAGTGACAACAACAAATTAATAAATACAGTATCTGAGAGGAGGAGTAGTAGATGGCCGCACAATACGTAGAGAAGAGGAGGGTTCCTAGAGTAGAGGAGATGAGGGTTAGTAAATTTGTTTTAAATTTGTTTTTATTTATTTAAAGTAAATGCTTTTTACTTAAAGTGAATGATTTTACAACGCTTGTGTAGTAAGCGCTCTAATAGGTCCTTTAATTATGTGAAAGCGCAATGCTTTTACAGCGCTTGTAAAAAAGGCGCTCTAATAGGTCATTTAATTATGTGAAAGTGCAAGTCTTTTACAGCGCTTGTCCAAAAAAAAGCTTTAAAAGCTATGCAACATCAGATGAGACTGTTATATTTTACAGTGCTTGTTTTTAAAGCGCTGTAAAATATTATGTGAGGACGCTTCATTTTACAGCGCTTGTTTACAAGCACTGTAAAATCCTTGTAAACATTATGTGCAAGCATTATGTGACCTTACAACAACGTTTGTCAAAAAAACGTTGTTATATCCTCTGTTATTTATAAAATATATTTACAACAACGCTTGTATTTAATAAGCGCTATAAAAAACGCACTATAAAATGTCATTTTTGACGTAGTGTCTCCTCAAATTATAACTTAACTAATAAATATCGGAATTATAAAGTTGGACATCATATTTCAAATTCAAACACCTAACATCACAATTATAAATGAGTTTCTAATAAGATTTATATCCTTTTGTCTACAGACAAAAAAAAAGAGCGGTGTTCTCTTTTATGTAGTTAAGCATAACAATAACACTGTTTCAAAAAATTAATTAAATATTTTTAAACTCGTCATAGACATCCCTTTATATATGTATTCATCATTTAATTTGATTAGTTTCATTGGTACATTTGTTCTTTATTTAGTGGATGAATGTTATTCTCGTCTAAAAATATTGATCAACATTGAGTTAGATTGATAGTGGTGAATCTCCATTGAAGGTGGCTCTTTTGTTGATAATGATGGCGATGGTTCTGTTATAGAGAGAGATGTTAAGTTCTTGTCAAATGCACGCTGATGTCAAAGTCAGTATAAGCATAATATAGCAAATGAATTGGAAATTTGAGATATCGTGATTAGGGAAAGTTATTCTCTTTATATAAGTGGGAGATGTCCATTCACGAGGATAATATATCTAGGCCATATGAGCAACTAAGACCACATATATAATCGACTCCTTCGATTCATATTGAATCCATTATCTCTATGTAATATGAGTCTTCGATTCATATTGAATCCATTATCTCTATGTAATATGAGTCTATGAGATTGACAAAACCCTTGCTTGTTGAGCCCAAAAGAAGAAGATGCTCTAAATGATTGAGCGACTAAAACATTAGGTATTAAACAAATGCAAACATAAGAATATAAGTTGGAAACTTCAAAACTAGAGGAAAAACCACTACCATTGTGTAATAATAATAACAGAATACTACTATATGATTTTTTTACAATACATAGATTTCTCTCATAAGAGAAATCTATTGGATCCCAATACAATTACCACATTGTCTACGGAAAATACTTGAAATACTTTAGCACAAAAATATAAGAGAAAATAAGACAATCATATATAAGTTTAAAGTGTTTCAATGAGATTTATCTTGCAACAAACAACAAGCCCATATATATAGTCTTGGTCTTCCTCTTTCTATATAATAATAGGCAATATGAGACAATTTTCAAAATAATTCAATTTCAATCAAACTCAACAATCTCTACCTTAGTGAAAATAATACATCTTATGCTTCAATTGTCTACTCCGACAATCATAGTTCAAAAGAACCATCATATTTCTGTGTAAATTGTAGCATCACCAGATCAAAATTATGTCATGTTATGGTGTTTGGATCATGAAACTTTTACAACATGTTACGATAGCCACGAATGCTGCTTGTTGTGTTGTTCTGGTGCATATCGCTTTTATCGTTATCCATGAAAATCAGTTAAAACTCTCTCCAACATCGAGATCTCAAGGCAATCCATGAACTCTCTCCCTCCCTTGTATTTGGATATCTCAGTTTGTCATTTTCGATAATCGAACAACCATAAAACCCTAATTTTTTCCGTAGGTTTCCGTCTTACACTCTCTATCCATCTTTCCACAACATAATCTCAACATTAAAAACAAAACTATGATTTGAAATTTTTTTTTAAGCATTCTTGATAGTTGGACATGAGATGAAACATGTCTAATAGTCAGCTGCATTTTAATACACATCTAAGCACTAAAATCTCCTCTACCTTTCTTCTTGTCTCTAATCTTCAATAGTTCTCTAATATCATCTTCTATTTAATCTTTATCATCAAGACCTCTTTGTAACCATCTCTACATTTTTTTTAAATCTCTATATCACACGTAATTTTCTATTTAATTAGTAGTATAAGTGTTTGAGGAGATTTAAAGTTCTCTAAGAGTTAATTATCATGTGAAGAAAAAAATAACATGCAAAAATGAGTTTTAGCTTTAAGCAAAAATAGTTGGGCTATGTCATTGTTGTATCCTTTAATAATAAAAGAATAAAAATAATTGAAGAAAAAAAAAATAAGATCAAGAGTGAAACAACAATTAAGTAAAAAACATGTCATCAATAAATTATTCATTGAAATGGATTAAACTCTTCTAAAGTGAACAATTTCCTTTGGACAATAAAGTGGATAATATAAACTATTAATGATTAAAATCAACTGTAAATATAATCTACAAATACATGACAGGTTATAAATAGTTATAATATCAATTATTAATTTTTTTACTTTAGTATTTCTCACTTTAAAATAATCAAATTTGATATTGACATGTTTGGTCTTTATCAATTATAATTTATTTTATCTTAAGAATTGATTCTTATTTGAAGTTTAAATTTGTAACTTTTGACTTTGAACATAATTTTTACACTTAAATTTGTTGTTCAAATAAGCTTTGTTTAGTTTCTTATAAGTTCCCTATAACATTTAAGATGTGTCAGACACAAAATGCAAGTACATGTCCTAATAGATATTCAAATTCACACTCACACAAAATGCAAGTACATGTTCTAATAGATATTCAAATTCACACTCCCTATCTTGTTAGAGTCTAGCATTTTCTGCTAGACTCAACTCCCATTAATTTGATCAAGGCAGTTTTACATAAGGAAAAAAATACACATTTAATTATTTAAGTTTAACTCAATTTTCACTTAGATCTTTTAAGTTTATTTTTTCTTAATATTGACTTTTAAATTATATTATTTGCACCATTAGTCTATAAGAATAATTAAATTACACGTGTAGTCCTTTAATTTTGAAAATTTTCTCAAATTACTATCATGAAATGTTAAGATCTAATGAAAACATCGTAATAAGTTGACTCTCCATAGCTAATTTGCATGTAAAGGAAGTCAAAAACATTGATTATGTGGGTATACATTTATTACTTTGTTTTTAAGGATAAACGTGTGTTTAAATTGTTGTAGAAAAAATCACGAAATATGTACCATTTATAAGATTTGATGAATGTTTTTTAAATGATTAGAATGAGAAACATATTGTTGCAATATTTTATAGAGTTTTAAATGATCAAAAAAATTTAATTGAATAATCACTACAAGAAATCATGTCTTTAGTGAGGGCCAAAAGCCCTCACAAAGGGGTATAATCAGCCACAAAGGTGAATTTTGTGAGGGCTTTTGGCAGCCACAAAGAAGCTGGTCACAAAATTTTGTGAGGGCTTTTGCAGCCACAAAGTGCCTGAAACAGGTTGGCATTTGTGAGGGTTTTTGCAGCCACAAAAGTCTGCCTTTGTGAGGGCATAAGTCCCCACAAAGGACAAACTGAATTTTTTTGATCAATCTTTTGTGAGGACTTTTGCCCGCCACAAATGCCACGTGATTAAAAAATAATATACTTTGTGAGGGCTTTTGGCCGCCACAAATGCCACCGGATTAAAAAATAATATATTTTGTGAGGGCTTAGGCCGACACAAAATAATACGTATTTAAAAAATTAATTTTTAAATTCAAAATTAATAGTTTATTAATTATAATTTAAATTTAAATTATAATTAAATTATAATTATCATTAAATTAAAATTTAAATTAAATTTAAAATATAATGTAATTATAAATTAAATTTAATATATAATAAACTAATATTGATATAAATAAAAATTTTAAATTAAAATTAAAGATTAATAATTAAATCTAAGATTAATTTAAATAATAAAATATTAATAATAAAATATTTAAATTAATTACGAAATATTTAAATTATTAATAATAAAATATTTAAATATTTAAATATTTAAATTAATAATTATAATTATAATTAAACATTAATTTAAATTAATTTGAATTTAAATTAAAATTAAATTAAATTTTAAATAAAATTAAAATTAAATATTAAAATTAAATATTAAAATTAAATATTAATTATTAAAATTAAAATAAATATTATATATAAAAAATAATATTAATAATAATTAAAGCTAACTATAGCAATTACGACAAAATCAAATAAAACATGCATTCCAAAATTAACAATTAATGTCTTACAAACCCAAAATTAACAAATAATGTCTTACAAAGTGGAAATTAAACACACAATAATGTCATACAACCCAAAAATAAATTATGAAATTCTTCAAATCACATCAATGCTCATAATAATTCCCCTGATCAGTTCCACTCCCACCATCATTATTTCCTGCATTCATACCCAACGAAAGAAGTCCCTCAAAAGTATTATTCATTTGTGTTGGAGGAGACATCATGCTTTGAAATTGAATTTCATCTTTAATGGCATCACCAGTAGTCGAAGGAGGAGCCCTAGCTGGTTGAGGTTGATTTAAATCTGGTCTTATCAACCCAGCTGTTGGCATAGTTGGTCGGTATGCAGTTTGATGATCTGGTTGAGGTTAAGGAAGTTGATGTGACGATGATGGAGCATACTGATAATTATGAAAATATTATTGTTGCTGAAACATTGGTTGCTGCTGTTGTTGGAAGGCAGAGTTCGAAGGATCCTGGTGTTGCTGTTGGAAATTTGGAGGCGGTTGCTGCTGTTAGGAGTATTGAGAATAATTTTGTTGCTGCTGGAAAAGTGGTTGTTGATGCAAGTATTGAGGCCGAGGCGGGAACTGCTGGTGAAAGACAGGAGGAAATGAAAATTGTTGTTGTTGAAATTGATGTTGCTACTGAAACTGCTGCTGCTTCTCTTGAAACCTCTGTTTCCATTCCTCATTCAATTTATCAATTGCGGCTTGTATCAGCTATTTTGTCCTTTCTTCTTGCTCACTTGCCCATTGCTCCTTTAACTGGTCAAGATTATCTACCGGCGCCGGACGATGAGATCGATCCGTACTAGCATAAGAAGAAGACGTCTCAGTCTGAATATAGCCGGTTGGACCTTTCACAAAGGTTGATGATGAAGTACTGGCACCCAACACACGCCCTTTGTACTTGCCACCACTAATGTTCATAAAACTTGCGGTCTCATATTGTTTCCGCTGCACTGGACCAGCTCGCATAGCAGGAGGAAGAGTAGCTTGATGATCATCCCATTCTTTCATGACTTGTTGAAGTTGTTCCTATATTAAAAATAAAAAAAATTAAAAATTAAAATAGTTAATAATTAATATATAATAATTTAAAGGTGTAATTAATATATAATAATCAATATATAATAATTACCTGAATCGTTTTTGATAATTCATCAGTATACTCATTTGTTTGAGGATTAACATGAAGATAGCGATGTATCTCAGCCTGAGTGACCTCCCTTCCAAGTTGCTTTTCCTAAAATATATATTAAATTAATGTGAAGTTTATAAGTTGGTGAAATGTGATGATTAATTGAATAAAAATTAATAGATATATATTATAAATGATAATTAATTACCATATAATATTTAATTTCCCCAGCATACATGGAACCTCCCTTATGAGTACTAGTACCCCTCTCAGATGCTCTATTAATCTTTGCTTTTTCTCTCTTCTGTTTGTAAGCATCTGTGTTCCACTTCCTCCACAAAGCAGTCCAGACATTTTCCCCAATCCAATTAGGCTGTTTATCCTCGCCCTTATTACATGCGTAAGACAACATAGATGAGAGACGCTTCAAAAAGAGATGGTCAAATGAAGTCAAAACTGCGGCATCATGCTCTCTTTTCCAAGTACATTTAGTCTGTTGTTTGTTTAAATTTAAAAAATATTAAAAACATAATTCAATTAACCAATCAAATGTATATATAATTAATTAGTACTTAAATAAATTAATGTAATCACTTATTTTGAAACAATGTAAAAATTGATCAACTTCCCTAAATTGAGGTGTCTTATCCTCTTTTATCTCACCCCAAGACAACCATGGTTTTTTGTATTTCTCTTGTATGACTTCAACAATTGCCTTTGCAGATGATTTAAAAGGAAGATATCTTCAAAATTTACATGTAAATTAAATATAAAAATTAATTAATTTCATAATGTAACATATGCAATAATAAAATATTTAACAATCATAATTAATTTAATCAATCATAGTTTACATACTCATCTCTTTCTGGAATGATGACAATGCGGTTGTAGCAATCAATACATCCGGGTTCCATTATTTCATCTAAGGTATAAGGCTCTACTGGGACCTCCGGATATAGAGGAATAGCTCCACCACTAGTACCAATGGTCGGCATTGGCATGAGAGATGGGTCATTAACAACACGTGGTCGAGCAACTTTTTTCTTACCACGTGATGTTTTGGATATTCCTCGTATTGCCACGGTTCCTGCTCCTCTTGATCAATTTGAACCTCCTGAACCTCCTGATCCTCCTACTCCCGACACTGAAGCCATGTGTATATATATATATATATATATATATATATATATATATCCATATCCATACATATATATATAATATAATATATGTGTATGTACAATTAACATAAGATTAATTAATTAATAATGAAATATACATAAATAAATTTTAACACTCACATAAATAAAGAAATATATATATAAAATATAAATATAAATATAAATATATATATATATATATATATATAAGTTATCGTTCATTTCACATTACAATATATAATATTATACATATCCATATCCATACAAATATACATATAATGCCTAATTAATTAATTGTCTTCGTCTTGGTCATCTTCATCACCAGTATATTCATTTGATGAGTGAATTAAGTCAATATTACCTTCATCGTTCTCCAATTCATTTATTTCTTCTTCATCAACTTCTTCTCCAATGTGTGACTCATGACAAAGTTGACTAATAGTCTCATCTCCAATCACATGATCCAAATTTGACATTTCATCCATTTGAAATGCAACTTCTTCATTTTGACCTGCTTCAACTTCTTCAATTCCACTCGTTGGTCTTGTTTTGATTACAGCACACCAACCTTGTTTGCTTCTAACAGTTGATGGATAAGGAACATAATACACTTGTCTTACATTATGGGCCAGGGCAAATGGATCAAATCATGGATATATTTTGCTCATTTGAATGTCTACAGTATTGGATATCAAATTGATTTTAGTTCCTCTGCTAGATGGATCAAACCACTTACAGTAAAACAACACCACTTTTTTCGCATAATCTAGGAACGTGTAGTCAATTTCATAAATATGCTCAATTATGCCATAGAAATCTTCTACTACACCACTATCAGAGACACTTTTCATACAAACTCCACTATTAATTGTTTCTTTTCCTTCAGTACAAGATTCAGTTTGAAATTTATATCCATTGATGTAATAGGTGTGCCATTCTTTGAAACTTCTACTCGGGCCCATAGATAAGTGCCTTAAGTGGATGTTGATAGGAGTTTGTTCTTCCAGATGCACTTGTTGTTGAAACCATAATTGGAAATTTGAATGTATATCATCAGATGATTATCCCGTATTGAAAAATGCTTTGATCGATGACCATATATATGGTGAATATCAATTTAATCATATAATTAAATATAATTATTTAATAAGAAGAGGAATTTGAGACCTACTCAATGTATGGTTTAACTTTAGTGCAGTTAATCAAAACGTGAATATGTGCCGCATTAAATACTTTGTCGCTTGGCCAGAAAATCAGAAAATCCCTACCAGCATGATGACCAAACAAGCAAAAAACTGATAAAGCATGTGGATGACGTATAACACTATCAGTAGCGTTTCTTCCGTTAACTGGTGACAATGTTTCATTGTTGAAATAATGAGAACAAAAGTGTGTTGTTTCACGGTGTAGGTAAGATGAACAAATTGAGCCCTCAACTCTAGCTTTGTTTTTCACCGACCGTTTTGAATAACCCATGAACCTATAATATACAAAGAGATGTACAATAAGCTCCATGTATATATAAATTGAAGTATATTGAAATTAAAGAGATATTGTATATATATATATCACCTTTCAAATGTATACATCCATCTATACTAAACTGGTCCACCAAGTCTAGCTTCACTTGCAAGATGCACTGAGAGATGCTCCATGGAATCAAAAAACCCAGGAGGAAATACTTTCTCCAACTTACATAGAATGATCGGAATGTCATTTTCCATCTTGATCAGATCTTTATCAATGAGTGTTGAAGAACACAAATTCTTGAAATATTGACTCACTTCAATAAGTGGGTTCAATACATGTGTCGGTAAAGCACTAAAGGTAATAGGAAGTAAACACTCTAAAAATATATGACAATCATGACTTTTCATCCCATGCATCCTCCTATTTTCCACATCAGCACATCTTGCCAAATTAGAAAAATAACCGTCAGGCGTCTTCAGCTCTTTGATCCAACGATAAATAGATTTGGCTTCATCAGTAGATAAAGTGTAATTCGCACGAGGTTTTAGGGTCTTGCCGTTTTGTTCCACCAACAACAAATATGGTCGTCTGCAATATATACCTATGTCTTTTCTAGCTTTGTCCTTATCTTTTGTTTTCCCTTTCACATTCATCACAGTATTAAAGATGTTGTCAAAGAAATTTTTCTCAATATGCATAACATCGAGATTATGTCTCAAAAGATTATCTTTCCAATACGGTAGATCCCAAAAAATACATCTTTTTGTCCAATTGTGCCATTGTCCGTAACCTTGTGGTTTACAAGCCACACCATTAACAACATGTACCTTTGACATATCTTTTAGTTTATTCCAAACTTGTTTTGATGTCAACTTAAGCGGGGGTCCTAGACTTTCTGCATAGCCCTTCACAAATGCAGCTTCGTTCCTTCTAAATGCATGATCAACAGGTAAAAACCTACGATGCGAGTCAAACCACGATGCCTTCCCGCCAAATTTTAAAGTAAATGCTTTTGTATCTTCCATACAAATAGGACAAGATAGTTTACCATAGGTGCCCCATCCTGACAACATCCCATAAGCGGGGAAATCATTAATGGTCCACATCAATGCAACTCTCATCATAAAATTTTCTCATATGTCAAGACACCATTCCACAACCTCTTCAAATCGTCAATCAAAGGTTGTAAATAAATATCAATACCAGTTGTAGGATTAGAAGGACCTGGTATCACAGCAGCTAAGAACATATAAGGTTTAGACATACACATATCAGGAGGAAGATTGTAAGGAGTAACAATAACCGGCCAACAAGAATAAGGAGTAGACGATGCTTGTATGTAAGGCGTAAATCCATCTGAGGATAATCCAAGTCTAACATTGCGTGGATCTGACGCAAAATCAGGATGTATTTGATCAAAGTGTTTCCATGCCTGACCATCAGACGGATGTCGCAACTCGCCTGAATTTCTTCTATTCTCATAATGCCACGTCATCTTTCTTGCAGTTTGTATTGATGCAAACAATCTTTGCAATCTTGATACAATAGGGAGGTAAAACATTACTTTCCTTGGAATTGATTTTCCCCTACTTACCCTAGAGTTATTCCTTTGGTGATACCTTGGTTCTTGACAAAACTTGCATTCGACTAAGTTTGCATCATTCATACCAAATTCATTGTCATAATACAACATGCAACATTTAACACAACAATCAATCCTCTTGACACCTAATCATAACTTTGACACTAACTGTTTCGCATCGTAATAACTTTGCGGAAAACCATCTCTAACAGGTTTTGCGTCTAGCATCATTTTAGTCATCAAATCCAAAAGCTAAATCAGGAACATGAAATTGAGACTTTAAACCTAACAGTCTAATAAACATTGATAACTTTGAGTTTGAAGAACCTTCAAACAATGGTTTATTTGTCTCTTTCAAAAGACCATAAAATCTCTGAGCTTCTTCATTGGGAAGTCCATCGGTATCATCATATTGATCTTCATTGAATGACAAATTAACCCCAACAGAATCCGAGATCATATCATTCATTGCCTCAAAGTGTTGATAGTTATAATAATCTATACCTAACATGTTAGTACTACTTGAAGGACCTATGTTATAATTCTCCATAGATGTACTAGTATTAGGCACCGCCGGAGACTCTTCTCCATGATTAGTCCAAATCCAGGTAGTTAGGCATAAATCCGTCTGCATACAAATGCACTCTTATTTCATCTTCACTTTTAAACCGTCTACATCGACATAAACAACATGGACATCTCATTCCCCCTTCATCTTGGACAATTTTTTGCACTCTCGCAAAATTGAAAAAGTCTTCGACCTTGTTAGCAAAACGTTGTTTAAGATCCTTTATTCCAGAAAAATTTCTATCGTACATCCAACTACGGTCTAAATCCATAGTTGCTTTATTTATATATATATATATATATATATATTAATTGCTTTATTTTTCAAAAGCATTATATATAAATTTTGACATATTTATATGTCAATTAGGGGAGCATGCATTTACACACAATATAATATATTATTATCAATATATATATCAATACTATCAAAAAATATCAATACTAACAAAATAATATCAATACTAACAAAAAAATAAACATTATATATATATATATATATATTAATTTGGAAACAATATAATAAATTATAAACAATATAATAAAATATCAATATTTATAACAAAAAATAATAATTAATATCATAAATTTTAATAATGTTTTTTTAAAATCAATAACTTTGATATATGTCAATTAGGGGATTATATATTAATTAATTTACAAACAATATAATAAATTATTAATCAAGACTATATCATTATACAAACCTATATAAAATTTTAAATGATGTTTTTTTAAAAATCAAGACTAATAATCAAGACATATTTATAACAAAAAATAATAATATCATCAATTTTAATAATATTTTTTAAATAATAATTATATTAAAACTAATATATTTTAACCGTGGTTTGAAACTTTAATTTATCATATATTAATATGTAAACAACATCATTCCTATTTTTTAAAAATCAATTTATAAAACTAATCTAAATTATATATATATTACTAATCTATATTTTAAAAATAATATATATATATATATATATATATTTACTAATCTAGATTTAAAATATATAAAATACTAACTTGATGCCGAGTAGCGTCTGACTTCAAGCTTTCACTCACGTACGATGCTTGCAAGTCTTCGAAATAATTAACAAGCACTGTAAAAATAAAAATCAATAACATTAATTAGATATATCAAATTAAAAAATAAAATTATAAAACTACATATAATATAATTTACACTTACCAAATTTTAATGAAGCTTAAGAGTAATTTTGTGTAGAGAGAAGGAGGAGAGAATAGTTAGAATGAGGTTTTAGAGAGAAGTTGAATGTGAAAAAATGAAGTAGGAGGGTGAGAAATATATATAGAGTTGGTCTTGAGCATTTGTGGGGGCCAAAGCAGCCACAATGGCAACGACTATAAGGATTTTGTGGCGGCCTGGGCGGTCAGGAACCACAACGGACATATTGCATTTTGTGGCGGCCTTTGCCGCCAGAAAGGCTAACGGCTAGGTCCATTTGTGACGGCCTTAACGGCCAGAAAATCCAGCTGGAATGGGCGTCCTTTGTGGCGGTCTTTGCAGCCACAAACGCCACGTGTGCATTCCTTTGTGGCGGCCTATGCAGCCACAAACGCACTGGTCTTGTCAATCCTTTGTGACGGATTTGACCCTCACAAAATTCATTTTTTGTGGCTGTAAAAGCCCTCACAAAATCCATAAATATTTTACTGGATTTTGTGACTGCCTAAGCCCTCACAAAATCACAACAACGTTGTGATTTTGTGAGGGCTTAGGCAGCCACAAAATCCAGTTAAATATTTAAAAATTTGTGAGGGTTTTTTCAGCCACAAATAAAGATCAATTTCAATTTTGGCCTTTGTGAGGGCTTTTTCGATCACAAATTTGTGAGGGTTTTATTCGGCCATAAAATATTTATAAAGTTGGCCACAAAATAGAATTTTTCTTGTAGTGAATTGTTGTCGAAATTAAAATAAAAAGCTAACAAAAATTAAATTAAATTTAAAGGACTACATATATATTTTTACCTTTACATAAATATATTCTAACATAAATTACTTATATTCAACTCACATTTAATAAAATCAATTTTATAAAACAATTGATGCAAAATCAATTTCTAATACCGCACAAAACCAAACACATAATAAAAGTAATCTTAATCAAAACAATAAAATCAAATAAATAGTCTAAATACAAAGTATTTGGACAAATAAATAAGAAAAGTCTCTGCAGTCATGTCACCACCCACATGGGCTGATGTAGAATAAAACAAAAGGAAGAAACTCCACGAAAAAGACAATTCAAAAGTGTGTCTTACGGTGCATGTCTTAACTTCTTAGAGTAAGAAGATAGATTGCACTCCACATATTTTTAAAATAATAACAAGTGTGTAATATATTGTTGGATTAAATATATTTTTTAATTTGATATAAAATTTTAATCTTTCGTTTTTAGATCTTAAAAAAATATATAAATTTTAGTTTATATGATAATATCTTGTATGTATATATATATTTAGTTTCAAAATAAAATTAATAAAAATATAAAGTTATAAATTAAATTTTAAACTTATTTTTTATAAAAAAAAAACTTTTTATAATATTGTAAACATATTTAAAAAAATTATTCAAAAATAAATGTTAATTTATTTTTTGAATAAACAAATATTAATATATAAATATATTATGTTAATATTTTCTCCTTGATCAGTGTTTAAACCTTAACCTACTCACCTTCAACTCCTTTGATATTTTAATTGAAACTAATTCAACTATCTATCCTCTAAAATAAAATATATTTTAAATTCACAAATAAATTAAAGCTACAGTTAACATGGTAATTTTATAAGGAGTAAATTTTTTTAATATTTTTTAAACTAAAAAAGAAATGTTGACCTACTTACTTTTTTGAAGCAGTGTATTAATAAGTTAAAGCTAAAAAAGATTCTTATAGACATTTATTTACTAGAATATAGCCCTTGAGAAAAACTAATAAGTATGTTCTAGCAATTTCTATATAGAAAAAAGAAAAAAGTGTAGATAACTAAGTAAATAAATAAATAAATAAATAAATAAATAAATAAATAAATAAATAAATAAATAAAGAAGAGACTACATTGAGAAGTGTGTGTAAGAGGCTCTATGTTACAATATTGTATATAATATATAACTAACAAGTAACAATCACTCCCATTTGCACCTTCCATTTTCAATCACTGAAAATAATTTTTCAATCAAATGGGTATCCCTCACTTTCTTGTTATTCCATACCCAATCCCAGGACATGTGAATCCCCTTATGCAATTATCTAATCTTTTAGCCAAAAACAATTGCAAGATCACTTTTCTCAACACAGAATTCAGCCACAAAAGAACCAACAACAACAACAATATTTCTAAAGACAACCTCAAAAATGATCAACCAACAACAATAAACTTTGTCACACTCCCAGATGGTTTGGAACCTGAAGACAACAGAAGTGATCATAAGAAAGTTATTTTCTCAATGAAAAGAAACATGCCTAATTTGCTCCCTAAGCTTATAGAAGATGTTAATGATTTAGATGCTGAAAATAAAATATCTTGTATTGTTGTCACTTTTAATATGGGTTGGGCCTTGGAAGTTGGATTTAATTTGGGAATTAAAGGGGTTCTTCTTTGGACTGCTTCAGCTACTTCTTTGGCTTATTGTTATAGCATCCCTAAATTAATTGATGGTGGAATCATGGATTCAGCAGGTTAGAATTATTTGTTGTTCATTGTTTTTTTTTTTCCAAGTAGATTCACACAATGAGGAATCCTGGGCTTGAGCCCGAGCCCATGAATACCAGTTCTATCATCTCTAACACAAAATATATATTCTTCAAATTTAGAAATTGTTTATCTTCAAATATATTTATGTATGAGTGCAATCAATTATATTTGAGAATAGTTGAATATTTTAAAATCAATTTTATACATATAAAATTAATTTTAACTCTCTCAATTATATTCGAGAATAGATGAACATATTAAAATCAATTTTATATATACTTATAAAATTAATTTCAACTCCCTTAAAGTGGAATGAAAGATACACTAAGTTAATAAAATACAAACTTGTGTTGAAAATAGAAGTTGAAGTTAGGGAATCATTTAGACTAATTCAAAAAATTAAATCTCTTTGATTTGTTTATATATGGGTAAAGTTGGGAGTGTTTGATACAAATTGCTTCTACTATTTTTCTTTTCCATCTTAATTGCTTCCACTTATTTTGTTACCCAGAAGCATCAATTTTAGTTGTTTTGTTTGGCTGTGGAAAAAAAAAAAAGGTGAATAGAGCCATTTTTAGAAACTTGGGTAGCTTAAAGCATGTCTTCTTTAGTTTTTTTTACAAATTCTTGTACACCAAATTTAATAGTAAAATTACTAATTCGGAAAAATTAATATACTACAATAAACAGAAAGGTCAGGAAATTAATTGTAGTACAAAATTTAATGTATAAATTAATTACTAATTCATGATACTAACATATCAACACTAGTAATAATAATTTGATAAAATAATTAAATGTTATCAATATATTAATATTATGTCAGTGTCAATCGCCGAGAATCATCTTGCATTCGAAGTGTCAGTGCTACTTTTTAAGTTTCTCCAATCTTCTCATATATGAAAAGCTTTCATGATTTCCTTTGACCATTGCAGGAATTCCAACCAAAAGCCAAGAAATTCAACTCTCTTCAAATATGCCTAAGATAGACACTGCAAACTTTCCATGGAGAGCCCATGATAAGATCTTATTTGATCATATTGCACAAGAGATGCAAACCATGAAATTAGGACAATGGTGGCTTTGCAACACAACTTATAATCTTGAGCATGCAACATTTTCCATATCACCAAAGTTCCTCCCACTTGGCCCATTTATAGAAAATAATAGCAACAAAAGTTCATTTTGGCATGAAGACACAACTTGCATAGATTGGTTAGATAAACAAGCACCTCAATCCGTCATATATGTTTCCTTTGGTAGTTTGGCAATAATTGACCAAAATCAATTTAATGAACTAGCTTTAGGACTTGATCTCCTTAACAAGCCTTTTCTTTGGATCGTTCGTCCGAATAATGACAACATAGTAAACTATGAATACCCTGATGAGTTTCTTGGAACTCAAGGAAAGATTGTTGGTTGGGCGTCACAAAAGAAGATATTGAACCACTATGCTATATCTTGTTTCATTAGTCATTGTGGTTGGAATTCTACCATTGAAGGTGTATATTGTGGTGTACCTTTTTTGTGTTGGCCATTTGCCGGTGATCAATTTATTAACAAGTCATATATTTGTGATGTGTGGAAGGTTGGACTTGAATTAGTTAAAGATGAAAATGGATTTATATCAAAGGAAGAGATATGGAAGAAGGTGGAACAATTGCTTGGAGATGAAGACATAAAAGATAGGTCATTGAAACTAAAGGAATTTACATTGGATAACATAGTAGATGATGGTCACTCTTCAAAGAATCTCTTAAACTTCATCAATTGGGCCAAGTAACAATAATTTAATGATTGTTTCATAGTTGTTGTATTATGGTTTTTTTCTTTCAAAAATAAAATCAAACATACGATAAGTTAATGACATAATAAAAAAAACTTGTACGTTCAACAAATTTTAAGTTAATTAGAGAATCACTTTGACTAATTCCACAAATTAATTCTACCTGATGTGTTATTATACATAGATGGGTAATGTTTGGAGTGTTTCATACAAATTAATTACTTCTACTATTTTTTTTTCAATTTTATTGCTTATAATTATTTTGTTACCCGCCAGATGTATCAATTTATTTATTTATTTTAATTTGGCAATTTTCTTTTTTCTTCAAAAACAAGTGTAGTTTCCCTTTTAGTATGTAGGGTAGCTTAGGAGGAAGCTACTTTTGATATTCATACTTACCAAAGTGTACTTTACCAATTCCTTGATTTATTATGACATACAATTAAAACATATTCATCGGTATAAACTAAAATGGCGAGTTATATTCTGCACAAGTGTTATCATTGGTATATTGTGCATAGCATTTTTATACTATTAAATTAAAAAGATTCACCAAATTTTACGGTAGACTCTCAACACCAAATCTTTTATCCATTAACTATCATTATCTCAAAAAGTATAAGTATATCCTTAAAAGTGCTTATCTATAGGAAGTTGTTTCATGAGAATAAAATATTTATTGGAAAATAAAATTCAAATTAATAGAAGACATTTAATAATATTCATAAAATTTAATTTAACTATCAAATGTTAATATTATTAAATCATATATTATGTTTTAAATTTAAATTTAAAACATCGTAATAGTGTGAATTTTTTATTATTTTATATAGACAAAAAAAAAATGTATGGCAAACATCTCTATTATCCTATTATGAAATTAAAATTAATAAAATTTTATATAAAATTAATATTATATCAACAAATATTAAATTGATTGAATTATTATCATTTAAAAAATAAATATTACATTGAAAAAATAATTTGTTATTTTTAAATATTTAAAAGAATAAAATTGAAAAAAAAACTCAATAACCTAACTAAATATTGATATAAGCTTTAGAGAAGTTTTTTTCTAGGAAGCTCAATAAATTTTCCCTAAACCTCAATATTTTCCTTAATCATGACTGCCGACACTTTACATTATTGGCAGATAATTGCAAAAGATCCTTTGATTACATCATGACTGCTGACACCTTTTTAACCGATCTCAAAATTTGATAAGAATTGTGTTTAAGTGCATTCATAAACAAATTATATACACTCATGTGGTGAAGAATTTATCATCGTTGAGAGCGAACGCTTTACTGTTCAAATTTAATACCTTAATTTTTTTTAATTTAATTGCAGTTTTAGTTCTTTTATTTTAGTTAAATTGTTAAAGTAGTACTCCAATTTTGTTTTTCTCTAGTTTTTATCTTTCAAACATAATTTTGATAAAAAAATTTAATGAAATTTCATTTTTTAAAGTCGTATTACACTATTTATGATCATAAATTTCAGGTACAATTATTGCAAATGAGATCTTGAGGCATTGTGAGACTTAAACAAATGCAAAAAACATGAAATTTCATCAAGTTTTGGATCAAAATTCTGATTGGAGACCAAAATTGGGAAGAAACAAAATGGGAGGACTACTTTCGCGATTCAGCAAAAATAGGGGGACCAAAACTGCAATTAAATCATTTTTTTTACAAACAAATCAAAATATACATTTTATAAATTGTTTGATTCACAACTTGTTATTGTGGTGTGAATTATATATATAGTCAAACACACCTAAGTTTCAAATTAAATTATGAGAATATATATTCACTACAAGAAAAACTCTGTATAGCTACGGAAAATTACCCACGGATCTCAGTTTGTAGGTAAATTATTTAATACTCACGGAAAATCCACGGAAATGTCGTGGGTAATGTTGTTATTAAATAAATTAATTTTGTGGATTGTATTCCACGGTTAATCCGTCGGTGCAATTAAAAAATTTCGTAGGTAAAGTTAAAAAAAAATGCAAATTGCCAAAAAAAATTTCGTATTTTGTTGACCAAGGATTATTCGTAGGTAAATGATGAGAATAATGTTAAGTTGTTGATGGATTGTCCGTAGATAAAGAAAAAATCATGCTTCTTCTAAGCACAATTTTCAGATTAGGAATATCTTCAATACCAAAGGATCAATGCGTCTTTCTGATATGTTGATGCAAGCGAGAAAGAAGCGTAAGTGTCCAACTTGGATGGGAGAAACTGTTTGGAATGATCTTGAGAAGATATGGATGGATCCGTCATTTAAGGAGATATCAAATCGAGCTAAGAAAAACTGTGCTTCTTCTAAAGGAGGAGCTCTCCATACTGGTGGATCTATATCCATTGCTGAACATACCATTCGGATGGTACACTTTCTATATCCTTGATGAAATAACATTTTTGTGATATAAACTAATGCCATGGAGATTCCATGGAGATATTGGATCCATTGCTTATCTTTTGTGGAATTATTTGCATGATAAGTACATGATATTTATTTGCTATTTTATTGTTTTGTTGTGTTGTTGTTTCAAAATGCATAGAGCTATTCTGCTGAAATATTTTGTTGTTTTCCTTTGTTGCTGAAATGTGCCTCTCATTTTATTCACGGTTATGTTGTTTTTATTTTTTGTAAGGCTGAAGAGTTAGGTAGAGACCCCACATTGGATGAGGTCTTTTTAAAAACTCACACTAAGAAGAAGGACAGCTCTTGGGTTGATGAAAGAGCAAAAAAAAATGTGTAAGAAATATTAAATCATTCATTCTTTCATTTGTATTTCTTGTAAAAATAATTTGATTATGTTAAATTATTTTCTATTTAATATTGTATGAAACATTTTAAGGTAAGTTGCAACAAGCTTCCAAAAATGGGGGAAGCATCTAGTAGTTGTAGCCAAGTGGTTAATGCGGAAGCTCGCTTAGACATATGGGTCCAATCTGTTGGGGGGAAGAATAAAGGGAGGATCTATGGTGCTGGAGACAGATCCTAGCTTTATAGACCAAGTGCCGCAAGTCTAGTCCCAGATTCTCGTCCATCTAGAGGTTGCGCCAATGTCTTGTCTCAACACTCTAACGAGATAGCTGCATAGATAGCAGCATTTGAGGAGCAAGCAAAAGCGGAAGAACACGAGGCATGAGAGGCGCGAGAGGAACTAAAGAAAGCATAGCAACGTCGACAAGAGGATGAGTAGTGCACTATAGAGCTCCAGATACAACTAGCAACATTGGCAAAAAGTGTTGCTTCCATACAGGCCGAGTCATCCCGTCGTCGACGTCATCCAGATTATGACGAGGACGAGTCTAACGATGATGACGGCGATGAATAGTACTGGCTTCAGTGTCATTTTCATATAGTAGTTATGACTACATATTTTGTTTAGACTTGTGTAGGCATTATCTATATATTCTTACGATAATGTTGTTATGTGTATTTTGAAACATTTGCTAGTGACAATGTGCTTACTTTGAGAATTATGGTAGTGTAAGTTGTCCTTATTTTAAAACTTGTGGCAGTCAGGATCTGTATTTTAAAAACACTGTTTATATAAAATTTTACTTTGTTTTGACAATAATGTTTTAATATGCTTACAATTTAATTTAGACATATATTAAAAAAATACAGCAAATTGTAAAAAAAACAAAAAATAGATTTAAATAATTTTTTCATTACCCACGGACATGTCACGAATAAAATTATAAATATCAAATCTAAAACAATATAATTTGTCACAGATAGTCTGTCGGTAATGTTAATTGCGACATGCCCGTCGGTAATTACCTACGACATTATCCATAGAACATTTATGACTACGTTACCCACGGAGTCTCAGTAAATTATACTACCCACGGACAATCCTTAAGTAAGTCTATCCTATTGCTTTTCCGTAGGTAAATATATTCCAGCGAGTGATTTAGTTACGAACCCGTGTCCGTGGGTAATCCCTAGGTAATTTTTAGTTACCTACGGACATGTCGTGGGTAAAGACAAAATAAGCCGTAGGTATATCCAATTTTTCTTATAGTGATTGTTCGTTTAAATAGATTTGATCTAATAGTTCATATTAATTCAGTTATATGCCCATGTAAGCTAATTGTCTTGTCGTGGTTTTTCGCGTATGACCCGATCCACTCTTTAGAATCCTAATTGATGTTTGTGTTTGTATCTCTATTTTAATAAAATTTGATTTTTTTTTAAGTGAGAAATTAGTAAAAAAAAATCAATTGCTATTGTGACTGATCATATATTTGTAGATTATATTGATCATTGATTTTAATCAACAATAATTGATATTATCTATTTTATTGTCTAAAGTAAACTCTTCAAAGAATAATTTATTGCTGACATGTTTTTTACTTCATTGTTGTTTTACTCTTAGATCTTATTTTTGTTCTTCAAATATTTTTATTCTTTTATTATTAAAGGATACAACAATGCATATTTCGATATTTTTGCTTAAAGCTAAAGCTACTTTTTGCTTGTTAGTTTTTGCTTAACATAATAATTAACTTAAGAGAGAGTTTGATTTAGCCACAGTAAATGTCTTGATATTTGAAGTCTCCTCACACACTTCCACTGCTAATTAAAAAGAAAATTAGCTGTGATATATAAAAGCGAAATATAGAAACTTAAAAAAATGTAGAGATGGTTACCGAGAAGTCTTGATAATAAAGATTAAATAGAAGATGATATTAGGGATCTATCGAAGCTCATAGACGAGAAGATATAGAAGATTTTAGTGCTTAGGTGTGTATTAAAATGCAGCTGACTATTAGACATGGTTCATCTCATGTCCAACTAACAAGAATTGTTTAATTTTTTTCTCAATTTGTTGTGTTGTTCATAATGTTAGGGATTAAGTTATGGAGAGATAATAGAAAGTGTGAGACGGAAACCTATGGAAAAGTTAGGGTTTTATGGTTGTTCGATAATCGAAAATGACAAACCAAGATATCCAAATACAAGGGAGGGAGAGAATTCATGGATTGTCTCGAGATATCGGCGTTAGAGAGAGTTTTTACTGAATTCCATGGGTAACGGTAGAGGCGATAGTAGAGTTGCACAGAGTTGATTTTTTTTAAAACCAAACCATATCCATTTTAAAATCAATATATGGATTTGGATTTATAACCAAATCCATTATTTGGTTTAAAACCGGTTATAAAATCAATTATAAAATTGGTAATGGTTAAATAACCGGTTTATAATTAAGTAACCGGTTTTGAAAATTTTAATATTAAAATCGAATTTTTTTTCAAAATCAGTTAAAGTTTGATTATTTTTTAAAATCATTTATTCATAGTTTAAAAATCGGTTATTTAAAAAAATCGATTTTTTCGATAAATTTGTCTCATCAAATTTTTTGAGTTTTTATTTATTTTATCTTTTCCGATATTTTTTCGAAAAAAATAAATTTCAAATTTTTTTCAAAAAATAAAATCTCAAAATTAACGAAATATTGGTAGTGGATAAAAAACAAATCCAAATATAAAACATAAGTGGTTATCCAACCGAATTATAACCATATATTTTTAACCAGATTTTTAAAATGGATTTGGGCCTTATAACCGGATTTTTTGCACAGCCCTAAGCGAAAGGCGCAAAGACGACGTGACAAGCAGTCGTGACTATCGTAACATGTTGCGCAAGTTTCATAATCCAAACACGATAACAGGACACCATTTTGATCTGGTGTTATATTTTACACATAAGCATGGTGGTTGATGAGGATCTAATAAAATGAGCTAATTAGCAGGAAAAACAAAGAATATTTCAAGTCAAGATTTTATAATAGTTTTATTTGTGTTTAATTTAAATTGTAATAATTTTAGTTTAGTGTAATCTCAATATGGGTCTAGAAAATTAATTTGGCTTATTTTAGGAATAAGATAAATACTTCTTTAAATACCTTGTAAGAGTCTCACTTTGAATAACTTTGAAATGAATTAGAATTTCTATAATGAGAATTGTGAGTGACATGTGTCTACTCTTTGAGTTCTTGGATTAGAACTTACTTGAATTTTATCAATGAATTCCTTACCATTGTGGCTATTCCACATTGACTTATCAATCATCCTTAAATTAGAAACAATATTAGTAATTCACCCAACTAATAAACTTTTAGAGGTTGTTTGATGACTGACCACCTTCTATCGTATTGTTGATAGTCATTTCCTTCATTTTCAAACACATTTCTTTTATGTCATCATCATCAAGTACTTGCTCCACCTTCCTCTTTATCTCTTTCTTTGACATAAATCCATTTTCATCTTTTTCTAATGCAAGTCCATTCTTCCACACATCACATATATATGATTTATTAAGAAATTGGTCAGTTAAAAACGGCCAACAAATAAATGGTACACCAGCATGTACACCTTCAATGGTAGAATTCCAACCACAATGACTAATGAAACAAGCAATAGAAGGATGGTTCAATATCTTCTTTTGCGGCGCCCAACCAACGATCTTTCCTTGAGTTCCAAGAAACTCATCAGGGTATTCATAGCTTACTATGTTGTCATTATTAGGACGAACGATCCAAAGAAAAGGCTTGTTAAGGAGATCAAGTCCTAAAGCTAGTTCATTAAATTGGTTTTGGTCAAGTACTGCCAAACTACCAAAGGAAACATATATGACAGATCGAGGTGCCTGTTTATCTAACCAATCTATGCAAGTTGTATCTTCTTTCCAAAATGAACTTTTGTTATTGTTGTTATTTTCAATTAATGGGCCAATTGGTAGGAATTTAGATGATATGGAAAATGCTCCAGGCTCAAGATTATAAGAAGTGTTGCAAAGCCACCACTCTCCTAAATTTATAGTTTGAATCTCTTGTACAATATGATCAAATAAGATCTTATCTGTGCCATGCCATGGTAAGTTTGTTGTGTCCATCATTGGTGTATTGGGGGAGATTTGAATTTCTTGTTGTTTGGTTGGATTTCCTGCAATTCCAGAAGTAAATCATGATAGCCTCAATGTTAATATCTACTAGAGCTAGTGATTAACTTTGTAACCATTTTATTTGTGTGAAATATTTAATGACTTTACTATCTTTTAATCTCTGTCTGAAAATTTGACTGACTACTTATAGCAAAGTCTTCAATCTCATTTGCGTTTTTCTATTGTCAAGCTATACAAGTCTTATATTTGTTTAAGAAATCTCAGTCTAGTTCTACTTGGATTATTCTAATGTTGGTAGAGTTGAACACAACGTGTTGTTCTGGTATGTTTTAATTTAATTAATAAAAAAATTAGTTTAAAAAAAATATTAAATGTATATACATAAATATTTATATTTTGTGTTATATAACATTATTTTAATACTATATATCATGTTAATTAGTTTTATAATATCAAATGTTTTTTAACACTAGTAATTAATTTAAAAAAAAAACAATAGTAACTAAAAATATTTTTGTTACATTTAAATAAACTCAGTATTGTATAAGTATCTCCATAAATTTTGTCGCAAAATAGTATATTCATGCATTTTTTCAATAAGTTAGCCTAGAATAGAGTAAAAAAAGTAGTTCGTAAATTAAAAAAAAATTATCCGTAAGTACAACTTAATTTATTGCTACAAAGACTCTAACCACTAAGTTATTTAAAAGGAAAAACAAAAAATTGGCACAATGAACATCACATAAATAATGAATAAGAAATTAACTAGTTTCATGCATATGGTATTATATTCCAAATCTCTAATTGTGAAATTTGAGGTAATTATAATTTAAGAAAAATATTAGTAAATAATAACAATAAAAAACTTAAGTGTGTTTTCTTAAGTGTGATTCGTATAGTTCTATCATAAAACACACACACGTTTTGTGGTTATACCAAATTTTGAAAAAAACAATGAATTTGATAAAATTATGATTGATTAAGCTAAGAGCCATACGAAAAGTGCATAAAAAAATACACATAAATTTTGTCTAATAATAATTACCTTCAGAATCAATAATTCCATCCTCGATCAATTTAGGTATGTAAACAACACATGCCAAAGAAGTTGCAGACGCTGGAAATAGTAAAGCCCCTTTGATGCCCAATTTATGGCCCACTTCCAAGGCCCAACCCATACTAAATGTAACAACAATACAATTTATCTTATTATTATTATTATCAACTTCCAAAGTATTAATATCTTCTATAAGATTTGGAAGTTTATTTGGCATAGTACTTTTAATTGATAACATAACTTCCTTTAAATCACTTCTATCATTTTCAGATTCTAATCCATCTGAGAGTGTCACCACTTTTATCTTGTCGTTTTGACAATGATCGATGTTCGATCGTTTATGGTTAAATTCAGTATGTAGAAAAGTGACCTTACAACCATATTTAGTTAAAACTTGAGAGAATTGCGTTAGAGGATTCACATGTCTTTGAACTGGAAATGGTATCGCAAGAAAATGAGGCAAAATGCCCATTTGTTGAATTGCAAGATAAAAAAATTATATTATGATGAGAATTGAAGTTATTTTTAGTACTAAAAGAAGGGTTTGGGTGAAAATTAATTTTGTACTAGGTATGCATTTTATAGTGGTTTGACAATATAAAAAACTACGTATAAATCATAGTCATGGTTGATGGATTTGAAAATGTGTCCGTGACTTTTTTAAAGGTAACTTGGATTTGTAGCATGCCATACTCTAATATTTTATTTTGATTTTGGTTGCGTCTTCAATTTTGTTTTGAAGTTTTGGATTATAAAACATAAGTAAATGAAAAACTATTCCACCATCCTGTTCCAATCAAGTCATGGGACTATTTGGCTGTGGAGAAACAATATTATTTTTATGTGATCAACTTTGGCCTATTAAATCGTGAAAAGTTTTGCTTATTTAATTCTGAAGTGGTTATTAAAACATAAATATTTGTATTTAAAATTATAAATCAAAGATTTTATCAAACTAAATTAGAGACAAAGTAAAAATATTAATAAATTATCAGTTAAATTGTATCCATAGTCCTTTAACTTAATTTCAATTAGCGTTTTAGTAGTTCTTTATCTTTATTTTTATTTTTTTTTTCGATTTGGTCATTCAATTTAATTTTAAGTAATAATTTGATCTTTTATATTTTAAAATATCAACAATGATATCCTTTTTTTTAAAAAAAAATTTTAAAAATTCATCCAAAATTTCAAACAAGACACATAAAAGTTAATTCTCATCCTCAATATAATGCAAATTTCATTAAATTAATAACTAAATCTTTAAATAAACTCATATTTTCATCTATAACAACATCAAATAAAAAATGAAAATATGAGTTTATTTGAAGATTTGAATTACAAATTTGATGAAATTTATATTATATTGAAGAATATAATTAATTTTATAGATTTTATTTCAAAATTTTGATGATTTCTTTTTTTTTGAATTTTAGTAGTAAAAATGATAACATTATTGAAATTTTAAAACATAATAGATCAAATTTTCATTCAAAATTAAAATAAATAACCAAATTGAGAAGAAAAAAATAAATGACTAAAACGTTAATGAAAATTAAGTTAAAAGACTCATGTGGTATTTAGCCTATATGATATTAATAAGTCAAGTTCAAAGGTAAAGATGACATACTAAAATTTGAATGAAATCAGAGCAAGTTTCTTGCACAACTATACACCACCAGAACCAATTTTCCTTCTTTCTCTCATCGTGGTTGCCAAAGACCGTAAATATTGTAGTTCCCTATCGAACTATTTAGAATTCAATGTTCATTTTGTTTTTTCGTAACATATATAGTAGTTATTAATTGGGGACTTATGCATCCTTCTTCTTTCTTTCTTGTTAATCTATATAATAACCAGCTAGAGATTTATACAGCTTTTTTCACTAACTAATATTTGGAAGGTTAACTAATCTAAAATATCTTTATTGTTTTTATTTTTTTAGAAATAATTAAATCATGTCATTATTACAAGTATTTTTTTCAAATACTTCACAAGGAATTCTTTTTTTTGAAAATGATTTTCACACAATTTAGCAAAATATTTAGTTAAATTAAAAAAAAAATCATGATATACACATATATATACTTTTCAAAAATAATAATTGAATAAAGAATAAAATAATAACAACCACATTATAAATTATTAAAAAAATAAAAAATAAAATTATATTTAACACACTACTAATAATAGAAAAAAATGCGAGTCTTACAAATGACAGATCATGTGTCAACACATATATGGTCTCAAATAATGTGAATTCTATTGTAGTAGTATTAGAGTCCCATATATATATATATATATATATATATATATATATATATATATATATATATATATATTTAAACAGTTTTATCTTTTAAGCAAACTTTTTAAATTTGTTTGGATCCTTCATGGTTAGTATATCTTCTTCTAGAAGATTTTAAAAATTTGATATCTTTTTAAAATAGCAAGTTGACTTGAAGTAGCAATTCTTGGAACAATATGAACACTTTGTTGTTGGTCTTGGAGAAGGTTTGAAAATATGAGTTTTAAACGTCTTTGAAATTGATTTTGATAAAATGACATAGCGTTCTCCATTTTTCAAACTTTTTGGAGAAAGTTGTCTTTTTGTTCTACAGCGTTCTCTTTTTTAAAAGTTACCTAGAGAACGTTCTCCCTTTTTCAAGTTTCCTAGAGAAAGTTCTATTTTTGTTTCAGAACATTCTTCTTTTCTAAAGATCATTTGGTTCTTGATTTTTTCATCTTTTTTCTTTAAATAGCATGCAAATTCATAGGTCCAAATTTAGGGGTTTTTTTTTAGTGCCCTGTTTTTAAAAAAATAATATGTAACTGCCCCCCTTTTGAAATAAATCTACCAAAATATCCTCTTTTTTTTTTCAAATTTTTTCATCCTTACAAGTCGCCATTTGGAATGGCGACTTGTAAGGGTGAAAAAATTTGAAAAAAAAAGGGGGTAATTTGGTAGATTTATTTCAAAAGGAGGTATTTATGTATTATTTTTTGAAAAGCAGGGCATTCAAATAAAAAAACCCCCAAATTTACTTTAATATGAACACTTGATTTTGCATTTATCCTCTTTTCTTTTAGGAACAAACAAGTTTTCAATCATTTTTATTTTTTGAGTTTTATCAAAACCAAAATTGGAGTTTTCAAATATTCCTATTTGAGATCCCATGATTTTTTGAAAGATTTCAGTAGCTCTAATGAAATTTGACTAGTCATTTTTAAGAAGCTCAATTTCCATTTTAAGAAGTATGTTCTCCTTTTGCGTTGTAGAACATTCTTGACTTTCAACTTTAAAATTTTTTAGCAGCAACTCTTTCAGATTTGAATAATCTTTCTAAATTCATCATTCATAGCTTGAGTTTTCTCTTTCTCTTCTTTTTCTTTGTAAAATTGTTCTTTTAAAGAACTAAATTTTTGAACAAGAAAATTTGAATCATTTAGCAAATTACCAAATTTATTTTTCATATGTTCACGTAAAGTGCAGTCTTCATAAATGGTTACCTCACTATTTTCTAAGTTTTCAATTAAGCACATGTTGGCTTTTGATATTAATTCTTCTTCCTGAATCTTTTCCTCTAACTCTTGTTAGGTGCTCAGCTTTAGAGGGAGTGTTCTAATGTCATTTGAAGTAGCAATGTCAATTTACAAAAAATGGGAGTTTGGATTATAAATTCACCTATTTAAAATTTCTTGTTAAAAACTTAAGAAAATAACTCAAGATTGATTTTGGTTGTGAAAACAGAAAATGAATAACGTTATTGGTTAGTTAAAATATCACTTGAAACTCTTATTTTTATTTGAGCTTGGAGATCCTTTTATTGTCTTTAGGAAGGTTGATGGCAACTCATTTGATCGTTGGAAAGGGTCCAGCTGTCATGTGTGATATTTGTGAATAAATAGTTAGATTTCAAACCAAGAATGTTATTGACTGCACATTCTTCGTTTTTTCTGCTTTCTATAGAACTTCCAGATATGATGCTTTCTTTGGACAATGTTTGAAGGTTGTTTGATCAAGAGTATAGATGTCTCAAAGTTATGTTGAAGTTTTAGTTTCAAGAACGTTCTCGATTCATAACTCAAAAGCTAGAGAATGATCGTTCTTGAACATGGAGAATGATCTTGTCATTTTTGCTTTGAGTCATGCCTTTTAGCCTTTGATCTTTTGGAGTGTTTATTTTGTAATGTGTATCGCGGCCTAAAATTTCGATTGTTTCTCGAATTTAATGGAGTCGCCACCAAAATTTATTTTAAAAATAGGAAAAATATTGGGAAACTCTTAAAAATAGAAAAAAAAAATGGTCTTTGAAACCAAATTTTGAGTTTGGGAGTCGATTATGCATAGAGAATATATTAGCACCCTATGACATCCGTTAAAAAACGGTTACCTATAATTAATTGTGCAAGATTAATATTAACTTAAGTATATTTATTTTTCCTTATAATTAAATATGAATAACAATTATTATTATTTTTAAAAAAAATATGATTTTGAAATAAATGTGTGCTTAAGAAATAAAAGACGAAAATAAAATAAAATTTATTAATGCACTTGACAAGAATGCGATTTTGCTCCTACGTATCTCCTAGTGTGATGGAGAAATCAAAGTTACGTAGTTCTTAGTTAAAAAATACATATGTGTTGAGTGTGATTTAAAGAAAATTTGTTTTGTGATATAAAAAAAGAATTGACAAAAAAAGAAAAATAAAGAGATTGATTTGAATAAATATATTAAAATATGAGTTTTAGAACGATCAAGCTGTACAACTTGTGTCTCAAGATCCAATAAGTAAAGAAGATGTCACATCTAATTTAATCCTCTTAAAAAAATATTTTATTATTATTGAGTTTCAAAATCACCAAGTACTAAAAAAGAGTCACATCTAAATAAATCAAATTTAAAAAGTTAAATTCATATTTATTTATTTATAAAAATAAGTTTTTACAACTACCAAGTTGTATAAAATGGTTATGCTACTCATGGATTAAAAGATATTATCTTTAGTTAACCTCGAATAATTTTTATTTACTAATTTACTTATGAATTTTAATTTATTAATTTATCTATGAAGATAAGCTTTAGAACCCTCAAGTTGTCGCAACTTATATCCTAATAACTCAAAGATAAAAAATAAAATAAAAAATCACATCTAAATAAATAAATTTAAGTCCTTTTTATATTAATTTATTTAAAAAAAGAAATAAGAAAAGAATAAAAAAAAGTTTTAGAATTATCGAGTCATACCACTTGTGTCTTAACAACTCACAACTCAAAGATTAAAAAGATATCACATCAAAATAATCTTTAATGCAATATTTATTTATATTTTTATGAATTTTGATTTTTTATTATGAAATAAATTAATTTTCAAATCATAAAACGAAAAGAAGCTAAATGGGCTAAGTGTTAAATAAATGGATTGGTTCGATTTTGGTGTGTTTTAGGCCCAAATGATAAGAGGCACACACAAATTAAGTTATAGAAACTCTAAATTAAACCTGAAATGAGAGTGGCGACCATGTTGGTTCCCAGAAGAAAAAGGTGAATGGCATTGGAGAGAAAGAAGGAATCGCTAATAATAGTATTGGAGATAAAGAAAAGCACATAAATAAGGAGAAAGAGACAGAAAGATATCGAGATAAGGCCGCCAAAAGGAGAAGAGAACCAGTCGCTCCAAAAGGCACCGCTTCCAACGACGATGGTGACAATATGAAGGTTTGAGTTTTTTCCTTTTGTCTAATCTTTCCGTTTTTATACACAAATGGAATATTTGTTAAGTGTAATGTTTGCTCTTCTCATGAGTATTAGTATATTTTTCTATTCATCGTCTTATATTTCGAAATATTCAAACTGAAAACCCTTTTTTTCTTGACCTCGCCTATAACCCTATTTTTTCTGCCCTTTTATCAAATTTAAAGAAGATGTATTTATAGAGTATTTTATATGTTTAGTTGCTTTCTTGTTTTGTGCCTCTGTTTCCAGTTCCTAGTTTGATGTTTAAATTCTTTGCCCATCATCTACATTTTTCTGCATCTTTGATGTCTTCATAATTTTAGATTATTTTGTTTTTATCTAATGATTTGTTGAGCTTTTATTTTTCCTTTAGTTTCTTTTTTTTTTTAAACTCAAAATTTTGTCATTTAGTTTTTATCATGTGTGAAAGGCTGACTAGTAAAAAAATGTTTTTTTGTTTCTCCAATTAGTTACAAAGCAAAGGCTAGTGCCTCAACCATGACATTGTATCAAGAACAGAAAGGCACCAATAAGGACAACAACAAAACAGAGCCAAAGCAAGCTGGCTTAATTTGGTTCAAATTTGATTGTAATTGTAAATTAAAATTGTAATTTGATTTGATTTTAAAATTGTAATTAGATTTGAAATTGTAAATTTATGAGACATAATAAAATTATTTATTGTAATTATTTTTATTTCCTTTTTTAAATAGATATTTTCTGTTTTTGATTTATTTTCCTTTTTGATTTATTTTTAACAAAAATGGACAAAATTGGGGTACTATAGTTGCCCCTATTTAATTATATTTTACTTAAAAAATATAAAAATATGAATAACAATGGTATTCGTTTTCATGTTATTAGGTAAAAGATAAGTAAATATAAGGACCTAAAATTTGCCCAATAACAAACACATGTATTAAAGTGTCGTTGAAATATTAAAGTGGGAAGGATGTAAACAAAAATTGAGATGTGCAAAATGATCGTCTTCAGATTAATTACCGATGCATAGATCAACAGAAATAAAAATGATTGTCTTCGGATTGGTTACGGATGTGTAGATCGACATAAATGAAGGTGATCGTCTTCGGATTGGTTACCAATGCGTGGATCTATAGAAATGAAGAATGATCGTCTTCGGATTGGTTACCAATGCGTAGATCTATAGAAAAAATGATCGTATTCGGATTGGTTACCAATGCATAGATCTATAGAAATGAAAGTGATCGTCTTCTGATTGGTTAGAAATTAAAAATGACCATATTCGGATTGGTTATCGATGCATAGATCTATAGAAAAAAATGATCGTCTTCGAATTGGTTACCGATGCATAGATCTATAGAAAAAAATGATCGTCTTCGAATTGGTTACCGATGCATAGATCTATAGAAATGAAAGTGATTGAATTGGTTACTGATCCGTAGATCGTAATTGATTCAATTAGTTACAAAGCAAAGGCTAGTGCCTCAACCATGACACTGCATCACGAATAGAAAGGCAGCAATAAGGACAACAACAAAATAGAGCCAAAGTAGGTTGCTTAATTTGGTTTAAATTTGATTGTAATGGTAAATTAAAATTGTAATTTGATTTGATTTTAGAATTGTAATTAGATTTGAAATTGTAAATTTATGAGACATAATGAAATTATTTATTGTAATTATCTTTATTTCCTTTTTTAAAAACATATTTTCTTTTTTTGATTTATTTTCTTTTTTGATTTATTTTTAACAAAAATGGACAAACATGGGGTACTACAATGTGAGCTCTGTATATTCCTTGTCAAATACTGGAAATGCACTTGTAAATTGTAGGAACTTTCTTCTCATTAAAGGATGATTAAGGCATTCTTGTGTAATGGAGATGTGGAGAACATTCTTGGTTTTCCAATCTTCTATCAAGAACCTTCTTCGTTTTGTTTGTACAGTTGTTGCGTGCAAAACTTTTTTGTCATGGTTGTACTTGTTTCTTTATCAATCTAGAGATTGATCTTACTTGTTAGTTCTTAATAGCTTAGCTTTTTCCTTTGTTAATCTTTTGGTGTAGATCTTTCTAGTATGATATTTGTGTACCTACTTTTGGTACCTTCATAATAGGGATGGGTTCACTACAACATTTTGGTCCTACGGCAACGCCTAATTTTTTATGGCAAAAAAAGCGTTATCGTAGGATATAATAGAGAACGGTTTTCATATTTCGTTCTAATAGAACAATAAATTTTATAATTTATACGGAAACGGTTCAAAATTGTTCTGGTAGTTTAGTTTTTAATAAAACCGTTCTCTTATCCAAACTAAAAATTTTCCCCAAACATTTTATTTTGCCTCGCACTCGCGTTTCTTTACAGCAAAATCCTTTTTTCTCTCTCTCACACTTTATTCCTCTCTATTCTCTCTTCTCATCAAACAATACTATTCCTCTATACTCTCTCGCTAACTTTGTTCCTCTTCTCTCTCTCGCGTGCGCAAAACACTAACCCTTTCTTCTCTCCCTCGCTTGACTATTCTTGTTTCTGAATGAAAAAGGGGGAAAACAAGTGTTGGTGAAAGAATCTTGTGAATGAACATCGATTAGGGTTTTCTCGTTACTTGTGAGATTTCTCCCTTTTTCTCGCAACTCGGCAGCATTGATTACGGTTCGTTCAACCTCTACATCGATAAGGGTTTTCCCGTAACTCTGCACCGTCGATTACGATTCGCTCAACCTTTGTGAAACTTGCAAAACTTCTACCTCTTCGTGACTTGGTGATTTTTGGTATGTATTTTCATCATTTCTCTATTATTGCCCAACCTCTATCGATTTCTGGTTAGGATTACGATTTGTGAAATGATTTCTAATTACGATTTCTAATTTCTAAAATGGTTGAATTGATTCTGTATGGTTTACTTTAAAAATTCAATTTGATTCTAGGTGACACAAAATTATGAATGGTTTAGGAAGTATGACTGACTAAAAGTATGAAACTTGGTTGCAATCTTGTGCATATTATACCAAAATCCTGAATTCCTTTCATTACTTTTTTTGTTTGCTGCTGCATTTATTTATGTATTTCCTATTTTGTAGGTTTTGTTGACAACAAATGCTTATGGAAGGTAGTAGCCCACATGGGAAAAGAAGGAGATGTGACTCCTTTTACAAATGTTACTATAAGTAGCATTCGTTCATCAAATTTTATTTGTTTTAATAGCAAACACTTGTTAGAAGTTGAAAAACTGATTGCATAAGTAAGCTACTTTTTCAGCTGCTCCTATTTGATTTTGTAAGTTGTTAATACCTTTCTCCCTAAAGTTGTACATATAAATAATCATCAGCCCAAAACTTAACAATTTGCCATTCAGTATTCAAGTATGAACCTAAATGTTATTTACTTGAGAGTTCACTTGGAAAGTCTCTGCGTATAACTTTTATCTTTTCTTCTACTTACCTATTTAGAAAATATCATGGTAGAATTCTTGCTTTATGGATTAAGTTCAAGACACCATATATCTCAATGTAAAATGGTCATACAGGGAGGCGTCTCAGTGCAATGATTTTCCTTGGTCCTACTTACTACAAAAGTCCACATTAAGAAAATTATTGGTTGTCGAATAACCATTTTGGCGTTCATGTACATGTAGATTGACAGTCATGCAAAGCGATTGTTCCTTGTTGGTTGTCGAAGACAGATGATGTGGAGAAATTATTGAAGGTTTGTTTTTCATGAAAATGCTTTTGGGTTTTCATGTCTTGTTGACAAGATTGGAAGTAAGTCTTGCATTTCTGATATGTTTTTTTCTTCTCTCGGGTTTTCATAGATGTATTTCTTGAAGTAGTTGACAACTGAAGGTTGTCAATTGTTTTATATCACCTACGGTACTTTCTACATTATGATCCTTAAATTGTAACTTAGCCATTGGTTTGTGATCTGCATCTTATAATGGTGAATGTTTTGCAGAACTTTGGGCGAGAGTAACAGCTTGGCCTCATTGTTTGTCTTGTTGTTCTCATCATTAGTTTCAAGGAAAGCCAGTTGATTCCTCAATATTGATGATGCTTGAGCAGAGGGGAATTAGCAATGGTGATCAAGTGCTGTTTCTGGAGTTGGTGAGTTACAATTATAGGCTAATATTAATGCAGAAGCAGTGTTGGGCATTATGAACTGAAATATTCATTGTATTTGTATATTTGTGTGTGTATATACATTGTTTGATTTTGCTTTGTATTTTTCATTTTGAGATGCTTTTTTTCTATTCTCAGTGTGATATCGCCAATTTTGTATGCTTTTATTTGGTTGAATGTTCTATTTTGATTGGTCTGTAAACTCTTCTCTTTATTCTAAAAAAAACTTTAATGTTCTTATTCAAAATATGTGATGGTGCTTCATCCTGAATATGTATCAGTAATGGACGCCAATGTAGAATCTCGAGCTCGTGGATTACAAAAGCTTCTTGCGGAAAAAAAATCCGGTATGCGCATGCTTACTTTATTTGAATCAGTACTGTTAGAAATAGTTGTCTATTAGAAATATTTGAAGTCTACTTTGCATTTAAATTGATTTATCATGAAATGGTTATGTATTACTTTGGTTTGACTTTATAATCACATTTATAGATTTTAATATTGTCATTTATTCTTGATTTTACTTATGGAATATATTTTATTTTGTAGATGAATGATGGTGATACTGATGAAGAATTTCAACACTTGGAAACACAAGATCAAGAGATAGATGTTTAAGTTTTTTTTGTTTTTGTTTTTTTGATTGTTTCATTTTCTCTAGAATATAAATTAGAGAAATTGAATTAGTACGGACGTTGTATGAATGATTATGAGTTTGAACTTTTTTAAATTTATTTTAGTATATTATAACAATTGATACATTTTAAATTTATTTTAGTATTACAATAATAATGTTTGATTAAAATTATTTTTCTAAAATATAATAATTTATGATATTATTTTTTTAAAAATATTTTATTTTTTGCAACGATTATAAAGTGTTGCGGTACCTTAATTTAAAAAAATGACTACCAGAACGGTTTTAATTTGGCAACACCATAAAATTGTTGTTGTTGTTAATTTGAAAAACCTTTCTGGTAGAGGTAGCTACCAGTACCGTTTTTAAAAAGTGTTGCTGTTTCACAAAAAACCGTTGCGTTAGGTTAAGGCAACGCCTTGGTTCCCCACGGTCAGAAAACCATTCTTGTAGATTACGGCAACGGTTTTTTTACGTTAAGCAACGGTTTTTATGCGTTGCAGTAGAGCAAAAATGTTGTAGTGGTTTATCAACAAACTAGAAATGTTCATGTCTATCGCAAGCCATCAACTTTGGAAACTAATCTTGCTTTTTATTCTTTATGCATTGCTTTGCTTTTGTTGATCATTTTCTCTTTGAATTTGTCCAAAATAATCTTGAGTATATAATTATGTTCCTTTGTAGTAAATACTGGTGATTTACAATGTAGATTGATTTACTTTCGTTTCCCAAATCGATCTTAAATTAAAGAAGACTTTGTTCTTTGTAAAACATATTGTTCTTGGATTAATGTTGTTAAAACAAGAACATTCTTGGATTAACGTTGTCAAAATCATAACATTCTTGGATTTAAAGTTGTGAAAATGAGAACGTTCTCCGTTTTTTCCGACTTCAATTTTAATAATTAGAATATTCTTCATTTTTTAGACTACTATCCATAATGATTAGAATGTTGTCAATAATATTCTTCTTTTTTTTAGACTATTGTTCATAATGATCATAATGCTATCAATAATGTTTTTTGTTTTTTCAGCCTGCTCTCTAGAATAATTAAAATGTTATAAAAATCTTTGTTTTTTCTGTTTAATAACCAAAATATTATTTTTTTCTCATATTTGATCATGATTCTTTCAAATGATCTTACTTATGATTTATAGTACAGCATGATCATTGATTGTTATATGAATATATTTGATCATATTCTTCATGAAGATACAATCTTGAAGAAGTAATAAGTGATTGATGTTTGATTCATTCTTTTTGAGATTATTTCAGTATTGAGTGGATACTTATGCACTTTGATGATATGAATGGCTTCTTTCTTGTTCACTTATGCAATTCATGTTCCTTAAACAAAACTCAAGTGCACTCATTTGTAGACCATCATTCATAAAACTTATCATTTATTTCATAAGGTTTGTTGTCATTAAAAACATACATCAAAAAAGGTTTTTTTGCCTTAAAATCTATTGCATAACATTGCTCTATCTAACCAACGATCAAAATCAAAAGCTTATTTTCTCCCAATTTCCTACCTTTTTACATAAATTATTCAAAAAAACAGTTCACCTCTACACCCCTTTCCCCCTGTCTAAACTCAGAATATTGTTCCACCAAATAAATAAAATATGAGTCCCATTGCCTCACACTCTTGTCCATACAAAACATTGTACTTACTAGATAATATCTTAAACCACAATCCTCCCAAGTTAAATTTAAGCCTCTAACACTATTTCCCCATGACATATCCACTCTCATTTTATCCAATGAATTTTACAAGGGTCGTCACTACCCCTTTCTCTCACTAAAATGATTTAAACGACGATTCAAGTTTAAAAATTGTACCTAACAGAATCTTAATGAAGAAAATATAATAAACATGCAATGTGACAAGACATATTTTAAGAGAATAATGCGACTTCCCATAAAAAGATAACAACTTCTCTATGCAATAATATTCTCCTAATTTTCTCAATCACAAAATTCCAAAAATCAAGTCTTCGCGAACTATCACAATAGACTAACCAAAGTATTTTAACAAGAGTTTTCCTTTCTTTCAATTCAATAAGTTAGCCACATTTTGAAGCCACAAATCATCGACATCCACCCCACCAAGAGGTTTTTATGAAAATTAATTAACATGGTTAAACTAGATGCCAATTCAAACAAAAACAATTTTGTTGGATGCTCGCTCTCCAAGTAGAATCGACCAATTTTATTATTATTAAAAAAATTAAAAAAAGTAAAAGAAAATAAAAATTTAATTTTAGACTAGACCCATAAAAAAGAAAGGATTTTGAACCTCAAAAAAAAAAGAAAAAAAATATAAAGCCACACACAAGAAACAATAGAAGAGAGAGATAAAATCAGTGACTAGAGGAATAGAAAATGAGAATAGATGCGTAGCATATTTATTTGGTTTGATCTATACCACTATTTTAATATTGGTTCACTTATTATATCCATTAATTATTATTATGTTGAAAGATTTTAGTAAATTAAGTTTGGGTTTTTATTTATGAAATTTTTCCTGTTAAAAATTATAGTTGTCTGTTATTTAACTTTTTGTCAATTATTGTTAAGTAAAATGGCCTTTTTATCTTTTGCTATTTATATGTATATATATAGAAAAAAATATTTTACATTATTAAAATAGCCATATCTAATTTTTTTCCAACTAAAATTAAACTTTTTTCGTCATTATCATCCATAAATTATATAAATGCGAAATTTCAGTTCCAAACCACACCATATGTGACATTATAACTAACCTAACACCTCAGTCTCTACGAAAGCATTAAACATGCTTCAAACCTTTGACCGCCAATAAAAACAAAAACGGAGATAATTGATCCCGTTGGCGTAATCCATGCTTCAATATAAATTTATCGGTGGGGCCCATCACCGTATCAAAATAATTTCAATTTTTGTTCTTAATTTGATTGAATTTAGTATTTTGTATTCGAGCCAAAGTTTTAAAGTTGGAAAAAAGTTAATCTACATATAAATAGAATATTTAGTTAAAATCATGTATGTTGAAAACAAAATGGAATAGATTTGATTTTTTTATACAAAATGGAAAGAAAAAAAATTATAATTAATACTAGTGACAATAAAGACTATTTTATTTTTTATAATCATTTTATACAAAATCTAAACTTTATTCTTTAATATTATAATATTAAACTTTTACCACTAAATTTTTTTTTTCAGTATAATTTATTTAAATCACGTGAGTTCATTGCTGACGTTTTTCTTCTCCTACTCTCATTATCCAATTAAAAATATGTTTCACAATGGTTTGTTTGTTTACGTAAAAGATGTGACCAGAGAAGTTTCCACACAAAAAACTCTTTGGAATTGGAAAAATGGTGTACAGAGTTTAAAATGGATGGCCCACACAAAAATTATTTATATGATGTGATGTGATGTGAATAAATGGAAGATATGGGAAGAGAGTGCAATCTTTGTATTTTTCCAATTTAATTATTTACCGTTGATTATTTAATAATTTAACAATGAAGTTAATAAATATATATTGTTTAAAATAATTTTATATTCATTTTGTCAATTATTAATATTTTCTGTAGATAGTAATGTACAGATATAAATAAGGTATTATAGTATTCTTTCATACACACATTTATAAAAATAAAAAATATAAATTTTACTTTCGTGGTAACAACTCGCAATACTTTTTTTATTAAATCAACTAATACTATTACTTGTATTTTGTATTCTTTCCATACATGTATTTAAGTCCCTTATAGGTACTGTTACTTGCATTAATTTTGACCATAATAATAAATCAATAACTATTAAAATATGCAACTAGATTAAAAAAAAATCAATCAAAGATGGCATAAATGTGTTATTTTAGAATGTGTATGTTACCAATTTACACATGTTAGCAAATCACATAAATATGTCAGCAGTAAATATATATGTTAATGACTTAAATTTTCTTTTACAATCAAATCAAAATATACATTTTTTAAATTGTTTGATTTCACTCAAACGATCACAAATTGTATGATGGCACGACTTTATGCATTATGCGACTATACAAGATTCAAATTCATTTGATAGTAGTTGCATTAAAGGTTAGTCACAGAAAACAATATATACAACTAATGCCATAGAAAAAGAGAAAAATAAAAATTGAATGAAGTGTAAGATTTATGGGTCACATATGTAATTAATTAATAAAGTGTGTTAGGGTCATTATATAATTAGCCAATAAATTAGGAGTCAAATTATATATAATAGTTTATGACTAAAGAGCATAATAATTATGAAAATTAATAGTGTAGATACCAGGCGGTTTCTAATTTAATGAGGGGCTGAATTAGTAATACTGCAATTTGGGATATAACTAATAATAGTTATATATAGGGGTAGTGGTTCTCAAGGCAAACACAACAAGACTATTCAGTTTCACAAACTCTAAGGAGAAAACTCTTTGGTTCTCTCTATCCCCATCAAGAGAGCAAGGTCTTCAAGGTGTTTTGCTGAGAAAGATCACCCAACCCATTGGCTTTATCATCATCATCCCAGGATTTCATCAATGGCAATTCCACAGGATTTCATCAATGGCAATTCCACAGGTACGCTTCCGCCTTTGGTTATTGATCATGTAATTGGCATGGATTATTGAGCATAAGGTTGTAGGGTTTGTATTCCAACAATTGATATCAGAGCTTACCATGTTTAATTCATGATAAAATTCGATTATTGTCTTTGTTTTTAGGATTCAATTTGGGAATTTTGATATGATTAAAATCTTAGGGTTTGTAATTTGAAAATATGGATATATAAATTATGGAATCCATATTTTTTTTTATTTTTTAATTTTCTTTTTTTTTTTGCTGCATACCACAGCCCTCTTCCCTTGTTAATTGTAGCCCGGTTTCTGTTATAACTTCCTCTTCTTACGGTTACGGTTACGGGAAGGAAAATAATAATTATTTAAACAAATTTAATAATATTCCTCCTCAACTTCCTGTTGCCATGTTGGAGGCTAGTTTTAAAAACAACAATAATGGAAATTTCCATTTTAACCAACAAGTTATTTTTTTTAACGATGATGTTAGTAGTTCTACTGCTAGCAACAATATTGCCAACACCAACAACATAGAGCTTCCTCCATTGCCACCGGATATTAATAGCTTCATGTCTTATGATCAGAGTAACGCATTCAACGGTGGTGATGATGGGTATTATTATTGGGAGTAGAATAATAATCTAGCACCAGATTGTTATAACTTGCATAACAATATTCAAATGTTGGGTACAAAAAATATGGATGTCTAAATTGCAATTGTGATGCTATTAAGGGGACTTCAAAATATACAATTATCATTTTTTCTTTTGATAAAACAATAATTATCAAATACTAATGAAACACAGTTTATATTAGTGAACAATATATTTTTTTAAATATTGTTTTATTTGGATATAATAAATATATGTTCAAGTTAAGTTTGACATTTTGAATGAGTTAATTGAAACTTGATGTCGCCAAAGTGACATCTCTTGTCTAAATTGCTCGTGAAGAGTGTTAAATGGTTGTGTATATGTTTATTCATGCGGGTATTGACCGGCCCAAAGGAAGGTTAATATTTGGCAGAATCACATGTACACCTGCAATGATAAATGTGTGACAATTATTTGGTATACATGTGAGCATTAAATCGGCCCAAAGGAAGGTTTATTGTTTGACATGTCTTATTGTCAATAGTTGATCGTTGCAACAAGAGTACCACTAGCAGTTGGTGTTACTGTTCAAAGACACTGGTGTTACTGTTCAAAGACACTAGGTATCTTGAGATGGGTTAAATTCCATAATTTGAACATATGTATTTATTTATTTATTGATTTATTTTCTTATAATGTGAAACTGAATAGTCTTGTTGTGTTTGCCTTGGGGACCACTACCCCTATATATAACTATTATTAGTTATATCCCAAATTGCAGTATTACTAATTCAGCCCCTCATTAAATTAGAAACCGCCTAGTATCTACACTATTAATTTTCATAATTATTATACTCTTTAGCCATAAACTATTATATATAATTTGACCCCTAGTTTATTGGCTAATTATATAATGACCCTAACACACTTTATTAATTAATTACATATGTGACCCATAAATCTTACAATCTCCCACTGGTCACACATGTATCCTTAGGGAGTGTGTTAGACTTTATGACGTCAAAAAATGTCATTATAATTACCTTGAGCCTAATCCAAATTGTCCCGTCCATTAATTGTATCAGCACATAGAATCAAAGAGGCTTTCGTCATAATAAGCATAACTAAACCCATCAATGATCACCCGCACTGACACAACTAAATGACATAGACCCATTATGAAAAGTGTAGCATGAAAATTACATGAAGTTGGTCAATGCATGTCAATTTTCAACTGGTCCTACTTTACCGAATGAAAATTATAAGGTTCTCAAAAGGTTTGGGTTACAGGATTGCAAACCAGGGGACACCCCAGTTGCTAAGGGAGACAAGTTTAGTCTCAAACAATGCCCTAAGGGAAGTTTGGAAATTCAAGAAATGCAAAAGATCCCTTATGCTTCAGCTGTAGGGAGTCTTATGTATGCCTAAGTATGTACGCGTCCAGACATAGCGTTCATAGTAGGGATTTTAGGCAGATATTTAAGCAATCCAGGTCTTGACCATTGGAAAGCAGCCAAGAGGGTCATGAGATATTTGAAGAGAACAAGAAACTACATGCTCACATATAGAAGGTCAGACCAGTTAGAGATCACTGGGTACTCTGACTTGGATTTTGCGGGATGCCAAGACAACTTAAGATCAACTTCAGGCTATGTCTTTCTGTTAGCTGGTGGAGCAGTTTCTTGGCGTAGTGCCAAGCAAGGTCTTACTGCTTCATCAACCATGGCAGCAGAATTCGTAGCAATTCATGAGGCATCTGACCAGGGCATTTGGCTGAGAAATTTTGTCACGGGGCTGAAAATAGTTGAAGGGATTGAAAGACCACTCAAGTTGTATTGTGACAATAGATCAGCAGTTCTGTATTCTAACAATAATAGGAGCTCAACCAAGTCAAAGCACATTGACATTAAGTTCCTAGTTGTTAAAGAGAAGGTACAAAGTGGACAGATATCCATAGAACACTTAAGGACAAACTCCATGATTGCGGATCCACTCACTAAAGGTCTACCACCCAAGGTCTTTCATGAGCATACTGCTCACATTGGTGTGCTACAGTTTGAGGGATCTTGATTTTAGTGGGAGTTTCGTCCATTATGTAATTTATGTTCTATGTTTAATTGTAAAATACAAATACATTGTATTTGGCTTTTCTGATCAGAAATAAAGTTTAAAATATTCAGTTTTGGTTACTTTGTACATTTAAGTTATGGCATGATCTCATTCGGTAAAGTAGGACCAGTTGAAAATTGACATGCATTGACCAACTTCATGTAATTTTCATGCTACACTTTTCATAATGGGTCTATGTCATTTAGTTGTGTCAGTGCGGGTGATCATTGATGGGTTTAGTTATGCTTATTATGACGAAAGCCTATTTGATTCCATGTGCTGATACAATTAATGGACGAGACAATTTGGATTAGGCTCAAGGTAATTATAATGACATTTTTTGACGTCATAAAGTCTAGCACACTCCTAAGGATACATGTGTGACCAGTGGGAGATTGTAAGATTTATGGGTCACATATGTAATTAATTAATAAAGTGTGTTAGGGTCATTATATAATTAGCCAATAAACTAGGGGTCAAATTATATATAATAGTTTATGGCTAAAGAGCATAATAATTATGAAAATTAATAGTGTAGATACCAGGCGGTTTCTAATTTAATGAGGGGCTGAATTAGTAATACTGTAATTTGGGATATAACTAGTAATAGTTATATATAGGGGTAGTGGTCCCCAAGGCAAACACAACAAGACTATTCAGTTTCACAAACCCTAAGGAGAAAACTCTTTGGTTCTCTCTATTCCCATCAAGAGAGCAAGGTCTTCAAGGTGTTTTGCTGAGGAAGATCACCCAACCCATTGGCTTTATCATCATCATCCCAGAATTTCATCAATGGCAATTCCCACAGGTATGCTTCCGCCTTTGGTTATTCATCATGTAATTGGCATGGATTATTGAGCATAAGGTTGTAGGGTTTGTATTCCAACATGAAGATGATGTAAAACACACAAAAAAAAAAAAAAGATAAGTTTAAACTGTGTATTTTCTTTTTGAAACCTTTTCGTTAAAGAATTGACCGTGAATATCAATAATTAATGGTATCAAAGCTTAAAGTCTTAATCAAGTCAAGAAAGATTTTGACTTTTTGTGAAACAAGTCAAGAAAAGGGAAACTTTTTGAAAGTCTTAATTAAACAAAGCTTAAACGCATCATTCTTTTTTTTTGAAAGTTTTATTCACTTGTGTACCTGTGTACTAGCTTTAAAACAACATTTATCCTCTCTTGTGAGAGTTTTTTTTGGTTGTATTTTAAAACTTGTAATCAAATCTAATAGTAGTTAGTTTTTTTAAGGCTTAAGCTATATTAAATTAGTTTAAAAAGATTAATTACATATAGTTAAATTGATAGAAATATACATTAGTTTTGTAAATATATTGATTTAGTGAAAAATAGCTTAAAATTAATGAGATTAGACGTAACTATTAGTTTTTTATGGTAAATTAATATAAATTTGTGTGTGTTTCACTTTAATTATTATTTCTTAAATATGTCTGAAAATATATTTTTATAATTAATATTTCTTTAAAAAAGTTTTTCAAATATATTTTATAAAACACAATTTAAACTAGAGAAAACCATAAATGAGATAGTCTAATTAGAGCAAATATAGAAGGATATACTACTTTAGGCTATCAATCACGAAGTCAATCAATAACACATACTCGAGACCAACAATTATTTGTTGGAACACAATCTAAGTATCATACATTTACCTTATATAGACTACTAGGGTATAATACCCCTCCTATGTGGGACTTACTTTTTTTCAATTCACAACAACATTAACTTTTGATGTAGCTAAATATCACTAGAAGGAGAGTTGAATAGAGATTTTGCTGTTTTAAAAAATTTCTAAGTATTTTAAAAACTATCCTCTCGCTGAGGATGGCTAGCTCGAGGATGAGATTCTTCAAATCGTTAGATCTAAGTTTGAGCAAAAAGGTAGGAGTAGAGTAAGAGAGAAACACACACAATTTTATACTGGTTCACCCAAAGATGGCTATGTCCAGTCCTCACACCCTTGTGAGATTTCACTAACTTTCAAACAGATCGATCCCTAACCCGAGGATGATTAAAAACCGTGTATTCTTTAGCTTCACCAAGCTTACAATCAATTTCCGAATATTTCCAAGTGTAACTCACAAGGAAATTACAAAGTGATATGAAAGTGATTGATACTTAATACTTTCTCAAAAGATTTACAAAGATATAGTGTAGGATCAAAGAAAGTAAGAAGTGAGGATGTTTTGCTCTTGATAGCTTTAAGATGCTTGATCTTTTTATGCAACTGTGTTGTATGTCTTCCATTGGAGAGCTTGTTTGCATTTTATAGAGATCCAAGCCCTTGATGACCGTTGGAGTTGTTTTCAAATATTCCAAGTCTTTCATCATATTTACGGAATTGTCATTGCTGCCATCCTCACCTTTCTTGTAACTTGATCTTGATAAGTCCTTGTCAATTCTTTTTTTCCAGCAATGTACAAATGTTATTTGACCATGTGAGCTGCATTTTTCGAAGACTTTAAGGTCTTGGTTGGTTTCACCTTTTGAGGTGATGTTGACAAGAGAGAGAAAGCTTAGCCTTCACATGCGATCTTCCATTTTTGGCTTGTTTCAAGTTGCCTTTCTTCAACTTGACTTCTTCATGTATATATTCATGTAAACACATTTAATAATATGATTTTAGCCTTTGCACATGCTTGAAGAGTTGCTTTCACTTTTTCTGGCCTATCCTCGGCCTATGCTGCCATCCTCTACATACTAGATTTAGCTATATTCATCTTTTTCCTTTGACCTTTTGACTCTTGATTTTAAATGCTTTGTTTGTTCATCTTATGCATTTGAATAAACACATTTTTTTTTGTGAGAGATCAGATTGTCCAGATCTGGAGTTTTTTCAAATCGCAGGCCATCCTCAGTTAGCAATTGTCATCCTCACATTTGCAGCAGGTTCCATCCTCGCGTTTGCATCAATTTCCATCCTCAGATTTCAAACATATTTTACTTCCTTTTGCTTTAATGATTAACAACCTATCTTCTTGTATGAATACACTCAAGAACACATGTTAGTCATTAATCACAATCATAATCTTTAAGCAGTTTTGTTATCATTAAAATCATTTGAGAGATTTTGTCTCAACAATGTTCCCCTTTTTGATGATGACAAAATTCTTTAGATTATGATTTTAAATAATACGAAGATAAATGTTTATGCTCCCCCTTAATCATATGTGTAATAATTTTTAAAACTAAAAATCATTACTCCCCCTAAATGTATGCCAAAGTGTTGAGATAACATGATTTTAATCATACATAAAACATCATGATATATAAGATAATAATTTAAAGATTTGTTCAACACAATATAAACATGGGTTCATAGGCAACACAATAATTCAACTTAACTAGTCATAAGCAACACAACAGTCTAACACAAAACATCATTAACACAAAGCAACTAGATAATTAAAAAGCATAGATAATCAATAATCAAAAAGCATAATCATTCTCCCCCTGAATTTGGCAGCAGCAAAAAGAAAATAACCACATGGTTAATCAGATAGGGATGGCTCGGCTGAGGAGGATGAGGGAGATGGAACAACAGAGGAAAGTTGGGCTGGTAGCTCAAGAGGATGATCTCCAAGAGCAATAGTGGGAGCCAAGTGTTTGGTAACCCATTCAAGAATGAGACCAAACTGAACCAATGAATTTTGAAAGTGAGTGCAGCTTTGAAGGATTTTCTTCTGATCCTTCCTAATTAATTTTTGAACGAGTGGTGATGGCATATCCTCTTGTGGTGGTTGAATGGTGGCTATTTCAGATTTTTGAGAGGGAGTAGGGGACTCTCGTGTTTTTCTTTTCTTGGAGGCAGGGAGGTTTTCATGCTTAAACTTCATTTGTTTAATATTTTTGATAGAAAATGTGTTATTGAAATGGACACATGGTTCATCATCAAGTGGGACTTTGAAGAATTTGAAAACCTTAGTTAGTAACATTCCATAGGGAGCAGACCTTGCCATTAAGGCAGCATTCAACATAAACCAGAAAATCACATATCCTAAGTGAAGAGGAGAGGCAATCATTAAGTGATGGATGATCATGATATCGAGTTCTGTGACTTTCTCAAAGCTGCCAGCTCGGGGTGCAATAGAGTGAACACAGATGTTATGAAGGATACGACATATTGAACGAAGATTAGAAGCCACTAAAGGTTTTGGAGATTTGATGAGAATGTTTTCAAGAACAGAGTTCCTGGTGATGATACCTTTTGAATACCATCTTTCTGGTAAATGGTCAGCTCCTTCATTACGTATGTCAAGAATTTGACATAATGTGGTCGGACTTATCTCCATATGAAGTCCTTTTAGCACCATACTAAAGCTGGTGGAGTATTTTGAACCATTTGCAGCAGCATAGAATGCTCGAACTAGGCGAGGATATTGAGGCTCATTGATTTTGAAAAATGAAGTCCATCCTAGTTGATCAAACATTTCTTCCACATTAAATCCACCTTGTGTGATATCAGCCAAATCAATTATCTTTCCATTTACAACAGATTTGCTTTGCCATTTTTGAACATGATTTGTTTCTATATCAGCCGAATCAAACAAAGAAGTAATGTCACAGATTTTTACTGATGAAAATGTGGGTTTTGGAGTAAAAGGTTTAACCTTTGTTGGAGTTGAGGTTTTGGATGTGGATTTCTTAGCAGGCGGCTGCTGTGGAGGTTTAGAGGGTTGAGCATCTTCTGAATCATCAGAGTGGATGACATAAACGGTATTGTCTTGAGGGGTCGCCTTTGTTAATGAAACAGCTCCGGACATGATTCTCGAGGAGCGTCTGATCGGTCCTGAGAAAGATGAGTTCTTCGAAGGTTTTGGAGTGAATGAAGGAGAAGAGGAACTTTTGGAAGGCTGGGAAGAAGGAATGATGGACAGAGAAGTTCCTTCAGATTGGGTTTCTCCATTATAGTCAGATTCTGTGCTTGAGTAAACATCTTGATTTTCATCTTCTTCTTGATAAGCGATTTTTTGTTTTGCAGTTACTTTGGTTCTAGCCATTGAAGAAAAAAATGGTGTGGGAAGAAACTGCTGGGTAAAGAGAATGTTATTTAATCGGATGGTTGAGTGAAGGGGATAGAGGATGGAAGAGTAAGAGAGAGGAAAGATGGAAGTTGTGCAGATGAACGTGGGAGGAAACGTGTGAAAGAACAGAAAAATTAAATGAGTCGTATGCCTATGACCTAGCGTGATGATGATCTGGATGGCTGGGAACACATAGCCGTTTCTGCATTGAATGCACGGCGTGAATCACGGAGGCATGCGCCACGCGTTTTGACCAATGGGATAGAGAGGCGCGTGCTCTCTTCCTAGGCGGACAGGTCACGTGATTTGACACCAATAAAGACATTCCGTCCTCTAGTGGTTTTGCTGTCCTCATAGGTTTACACTCAAAGTGAATATTCATATTTAAATAAAATAATAGATATTTTTGGATTAATTTTTTTAATAGTAAAAAATTAATAATATAATAAAAGAACAAACTCAAGATAAATCAATTAATTTCAGACAAGTTAAGAATTGAGAGTTCCTCCAAGATCGTTTTGAACCTATCCTCTTAGAGAGGTTTGGTAAAAATATCTGCTAGTTGATTCTCAGTGTCAATAAAAATCAGTTCTAAATCCCCTTTTTGCACATGATCTCTTATAAAATGATGTTTAATTTCAATGTGCTTAGATCTAGAATGTTGAATGGGATTTTTAGAAAGATTTATTGCACTTGTGTTATCGCAGAGGATGGGAATTTTAGTGTTCCTTAACGAGTAATCCTCAAGTTGATTTTTGATCCATAGTAGTTGTGAGCAACATTGAGCGGCTGATACATACTCTGCTTCAGTGGTTGAAAGAGCAATGGTGCTTTGCTTCTTGCATGACCAACTTATCAATGATTTTCCAAGAAATTGGCAAGCCCCACTCGTGCTTTTTCTTTCAACTTTGTCTCCCGCGTAGTCCGCATCACAATAGGCTATAAGGGCAAGATTGGAATACTTCTTGTACCATATTCCCAGATTTATAGTGCCAACAAGGTATCTAAAGATCCTTTTTACAGCTGTGAGATGAGATTCTTTAGGAGAGGATTGGAATCTTGCACAAAGACCGATTGCAAAGACTATGTCCGGTCTGCTTGCTGTTAAATACAACAAGGATCCTATCATCCCTCTGTACTCCTTTTCAGAAATTGGAGTTCCTTCATCATCTTTGTGGAGTATGGAGGATGGGTGCATAGGAGTTCCCATACTCTTGGCTGAACTCATGTTATATTTTTTGAGCAAATCCTTGGTGTATTTTTCTTGTGATATAAAAATACCATCATCTCGTTGTTTGATTTGTAAACCAAGGAAGAATTTCAATTCCCCCATCATACTCATCTCAAATTCACTTTGCATGAGATTTGAGAAATCTTTAGACATCTTTTCATTTGTGGATCCAAATATAATGTCATCGACATATATTTGAACAATCAATAAATCCTTTTCAAGTGTCTTCTTGAAAAGAGTAGTATCAATCTGCCCTCTAATGAATCCATTTTCTTTTAGAAAAGAACTTAACCTCTCATACCAAGCTCTAGGAGCTTGCTTTAAACCATAAAGAGCTATTGAGAGTTTGAACACATGGTTTGGTAGCTTCTCATCCTCAAACCCAGGAGGTTGACGAACATACACTTCCTCATTTAAGAACCCATTCAAAAAGGCACTTTTTACATCCATTTGAAATAGTTTAATACCTTTATGAGTAGCATAAGCTAAGAGGATTCTTATTGCTTCAAGTCTTGCTACGGGTCGAAGGTCTCATCATAATCAATTCCTTCTTGTTGATTATACCCTTGAGCCACTAGTCTTGCTTTATGTCTAATGACTTCTCCATCCTCATTTAATTTGTTTCTAAATATCCATTTAGTCCCAATAATAGATTTGTCCAGAGGATGGGGTACAAGATTCCATACCTTGTTTCTTTCAAATTGAGAGAGTTCTTCCATCATAGCTTCAACCCATGATTTGTCACCAATAGCTTGATCAATCGTTTTGGGTTCAACTTGTGATATCATGGCCATGTTGGTAGTGTTTTCCCTTAGAGAATTTCTGGTTCTAACGCCATCCTCAGTATTCCCAATGATTAGATCTGGAGGATGATGTGTGACTGTTTTCCATCCTCTTGGAAGTTGCTGAGAGGTTGGGTCAGACTCATCCTCTTCGTGAGGACCGGGTACTTGAGATGTTGACTGTTCATCTTCTTCATTTTTATCCAATTTCTCTAAACACAAGTCATCAAACTCATCAAAAATAACATGCATGGATTCCTCCACAGTTTGAGTCCTAAGATTATATATTCTATAACCTTTTGACATTGTGGAGTATCCTAGAAAAATTCCTTTATCAGATTTTGGATCAAACTTTCCCAAGTTTTCTTTATTATTTAGAATGTAGCAATAACACCCAAATATATGAAAATAGGAAATATTTGGTTTTCTCCCCTTCCATAATTCATATGGAGTTTTGTTTAAAATTTTTCTAATGGATGCACGATTAGAAACATAACAAGCAGTGTTGATGGCTTCGGCCCAAAAATATTTTTCAATTTTGGCTTCATTTAAAATAGTTCTAGCCATTTCTTGTAAAGTTCTATTTTTCCTTTCAACAACCCCATTTTGTTGGGGAGTTCTTGGACAAAAAAAGTTATGAGAAATACCATTTTCTTCACAAAGATTTATAAAAGATTCATTTTCAAATTCACCTCCATGATCACTTCTCACCGAGATTATTTTTGATCCTTTTTCATTTTTAATCTTTTTGCAAAAATGGTGGAATGCCTCAAAGGCTTCATCTTTATGTTTTAAAAATAGAACCCAAGTAAAACGAGAAAAATCATCAACAATCACAAAACCATATCTTTTTCCACTAAGACTTGGAGTTTTGATAGGACCAAAAAGATCAATGTGAATAAGTTGAAGAGGATGATTTGTTGAAACAAAGTTTTTAGAGTGAAAACTACTTTTAACTTATTTTCCTTTTACACAAGCTTCACAAACTGTCTTTTTCAAAATTAATTTTTGGAAGACCTTTTACTAATTTTAAATTTTGCTAATTTAGAAATAGTGTTTAAGCTTGTGTGACCCGCTCATTTGTGCCAAATCCATTTATCTTTTTCAATAGAGACAAAACACGATTTAGAGGGTAAATCATCAAGATAAAGTTCATATAAATTCTTTTTTCTAAATCCGGAAAAGAAAACTCTACCCGAGAATGAGTGTTTAACCTCACATAGAGTAGGCTTAAAAATAACTTCAAAACCACTATCACATAATTGACTAATGCTTAGCAAGTTATGTTTTAAGCCATCCACATATTGAACATTTTCAATTTTTGCAGAATTATTCTTACCAATAATACATGTTCCTTTTATTTCAGCTTTATCATTATTACCGAATGTGACTGATCCTCCATCCTTTATCTCCAATGACATGAAGCAGTGCTTATCTCCCGTCATATGTCGTGAGCAGCCACTGTCCAAGTACCAAGGCTTTCTTTTGTTGATTAGAGGATGAACCTGTTTTAGAGTTTAAAAGAGACTTAGGTACCCATATAGCTTTGGGTCCTTGTAGGTTAGTTTTTCCTCTTGTGGGGACATTTCTTTTATGATAGCAAATAGAATCATGGTGCCAATGTTTACCACAGAATGAGCAAGCTGACTTTATATTGTTAGCTTTCCTCTTAGCATGACAAATTTTAGAGGTATGCCCAAGTTTTTTTGCAAAACGTGCATTTCGGCCTATCCTCTAGTTTTTTAGGCAAGAAAAAGTTTCCATATAATTTTTGTTTTTGAGAGCTTTTAAAACCAATACCAGCCTTGTCAAATATTCCAGATTGAGACCCCATAATCTTTTGAAATGTTTCTGTAGATTTGACAAAGTTGGAAATATCATTTTTTAGTTCCCTAACCTCAGTTTTCAAAATTTCCTTTTCTGCATCCTCGTCAGGAGGATGAGTTTCAACTATTTTCTTGTTTAAAAATTTTTGTTTCTCAGAATTTTGAAATTGAGATTGCTGCAAATCTTGAATGATTTTAACATATTCATCATTCTTTTTCCGAAGCTCCTCATTTTGTCTCTTTATCTCAACAAGGTGGTTTTTTTGAAATATACATGTTTGAGATAAAGTGTTTGAGTCATTTAAGAGGCTATCAAATTCAATTTCTAATTCTTCACAATTAGAACATAGATTAGTAATACTTACCTTCTCAGTTTCTGATTTTGTCATGAAACATAGGTTGGCCTCTTCTTCCTTTTTTTGCTCCGAGGATGACTCATCACTATCATCTCAAGTAATCATCATGGATTTGTTTTTGTATGGAAATTTTATAGAATTCCTTTTGTGGAGAGGACACTCAGTTTTGTAGTGTCCCATCTTGTTGCATCGATAACAAGTTATTTGACTTTTGTCAATTTTTTCTTTTTGAGGGGATCCTCTATTCTGTCCTCTTCTGTTTATCATCCTCTGTAGTCTTCTAGGAAGCAGAGCGAGTTCATCCTCATCCTCAGACAGAGGATACTCTCCGTTTTCCTTTGTTATGCCATCTTCATTCTTCTTGGAAGATGAACTTTCTGCTTGGCTGGTTTTTAGAGCAATCATTCTTCCCTTTTTGTTTGGTTTGTCCGCCAACAACAATGGTTCATGAGCTCTTAGAGTTCCAACCAAATCTTCTAATTTCATGTTGGTCAAGTCTCTTGCTTCTATAATGGCAGTTACCATTGGCCTCCATTCTTTTGGTAAACTTCTTAAGATTTTTCTTATCCTTTCATGAACGGAGTATACCTTTCCAAGAGATCTCAAGTTGTTTAATATGATTGTTAACCTTGAGAACATTTCATCAATAGTTTCCTCCTCCTTCATTTCGAATAGTTCGAAATCTCTTACTCCCATATCTATCCTTGCTTCTTTTACATGGCTTGATCCTTCATGATGGATCCTTAGAGTATCCCAAAGCTCCTTAGCATTTTTGCACTCTTCAACTCTATCATATTCTTCCCTGCTCAAAGCACACGTTAGAAATAAATGAGCTTTAGAGTTTAGGCGTACCTTTGCATTTTCATCTGCCGTCCATTGTGCTTGAGGTTTCTCATCGGAGTTTGCATCTGTGTTGTTTGTTCTAATGACATGATCTCCATTTTCCACCACATACCACATGTTGTTGTCTTGTGATATGAGAAATAACCTCATCTTACCTTTCTAGTGATAGTAATATGTACCATCAAAGTAGGGAGGTCGGGTGGATGATCCTCCTTCAGGAATATACTTAGCTTTTGACATTTTTCTTTTTGGATCTTTTTCTCTTACACTGTTAGGTGTATTTTTTAGAGAACCTTGCTCTGATGCCAATTGATGTAAGTAAATATCACTAGAAGGGGGGTCGAATAGGGATTTTGCTGTTTTAAAAAATTTCTAAGTATTTTAAAAACTATCCTCTCGCTGAGGATGGCTAGCTCGAGGAAGAGATTCTTCAAATCGTTAGATCTAAGTTTGAGCAAAAAGGTAGGAGTAGAGTAAGAGAGAGACACACACAATTTTATACTGGTTCACCCAAAGATGGCTACGTCCAGTCCTCACACCCTTGTGAGATTTCACTAACTTTCAAACAGATCGATCCTCAACCCAAGGATGATTACAAACCGTGTAACTTGATCTTGATCTTGTAACAGCTGTGCATTGCTGCCATCCCAACCTTTCTTATAACTTGATCTTGATAAGTCCTTGTCAATTCTTTTTTTCCAGCAATGTACAGCTGTTATTTGACCATGTGAGCTGCATTTTTCGAAGACTTTAAGGTCTTGGTTGGTTTCACCTTTTGAGGTGATGTTGACAAGAGAGAGAAAGCTTAGCCTTCACATGTGATCTTCCATTTCTGGCTTGTTTCAAGTTGCCTTTCTTCAACTTGATTTGTTCATGTATATATTCATGTAAACACATTTAATAATCTGATTTTAGCCTTTGCACATGCTTGAAGAGTTGCTTTCACTTTTTCTAGCCTATCCTCAGCCTATGCTGCCATCCTCTACATACTAGATTTAGCTATATTCATCTTTTTCCTTTGACCTTTTGACTCTTGATTTTAAATGCTTTGTTTATTCATCTTATGCATTTGAATAAACACATTTGTTTTGGTGAGAGATCAGATTGTCTAGATCTAGAGTTTTTTCAAACTGCAGGCCATCCTCAGTTAGCAATTGTCATCCTCATATTTGCAGCAGGTTCCATCCTCGCGTTTGCATCAATTTCCATCCTCAGATTTCAAATATATTTTACTTCCTTTTGCTTTATTGATTAACAACATATCTGATGTAGCTAAATATCACTAGAAGGGGGGGTTGAATGGGGATTTTGCTGTTTAAAAACAATTTCTAAGAGTTTTAAAAACTATCCTCTCGCTGAGGATGGCTAGCTCGAGGATGCGATTCTTCAAATCGTTAGATCTAAGTCGAACAAAAAAGTAGGAGTAGAGTAAGAGAGAGACACACACAATTTTATATTGGTTCACCCAAAGATGGCTACGTCCAGTCCTCACACCCTTGTGAGATTTCACTAACTTTCAAACATATCGATCCTCAACCCGAGGATGATTACAAATCGTGTATTCTTTAGCTTCACCAAGCTTACAATCAATTTTCAAAGATTTCCAAGTGTAACTCACTAGGAAATTACAAAGTGATATGAGAGTGATTGATACTTAATATTTTCTCAAAGGATTTACAAAGATATAATGTATGATTGAAGAAAGTAAGAAGTGAGGGTGTTTTGCTCTTGATAGCTTTAAGATGCTTGATCTTTTTATGCAAGTGTGTTGTGTATCTTCCATTGGAGAGCTTGTTTGCATTTTATAGAGATCCAAGCCCTTGATGACCGTTGGAGTTGTTTTCAAATATTCCAAGTCTTTCATCATATTTACGGAATTGCCATTGCTGCCATCCTCACCTTTCTTGTAACTTGATCTTGACAAGTCCTTGTCAATTCTCTTTTTCCAGCAATGCATAGCTGTTATTTGACCATGTGAGCTGTATTTTTTGAAGACTTTAAGGTCTTGGTTGGTTTCACCTTTTGAGGTGATGTTGACAAGAGAGAGAAAGCTACTTTAGCCTTCACATGTGATCTTCCATTTTTGGCTTATTTCAAGTTGCCTTTCTTCAACTTGACTTCTTCATGTATATATTCATGCAAACACATTTAATAATATGATTTTAGCCTTTGCACATGCTTGAAGAGTTGCTTTCACTTTTTCTAGCCTATCCTCGGCCTATGCTGCCATCCTCTACATACTAGATATAGCTATATTCATCTTTTTCCTTTTGATCTTTTGACTCTTGATTTTAAATGCTTTGTTTATTCATCTTATGCATTTGAATAAACACATTTGTATTGGTGAGAGATCAGATTGTCCAGATCTAGAGTTTTTTCAAATTGCAAGCCATCCTCGGTTAGCAATTTTCATCCTCACATTTGCAGCAAGTTCCATCCTCGCGTTTGCAGCAATTTCCATCCTCATATTTCAAACATATTTTACTTCCTTTTGCTTTAATGATTAACAACCTATCTTCTTGTATGAATACACTCAAGAACACATGTCAGTCATTAATCACAATTATAATTTTTAAGCAATTTTGTTATCATTAAAATCATTTGAGAGATTTTGTCTCAACACTATCTTCTTGTATGAATACACTCAAGAACACATGTTAGTCATTAATCACAATCATAATCTTTAAGCAATTTTGTTATCATTAAAATCATTTGAGAGATTTTGTCTCAACAACTTTCATTAATGTTATCATTATTTTCAAGTTGTAGGGTAGTAACTATAAATATACAAGGTAAAACAATTTTAAAAGTGAAATTTCTAATTATATGTATGGCTTCATCTTCATGGCGAAAGGTGTCATTTAGAGGTTACAGTGGTAACTAAAAAGTGCGGTTAGTAGAGGATGCTTTGCCATTTTGTGATGATGCTTTTATTTTATTTGCAAAAGAATCTTATGCTAGTAGTAAGTAGGAAGCCACTATATTTATGTCATTTTTCTAAGTATTTTACGGAGAATATTAATATTAAATATGAAAAAGATAAAAGTAGAAATAAAATTGTATAGGTAGAATGAAAAATTGTTAATTATAAATTTGGACTTGAAAAAAGTCAAATATTAAACTACAATAAAAACCTATCTCTTTAAATTATTTTCAAATAAAAAAATTGGATTTTTTTTAATAAAAGAATGTGTAAATTCTAATGTACACATTCTTACACAACATACTTATGTCATCTTTGATTGATTTTTTTTAATCTAGATGCTACGATATTTTAATATTTAATAGTTATTGATTTATTATTATAGTTAAAATTAATGCAAGTAATAGCACTTATCACTGGTGTGTTTTAAGTTTTTTAAATGGATTTTTATATATATGTTACATCGGTTACTTGTCCGATCTAACAGCGTTGTAATAAATATTAAGTTATAAAATCGACTAAAATGACATAAGTAATTTATCACATTAATTAAATTTGAACCGATGTTATAAGTCAGATTCAAAATTAATTTAAATAATTAACTTTTTGTTATAAAAAATTTAATAACTTTCATTTTTACAAATGCATAATCAGATTTTCACATTAACTAAAATCAATGACAATGAGTCATAAAAATCTTACAAAATCAAAATTTTCAAATTCACAACTACATAATCATCCACTACTTATTGAATTAGAAGCGGTGCACTACATAATCATCCACTACAAAATCATAATTATAATTCTATTAGTGCATTCCGGATAAATTATAATGCTATTGAACTGTAAGCAGTATCCTCTTTTGAAGAGTCTTTCCTCTAACATTGAAAGTTTTGACTTATATGATTCATTTGATTGCATTACTAATAGACTCAATATTAGTGCCAAGGTGAGTGTAGAGCTAAAAGAGGATACCGTGGAGTTCAAGGGAAAGGCCATTTATCAATCCAAGAATTCCTATCCACTTTTAAGTATGTCAATAATTCAAATTAAAATTCAATTGGTCGTTAGCACACCAGACACTAGGTGAAGTGTGTTTCAAATGTTATTATCTTATTGATTTGTAAATTTGAAAAATTAGTTATAGAAACTATAAAAATGTTGATTCGATAAAGTATGTCAGAGTTAATCTCACAACTGAACCAATGATAAGTGAATACAATGAGTTATATTACTCCACTGCATTTAAATTGCACATGTTTAAGAACATTTGACCAATTGCCATAGAAAAATCAACAAAACTAATTACAAGTACAAAATAACAGTATCATATCTAACATATAGTCAACTCGAGACACGAAAAACTCATCATCAGCAAATAATTTTTTATTTTAAATTTTATACTTTACATATGTCTAATAATATATTATAACAATTCTTTCTGATTTTAGCATAATAATTATTTGAATTAATATTTATATTGATTGTTCTACTAGTAAATTAAAATCACAACTTTTACTACGAGGTTAATTATGTTTTGATATTAAATATATTATTTTTCACTAAAAATACATCTTACGATATTAAAGCATTTTTTTCACTAAAAAACTTTTCTTAAAATTGCTTTTGATTTTATTTTTTATTTTGAATTTTACGGTGTGATTACACCTTTAAGACTCTCTAAAAAACAAATTTTTAGTTAACAAAAGCACATTTTATTCTAATATTCTGAAAACTAAAAATAATAAAATCTTATATAAATTTAAAATTGACTCAATAAAAATTA